>JAAGEH010000037.1:10734078-10758159 GCA_011751065.1 Lasiurus cinereus
GACCCTCGTGCTGAGGCCAGGCTGAGACCCTCGTGCTGAGGCTGAGGTGCTGAGACCCTCGTGCTGAGGCTGGGCCTGAGGCTGGGACCCTCGTGCTGAGGCTGAGGCTGAGGCTGGGACCCTTGTGCTGAGGCTGGGGCTGAGGCTGGGACCCTCGTGCTGAGGCTGAGGCTGAGGCGCTGAGACCCTCGTGCTGAGGCTGGGGCTGAGGCTGGGATCCTCGTGCTGAGGCTGAGGCTGAGGCTGAGGCGCTGAGACCCTCATGCTGAGGCTGAGGCTGAGGCTGAGACCCTCGCGCTGAGGCTGAGGCTGAGGCTGAGCTGTGTGTCCTCAGCTCTCGAGCCGCCACGGCACCTGCCCTCTGGGCTTCCGATGATGCTCCGGCCGTTCCGGACCTGCAGGAGCGAGCGCCTGTGCTGGTTCCCTTAACCCCTGCAACCCCGCGGCCCACCGCCCCCCCATGTGTGTGTGCTGCCACTATGGCAGCAGGAGGAGGTGTGCTCAGTGGGTAGAGCGTCGGCCTGCGGACTGAAGAGTCACTCACGGCGGATACCATGGAGGACTTGCTGCTCCAGACCCACCCGTGACTGATAATTCTCAGGGGGAAAGGGGTGAGGGGTATACAGGGAGAGACTGGACAAAAATCTTACACCTATGGATGAGGTCAACGGGAGGGAGGGAAGGGTGGGAGTTGGGTGGAGGGGTGCTATGGAGGGGAAAAAAGAAAAACAAATGTAATAATCTGAATAATAAAGATTTAATTAAAAAAATAAAAATAAAAATAAAATAAAATAAAATAAAATAAATTCTATTTAATAAGAGTAATATGTAAATTGGCCATACCTCTGTTACACCCACAAGCCATGCCCACCAACCATGCCCACCAGTCAATCAGAGCGAGTATGCAAATTAACCCAACCAAGATGGCTATGGCCACAGAGAGAGCAGGAGGGAGGCTTGGGTTGCCCCTGGCGATGGAGGAAGCCAAGCTTTCCAGATACCTTAAGCCTTCACTTAACGCAACCAAGTTTCAATGGCTGTACAAGCAGAAGGCTTGGCTCTGCTCCAGGCTACAAAGTTTCAATTGTAGAAGATAAATAAATCCCAGATACCAGAGCCTCCACTTGAGTTGCCAGGGGGCATGGCTGGACTGCAAACCACCATAGGCCCCACACCCTAAGGAACCGTCACCCTGATCCAGGACAAACCAGCTAGCCCCCACCCATGCAGCAGGCCTCTATCCTATCTAATAAAATAATAATATGCAAATTGACAATCACTCCAACATACAAGTTGACTACCCCCATGTGGTCAAAAGATCCTGCCCCCTTGTGGACACAAGATGGCCACCACAAGATGGCTAGCAAAGGATGGCAGTTGGCAGGGACCAGGCCTGCAAGGGATGGCAGTTGAGGGTGATCAAGCCTGCAGGGGAGGGCAGTTAAGGGTGAACAGGCCCACAGGGGAGGGCAGTTAAGGGCAAACAGGCTGGCAGGGGAGTGGTTAGGAGGTGATCAGGCTGGCAGGCAGAAGCAGTTGGGGGCAATCAGGAAGGCAGGCAGGGGAGCAGTTGGGAGTCAGCAGTCCTGGATTGTGAGAGAATTGTCTGACTGCCTGTTTAGGCCTGATCCTACCTGGATTGGGCCTATACAGGCAGTTGGACATCCCTCAAGGAGTCCCAGATTGGAGAGGGAGCAGGCTGGGCTGAAGGATACCCCTGCCCCGTGCATGTATTTCATGCACCGGGCCTCTAGTAGAAAATAGAGAAACAAATGAAAAAAGGAAAATAAAGAAAAAAGATAACAAAACAATAAAATAAAACAAAATAAAAAATGAAAAAGTAATATGTTGTTCCTTTGGCTGGTTTAAGACCCCAATCTTCTATACTGTCTGTGGCTTCTCAGTTTCCTGTTGCTGGACTGATGGCCTCTCCTTAGGCCATTCCCTGTTGGGACTTTCAGGGACTATTAAGATATTTTTTTTATCCTTTGTACCACTCAGGGCATAGTCTGGGTGTGGCTGTATTGGATGCCTGGAGACTGCAGGGAGGAGCTATCTCTTCAGAAGAAAATGTCTACCTAGGTCTCACATGTCAGGTATGACTCAGCACCAGACTCATGGCTCTTCTCTCCTCAGCCGCTCCCCAGACTCTACAAGTCTGCACCACTACTGCATCTCATCCAAAGGTGGGTGTCCATATCTGAAAGGTCCTATAAACTAGATTCATTGAAGAAAAGCAAAGACCAAAAAAGAAGGGATAGTTCTGTGCTTCTGCAAGCCCCTCTCCTCCTGGCACTGCATGGTCTGAGGCCATCCTGAATGCCCTGTCTGAGCTTAGTCTGTCTTGTCTGTGGACCCAGATCTAGAATTCACTGCCTGCAGGCCTTCGAATCTCCTTGCCACAGTCAGATGCTGTGTCTGACCCAAGGGGCGTGGCCTCTGTGGTTTCCCTCTGACCTTCTGTGCTTGGAGGTTTTGCAATTCTCTCCATCCCAGAGATCTGATTTTACCATTCTCCCAGTTCCTCTACCCTTCCTGGCTGAAGATTGTCTTACCAGCCATGTCCACTTCACCAATTCAGGGTGGATGTTATTCAGTTTAGTTACTTGTTCTATCTGTTCCAGGGCGAGGCTCAGGACACCTCCAATATTCTGCTGCCATTTTGTTTTCCTCTCTCTGGTATGTTTTTAACTTAAATTATTAGAAAATCTGACTTCCAGTGGCTTAATCAAATAAAAGGTTATTTTTCTCATATAACTAAAAGTTTGAAAGCAGCCAACTAATTATATTGTTTAGTGGTTAGTGATATCAGGACCAGGATGACACAATTCCCTCTTCTTTCCCTCATATTGGTCCATATGCACAAAATGGCTGCTGTAAATCCAGACACCAATCAAGACAGGAAGAGCCGAGGCCAGTTTGGCTCAGTGTATAGAGCATCGGCCTGGGGACTGAAGGGTCCCAGGTTCGATTCTGGTCAAGGGCATGTACATTGGTTGCAGACACATCACCAGTAGGGGGCGTGCAGGAAGCGGCTGATTGATGTCTCTCTCTCATCGATGTTTCTGGCTTTCTATCCCTTTCCCTTCCTCTCTGTGAAAAATCAATAAAATATATTTTAAAAAAAGACAGGAAGAAATGAGGAAGGGAAGCACTAGTCACATCTATTATTTTTTATTTTAATCTTTATTGTTGAAAGTATTACCTACATCTCTTTTTCCATATTTACCCCTTCAAGCCCGCCTCTGTCCCCTACCCCAGATTTTCACCACACTATTATTTGTATTATAGGTTATACATGTATATATATAAGTTCTTTGATTAATAATCTCTTCCTATCCTCCACCCATTCTTGCTTATCCTCTGAAATTAAACAGTTTGTTCCATGCTTCTATGTTTCTGAATCTATTTTGTTCTTAGTTTATTTTGTTCATTAGATTCCACATATAAGTGAGATCATGAGATAATTGTCTTTCTCTGACTGGCTAATTTTGCTTAGCATAATACTCTCCAGGTCCCTCCATGCTGTCTCAAAGGGTAAAATATCCTTCTTTTTTTACTGCTGCATAGTATTCCATGGTATAATTGTACCACAGCATTTTTATCCACTCATTTACTTGGGCTGTTTCTAAATCTTAGCTATTATAAAATGTGTTGCTATGAACATAGAGGTGAATA
Organism: Lasiurus cinereus; assembly: GCA_011751065.1. NCBI lineage: Eukaryota > Metazoa > Chordata > Mammalia > Chiroptera > Vespertilionidae > Lasiurus > Lasiurus cinereus. The sequence goes on from JAAGEH010000037.1 coordinate 10,737,757, forward strand.
TATTCTTTCTGTTTGGTGTTTTGGATTTCATAGGATCTATTACTAGAAGTGGGATCACTGGGTAGAAAGACAGGTCCATATTGAATCTTTTTGAAACTCCATACTGTTTTCCATAATTGTTGTACCAGTCTGCATTCCCACCAAAAGTTTGTTTTCTCCACATCCTCAGCAACACTTGTAATTTGCTGATTTGTTGATGATAGCCATTCTGTTAAGTGTGAGGTGATAGCTCATTGTCATTTTAATTTGCATCTCTTTGATTAGTACTTTTAAGCATTTTTTCATGTTTCTTGGCAATATGCATGTGTCTATTTAGGTCCTTGAATGATTTTTAAATTGGATTGTTTGTCTTCCTTAAGTTGTAAGAGTTCCTTATATATTTTGGATATTAACCCTTTATCTGATGCATCATTGCCAAATACGTTCTCCCAAAGTGTTGGGCTACCTTTTTATTTTTATGGTGGTTTCTTTTGCTTTCCAGAATATTTTTATTTTGATGTAGTCCTATTTGTTTATTTTCTACTTTGTTTACCTTGCCCTACGAGATGTGTCAGCAAACATATTGCTATGAGTGATGTCTGAGATATTGCTGCCTAAAATTTCTTCTAGGATTTTTATGATTTTATGATTACATTTAAGTCTTTTATCTATTTTATATTTATTCTTGTGTATGGTATAAATTGGTGGTGTAGTTTCATTATTTTGCATGTATCTGTCCAATTGTCCCAACACTACTTAGTGAAGAGGCTGTCTTTATGCTATTGTATGTTCTTGCTTCCTTTGTCAAATATAAATTGAGCATAATGGCTTGGGTCAATTTCTGAGGTCTCTGTTCTTTTCAATTGATGAATATGATTGTTCTTGTTCCAGTATCAGGTTGTTTTGATTACAGCTTTTTAGTATAACTTGATATCTGGTATTGTGATCCCTCCAACTTTCTTCTTCTTTCTCAGGACTGACAGAGCTATTTGAGGTCTTTTTTGGTTCCATCTTTTCAAAGAACCAGCTCTTGGTTTCAATGTTCTTTTGACATTTCTTTTAGTCTCTATATCATTTATTTCTGCTCAGATCTTTACTAATTACTTCATTCTTTTCTTGTTATCTTTCTAATTCTTTAAGTTTTCAAGTTATTTAATTTATTAATAAGTTTTCTTGCTTTTTTAAAAAATATATTTTTATTGATTTTTCACAGAGAGGAAGGGAAAGAGATAGAAAGCCAGAAACATCGATGAGAGAGAGACATCGATCAGCTGCCTCCCGTATGCCCTCTACTGGGGATGTGCCCGCAACCAATGTACATACCCTTGACTGGAATCGAAGCTGGGACCCTTCAGTCCCCAGGCCGACGCTCTATCCACTGAGCCAAACTGGTTTCAGCAGTTTTCTTGCTTTTTGAGGAGGCCTGCAATGCTATGACCTTCCCTTTCAGGACTGCTTTTTCTGTGCCCAGAGATTTTGGGTTGCTGTGTGTTCATTTTCCTTTGACTTTTTTAAAAAATATATTTTATTGATTTTTTACAGAGAGGAAAGGAGAGAGATAGAAAGTCAGAAACATAGATGAGAGAGAGATGTGGAGATGTGGAGATGTGCCCACAAGCAAGGTACATGCCCCCAACCAGAATCGAACCTGGGACCTTTCAGTCTGCAAGCCAATGCTCTATCCACTGAGCCAAACTGGTCTCGGCTCATTTTCCTTTGTTTCCAGGAAGATTTTTTATTTATTTCTTGATTTTATTTATAATTAATTCATTGTTTAATAAAATGCTATTTAACCTCCATAACTCTGAATGTTTTTAGTGTTTTTATTGTAGCTGATTTCTAATTTCATGTCATTACTATCTGAGAAGATGCTTGGCATAATTTCAATCCTCTTGAACTTGTAGAGACTTATTTTGTGTCCTGACATGTGGTCTATTTTTGAGAATGCTCCATATGTGTTTGAGAAGAATGTATATTCTGCAGCTTTGGAGTAAAATATTCTGTAAATGTCAGTTAAATCCATCTGATTACTGGAAAGAATACGCATAAGATTAGGGGAAGCTGAGGATCAGATCAGGAAATTAGAAGACAGTGTAGAAAAAAAAATCACTCAATCAGAAAACCAAAAAGAAAAAAGAAGAAAAAAAGGATAAGAGGACAGCTTAAGGGATCTCTGAGACATGAAACAACAATATTTATATTATAGGAGTACCAGAAGGTGAAGAAAGTGAGCCAGAGATATAGAACTTGTTTGAAGAAATAGGGGCAGAAACCTTTGCTAGCCTGGTGAAGAAAAAAATCACAGAAGTTCAAGAGGCACAGACAGTCTCAAGCAAGGAGAACCCAAAGAGGCCCATGCCCAGACACATCATAATTAAAATGCCAAAAATGAAAGGCAAAGAGAAAATCAAAGGCAGCAAGAGAAAAGCAATTTGATACCTTCAAAGGAGCTCCCATAAAGCTGTCAGCTGATTTTTCATCAGACACTCTACAGGCCAAAAGGAAATAGCATGAAGTATTAAAGATAATGAAAAGGAAGAATCTGAAACCAAGAATAATGTAATCATCAGGGCTTTCATTCAAAATAGATGGTGATACAAAGAGCTTCCCTGACAAAAATGGCTGAAGGATTTTATCATCAACAAATCAGCATTGTAAGAAATAACTATAGGTACTGTTGAAATAATAAGAAATAGAAAGAGATAAAAACATAGGCAAACAGAATTAAAATGTCAATAAATAAGTATCTATATCTCTATCATCTATCTATCTATCTATCTATCTATCTATCTATCTATCTATCTGTCTATACAACCCTAGCAACCAGAACAGTGGAATGACCAGAATAACCTGAATGACCAGATGACCAGTGGCTATGATGTGCACTGTGGCAGCCAACCAGCCTGATTGGGGCTCTGATTGGTGCCCTCCAGCAGGCAGGGCTGGCCACCAACTCTCCATGGCTTCTCCCCCTGGCTGGACACCCTCCTGATCAGCTCCCAAACACCCCTGCAAGGGTGGGGCCAGCCAGCTAATCACCCATGGCCCCTCTCCCATGCTGGCCTGCTCTAATGGGCCCCCTTCAGGGCAGGCCAGCTGGACACCATCAATGCATGAATTCATGCACTGGGCCTCTACTCTATCAGTAATAACCTTAAATGTAAATGGATTCAACACTCCAATCAAAAGACATAGGGTACCTGAATGGATAAGAAAACATGACCCAAATATTTGCTGTCTATAAGAAACCCACCTCAGAACAAAAGATTCACACAGGATGAGGGTGAGAGATGGGAAAAAATTTTCCCATGCAAATGAAAAAAACAAAAATAAAACAAAATAACAACAAAAACACCTGGGGTAGCAATACTCTTATCTGATAAAATAGATTTCAAAACAAAGGCCATCAGCCCTAGCTGGTTTTGGCTCAGTGGATAGAACATCAGCCTGTGGGCTGAAAGGTTCCATGTTTTATTCCAGTCAAGGGCACATGCCTGGGTTGTGGGCTTGGCCCCCAGTAAGGGATGTGCAGGAGGCAGCCAATTAATGATTCTCTTTCATCACTGATGTTTCTATCTCTCTTGCCCTCTCCCTTCCTCTCTGAAATCAATAAAGATATAAAAAACAACAAAGGCCATCACAGAGACAAAGAAGGCCACTACATAATATTAAAGTGATTGATCCAGCACAAGTTTATAACCCTTTAAACATATATGCACCCATGTGAAGTTTGATGGTCTGTTTCATGCTTCTATGTATCTGGATCTATTTTTTTCAGCAGTTTATGTTCATTATATTCTACAAATGAGTGAGATCATGGGATTCTTATCTTTCTATGACTGGCTTACTTCACTTAACATAATGCTCTTCAAGTCCATTTATGCTGTAGCAAATGGTAAGAGTTCATCTTTTTAACAGCAGTGGAATATTCCATTGTGTAGATGTACCACCATTTTTAAATCCACTCATCTGCTGATTGGGTACTTAGGCTGTCTCCAAATCTTAGCTATTGTAAATTGTGCTGCTACGAACATATATCCTCTCTGATTGGTGTTTTGATTTCTTGGAATATATTCCTAGAAGTGGGATTACTGGGTCAAATGGGAGTTCCATTTTTAATTTTTTGAGGAAACTCTATACTGTTTTCCACAATGGCTGCACCACTTGCATTCCCTCCAGCAGTGTTCAAGAGCTCCTTTTTCTCCACATCCTTGCCAGTACTGGTTGTTTGTTGATTTGTTGATGATAGCCATTCTGACAGCTGTGAGAAGGTACTTCATTGTCATTTTGATTTGCATCTAGCAGATGATTAGTGACTTGGAGCATGTTTTCATATGTCTCTTGGCCTTCTGTATGTCCACTTTAGAAAAATGTCTATTTAAACTGATGAACAAAAGGATAGATTCAGAAACAGTAAAGCTTCCAACAGACTGTGAAATTACAGTAGGAAGATTAAAGTTAGGTGAGGTAGATAAGAGATCAATCAAAGGACTTGTATGCATGCATATAAGCATAACCAATGAACATAGACACTGGGGGGTTGGGGTATACCCGGGAGGGAGGGGGGCAATGGGGAGATATGTATAAAAAATTAATAAAAATTAAAAAAATAAAATAAAAACCAAAAAAAAGAGAAAAGTGTCTATTTAGTTTCTTTGCCCATTTTTTATTGGGTTATTTATCTTCCTTTTGTTAAGTTGTATGAGTTCCCTATAAATTTTGGAGATTAAACCCTTATCAGATATAACATTGGCAAATATGTTATCCCATGTAGTGGGTTATCTTGTTTTGTAGATGGTTTCTTTTGCTGTGTAGAAGCTTTTTATTTTGATGTAGTCTCATTGGTTTATTTTCTCCTTAGTTTTCAATGTCCTAATAGCTGTATTGGTAAATATCAGATGGATATAATTGACATTTGCATTCTATAGCTGTCATGGAGATAAATGGTTAAGGTAGTTTTATAAGCTTCCAGCCTAACTACCAAACCACTACACACATGCCTTTGGTATACCAAAAGATAACACAGAATTATAATGAGTATGATTAAAGTACCTCTGCTTTCTCTAAATGCACTATTTCAGAAGTGATATCAAAGATAATTATTTCAATATACACAGGTACTATCCCATTTTAAATATGTTCCTTTGTAAGAAACAGGTGCAAGAGATGAAGAGAGAGTAAATAACCAACTTCAGACAGTCTTCACCTGTGAAAGGAATGGGTGAGACCAGATGGCTTCTAAGCATCCCTACATGCCTGATGTTATGCTTTCTAAATGGACTGCAATCACAGTTACTCCAAATCATGATGGACATTTAAAAAATGTGCAGCTAGATTAGTGTTATTTTTCAATTGAAAGACAATATATTCAATGAGTTGAGAAAAATGCTATGGAAAAGAACAGAATATATCCACCCACGTGATAAGTAGAAAAATTCAAATCTAGCTGATTTCCACATATAAGTAAAATCATATTAGAAATCAACTACCATTGCATTTATGCTTCATTATTTTATTTATTATATACATATTTAATGGAAAAATTGGAAGAATTATGTTAATCAGTCTAGGAGAGGTTTTTGTTTAGATATTTCATATCATATAACATTCATTTTATTGTGGGTGGAGCATATGTCCCCTCTCCCTTGATGGCCTTGGCCATTGAAAGGGTTAAAGAGAATAAAACGTGACAGAGGAAACTTACTGTGCTGAGCAGATATCTTGTGGAAAGCTTGCAGCCTTGAGCACTGCATAACTTAGATAACCAGAAGACACCTGGCATCGGGAGGAACCAGGGACACACCGGGCCCTTATGTCAGCAGAACGGCTTGCAACCAGCAAGGATTTATAAAAACCCTTCTCTCCTTTCATTCTCCACTGACTCCCGAAATAAAAGCTTCTTTTGATACATTATGGTCTCATGTCAAATGTACAGGACCCGGGCCCACTCTGCACCTATCATTTGGCACCAAACCCCAGAAAGGTCTAGTGAGGGGTCCGGTAAGAGTCACTGCAGAGTTCTAGCAATTGGACTCTTGGCACTCAGAAAGACCGTGATGATATGGCTCCTGAGCTCCCCTTGTGTCTGGGGAGGCACCCAGCTATACTTCTGCATGGCTAAACTTCTGCTGGACACGTGCGACACTTGCTTATCGCCCCCTGCCTCTTTTCCCCTCAGCCTTCCTCCAGACCGGTCTGGGTGGTGCCTGTGACAGGACAGGGGATCTCTCCTTGCCTTACCTCCTCCTTCATAAACATTGGACATAAATTCATGGGTAAGTGTCTTTAATCTGTCCTGTCAGTTTGGGTTTGGAGCCAGGCTCTGGTCTGTTACTATATGGTCGGCCTCATGGAAACTCCAGCGCTGGTCAGGATAAGTCCTCCTGGGAATCAGGTTCCCTTGCCCAATCTCCTTATGGGGACTCCTGTAACGGAGGGAGGGCTCTGTCCATTTCTGTTGAACATTAGGAGAGAAGGGCACGCCTTTTTCTACGTTAACGTTTGATGGAGAACAGACCTTTTACCCTAGCCTGTCACCATGGGGAAATTCAGTCAGAACCCCTCCCCCCAACTCTTTCTTCCCTGTCCCCCGCACCGCACCCTTGCAATACTGTCTGTCTGGCCTCAGTATAAATTAGACAATGGGTCTCAAATGGCCTGAAAACAGCGCTTTCAATTTCCAAATTCTAATTGACCTTGACAATCTCTGCCATAGGCAGGGCAAGTAGTCTGAAGTCCTGTATATCCAGGCTTTTTTTTTTTTTTTACACTCAAGGACATATCCTTCTCTCTGTAACAGCTTCTATCCCTCATAGATTTTCCTTCATCACTCTAAGCCCCCAGGGATACCAAATCACCCTCCTCCTTCACCACTTTTAATCTTTCGGACAATCCTATGGCTCCTCCATTTCAGCAGCCTAAGAGGTCACCACCCTACCCAGCAGATCACACCACCACTACATCATCTCACACCCACTCCAGAGCAGTTTGGGACGCTCTTCCTTCCCACTCTGGCACTAGCCTTAAAGTGCGCCCTTCAGGAGATTGCTGGTGCCAAATCTGGCTTCATGCACAGGGTCACGCAGATACCCTCCACTGGCAGGCCCCTGACCTCCCAGTTGGAGCAGATGCTGTCCATAACAGAGACCCACAATGGAACTATCAGGAAGGGCAGGCAGGCCGCCTCAAGACCACATGGTTCTCTGTCTGCTAGAAGGACTGAAAAAGGCAGGCCACAAAGCAGTTAATTATAAAAAATTAGCAGAGTCCACCCAGGAAAGACATAAAAATCCAGCAGTCTTCCTCTCTTGCCTTACACAGGCCATGAGAAAATACACCAATCTTAACCCTACAAGCCCAGAAGGGAAAATCCTCCCAACCTTTTAAACATGACCTTTAAGGTCTTTAATAATAGAGACCAGAAGACTCCCCAAAAAAGCGAGATCAGGCCAAGGCTGAGGCCCAGACGAAGACCTTTTAGGTCTTAGCCACTATTCTCATGAATCCCAAACTAAGTTCTTCCAACCAAGGGTAAGTCAAGGGCTAAGCCTCTTATGGTCCCATGCTTCAAATGCAACAATAGAGGACACTGGACCAAGTCCTACCCAAACCTGAGACCCCCCGCCTGGTCCCTGCCAAGATGTGGAAGGGAAGGCCACTGGAAATCAGACTGTAGTCTGACCCCTCCAAGTTGGACCTCAGCAAGGCCACCCTCTTGATCCATTTTGGAGCTTCCAGACCTCCTGGGACTGGCCACTGAAGACAAAAGCTGCCCAGGCCCTGGCAAGGCATTACAGACTTACATTACTAGGACAGAGCCTCAGGTAATGATTGTGGTGGCAGGTAAGCCAACGTCCTTTTTAATTGACAGGTAGAGTGGGCATTTATTCTGCCCTCTCTGAATTCCCTAGGACCCTTGTCCCCTCCTCAGTTTCTATTATGGGGGTTGACAAATTAGTCTCAGTCATTAGCCACCTCACCTCTACACTGCATCTTATTAAATACCCCCTTATACACTCTTCTCGCCAGACCCAAATGATACAGGGCTTCCCCTCATAAAGCCCAGTTATCCCAAATGATAGTCACCTACTTCCACTTCACTCTCACCCCACAAAGCTATGCCATTCCTTAGACTGTAAACTCCTTATCTTCTCCATGACCATCCCCTCCTCTATATGAAATACTCTCCTTATTTGGGCTCGCTAGGTACTCTTGCCTCTGAATTGCCAACTTCAGTCTTCTGGCAAAACTTCTCTGTAACATGACATGATGAAGTAACTCCTCACTGAGCCTTTAGATCCCAAGGACAGCATTCTTACCCCTTTCTTGGTCCAGTGTCCTCTATTGTTGCATTTGAAGCATGGGACCATAAGAGGCTTAGCCCTTGACTTACCCTTGGTTGGAAGAACTTAGTTTGGGATTCATGAGAATAGTGGCTAAGACCTAAAAGGTCTTCGTCTGGGCCTCAGCCTTGGCCTGATCTCGCTTTTTTGGGGAGTCTTCTGGTCTCTATTATTAAAGACCTTAAAGGTCATGTTTAAAAGGTTGGGAGGATTTTCCCTTCTGGGCTTGTAGGGTTAAGATTGGTGTATTTTCTCATGGCCTGTGTAAGGCAAGAAGGCTCTGAAAACTTATCTGACCACAGAGCCTCTCTCTCACACACCCTTTTTTCCAAAGAACAATTTTCTTTTCTACAAAACTACAAATGCTTACTTAACAATCTGACTAATACCAAAATCTGAACTCATTATCACACAAACCTTAGCATGTTATCTTTAAGAAAAAATATGGCAGTTTTATTTATTTAATTGTTTTATTTAATTAAATCTTTATTATTCAGATAATTAGATTTGTTTCTCTTTTTTCCCCTCCATAGCTCCCCTCCACCCAGCTCCAACCCTTGCCTTTACCCTTACCTCCCTCCCATTGACCTCATGCATAGGTGTATGATTTTTGTCCAGTCTCTCTCTGTACACACCTCACCCCTTTCCCCCTGAGAATTATCAGTCCACTCCCTTTCTGTGCTCCTGATTCTATTATATTCACCAGTTTATTCTGTTGATCAAATTTTTAATTAACTTAATTTTTAGATTCACTTGTTGCTAGACATGTATTTGTTGTTCATAATTTTTTGTCTTTTACCTTTTTCTTCTTCCTCTTCTAAAAGAGTACCTTTCAGCATTTCATATAATACTGGTTTGGAGATGATGAACTCCTTTACCTTTTTCTTATCTGTGAAGATCTTTATCTGCCCTTCAATTCTTAATGCTAGCTTGGCTAGATAGATTATTCTTGGTTGTAGGTTCTTGCTATTCATCACGTTGAATATTTCTTTAGTGTTGTAAGATAAGGGGTTCAATGCCTTTGAGAGTCTCCGTTCCCCTCCCGCCAGAGAAAGCCAGCCAGGTACTCCAGTACCCGCTCTCTCCACGCGCGCATCACCATACCTCAGCTTTTTGCACCTCCTTTGGTTGTCCGTGAGTCCCTCTCTTTTCCTCTAGTTGTAGAATTCCACTCAGCCAGCTTTCCTGTGGTTCTGGATGATGTCTGTTCTGTCTTTTAGTTGTAGTTTTGAAATTGTTGTGCGAGACAGCAGTGTAGGTGTTTACCTATGCGGCCATCTTGGATTCTCTGAATATTTCTTGCCACTCCTGTCTGGCCTGCATCATTTCTGTTGAGAAATCAGCTGACAGTCATATGGGTGCTCCCTTGTAGGTAATGATCTGTTTTTCTCTTGCTGCTTTTAATATTCTCTCTTTGTCTTTTGCTCTTGGTATTTTAATTATGATGTGTCTTGCTGTAGTCCTCTTTGAATTCCTTTTATATGGGGTTCTGTGTGCTTCCTGGACTTGTAAGTCTATTTCTTTTACCAGATGTGGAAAGTTTTCAGCCATTATTTCTTTAAATAGATTTTCAGTATCTTGCTCTCTCTCTTCTTCTGGCACTCCCACAATTCTGATGTTGGTATGCTTGAAGCTGTCCCAGAGTCTCCTTACATTATCTTCACATTTTTGGATTATTTTCTCTTCTTGCTTTTCCAGTTGAGTGTTTTCTGATTCTTTATATTTCATTTTTTTTACTTGATTCTTGCCTTTCTCTCATCTGCTGTTAGGACTCTGTATAATACTTTTTATTTCAGTCAGTGTATGTTTACTTTCTAGTTGGTCCTTTTCCATCTCTAGTTGGTTCTTTTTCATCTCTAGTTGGTCCTTTTTCATCTCCAGTTGGTTATTTATCATATCCTCTTGGGTCTCGCTAACTTTATTCAACTTTTCTAGGATATTCTTGAAAAACCTTATAAGCGTGGTTTTGAACTCTATATCTAGTCGTTTGTTTTCCTCCATTTCTTTTGTTTGTGATCTCTTCCTTTGTCTCAGCATTGCCACTATGCTGGGAGAACTTCTGTGTTGGATTCAGCCTTATGATGCCAGACTTGCAAAACTGCAAAAGCCTCTCTGTTGAGCTTGGGATGGGTGGAGTCTCAGAGCTTAATGGAACGCCTTGCCTTCCTGTCGGCCCTGCCCTCCACGGCCCCCCAGTCTCATGTGACTGGGTAATTGCTGGAGTGGTCCCTGCACATGCTCTCTCTAGCAGTGCCTCTAGACTGCTGCCCCTCCGGCTTCCCTGCGCTCCAGGACCGTATGAGTCTGGGTCCCCAGGGTTTCGCCCAAAACTGGGGTTTAGTGGAGTTAGAAGTGGCACAGTTGGGAGGGTCTGTCTCCTGCCCACTTGTGAAAGCCAGTGGCACATTCAGCAGTCAGTCCTCTGTGCACAGTGCGGTGCACGCCACCAGCCTTCTGATCTTTTGCGACTTCCCTAAATTTCCGTGCACTTCTTCCTTTTCACAGTCCAAACTCCCCCTGTTTTGGCTGGATCTGGTGTTTAGTGTCGTAGGATAAGTGGTTCATTGCTTTTGAGAGTCTCCCTCTCCCTCCCACCAGAGAAAGCCAGCCAGGTTCTCCAGTACCCGCTCTCTCCACGCGAGCATCTCTGTACCTCAGCTTTTTACAGCTCCTCTGGGTCTCTGTGAGCCCCTCTCTTTCCTTCTAGTTGAAGAATTTCCACTCAGCCAGCTTTCCTGTGGTTCTGGATGCTGTCCGTTCTGTCTTTTAGTTGTAGTTTTGAAATTGTTGTGCGAGGCAGCAGTGTACGTATTTACCTATGCCGCCATCTTGGATTCTTCTCCAATATCTCAGTTTTAAATCCAAGAGGCTAAAGGCCTGGGAACATAGGCTCCTAGGCCTGCTCCCTCTCCCCACTCCTTTTCTCCAGCCTCACATTCCTATACATAATTTTCCAAAGTCTTGACAACTTAAAAGCTTTGGAGCATTGCTGGATTAAATGATAAATATCTAAATATTTCAATACACTTCAAGTTCATAAAATTTCATCTTTTACTATAGAAAATCTATACATTTATAACTGTTAATATAATGGCCTATACTTTATTAAATATATATTTCTTTTATATTGTTTAAAATATTACATATATTAGCACATATGTCTCCCCCACTGACCCTGCCACTGCAGTAACCTTCCACCAGCTTTCTCTAGCCCTGTTGCATGCCCTGATCCCACCCTTGTGTTCTTTGGTGTGCTTATATGCATGCATACAAGTTCTTTGGTTGATCTATTTCCCTCCCTACCCAACATTCCCCAGCCTTCCCGCTGTAATTTGACAGTCTGTTCCGTGCTTTACTGCCTCTGTATCTATCTTTTTATTCATCAGGTTATAATGTTTTTATTCCCCATAAATGAGTGAGATCATGTGGTATTTTTCTTTCATGGCCTGGCTTATTTCACTTAACATAATGCTCTCCAGATCCATCCATGCTGCTGCAAATAGAAAGAATTCCTTCTTTTTATAGCAGTGTAGTATTCCATTGTGTAGATTTACCACAGTTTTCTAATCCACTCACCTGCTGATGGGCATTTAGGCTGTTTCCAAATGTTAGCTATGGTGAATTGTGCTGCTATGAACATAGGGGTCCATATATCCTTTCTGACTGGTATTTCTAGTTTATTGGGATATAATCCCAAAAGTGGGATTATTGGGTCAAATGGGAGCTCCATATTTAGTTTTCAGAGGAAACTCCATACTGTACTACACAGTGGCTGCACCAGTCTGCATTCCCACCAGAAGTGCAAGAGGGTTCTGTTTTATCCACATCCTTGCCAGCACTTGTCGTTTATTGATCTGTTGATGGTTGCCCTTCTGACAGGTATGAGATGGTACTGCATTGTCATTTTGATTTTCATCTCTTGGATAACTAGTGACTTTGAACATGTTTTTATGTGTCTCTTGGCCTTCCTTCTATTTTCTTTCAAAAATTTTTCTATTTAATACTGTTTTCCATTTTTTTATTGGATCACTTATCTACCTTTTATTAAGTTGTATAAGTTCACTGTAGATGTTGGAGATAAAACCTTTATCAGTGATAACATTTGCAAATATGTTCTCCCACACAGTGGGCTTTCTTGTTGTTTTGTTGATAGTTTCTTTTCTGTGAAAATTTTTATTTTGATGTAGTCCCATTTTTTTATTTTCTCTTTAGTTCCATTGCCGTAGTGGTATCAGTGAAGAAATTGCTTCAGCATATATCTGAGATTTCTCTGCCTATTGATTCCTCTAATATTTTTATGGTTTCGCATCTTATGTTTAAGTCCTTTATCCATTTTGAGTTTATTTTTGTCTATGGTGTAAGTTGGTGTTCTAGTTTCATTTTTTTCATGTATTTGTCCAATTTTCCCAACACCTTTTTTTGAAGAGACTGTCCTGACTTCATTGTTTGTTAATGCCTTCTTTATCAAATATTAATTGAGCATGGTGGTTTGGGACAATATCTGGATTCTCTATTCTATTCCATGTCTGTTCTTGTGCCAGTATCAGGCTGTTTTGAGAACAGTTGCTTTGTAGTACAGCTAGAAATCTGGTATTGAGATCCTACCTACTTTGTTCTTCTTTCTCAGGATTGCTGTGGCTATTCAGGATCTTTTTTTTTAATTTCAGATAAATTTTTGGAGAGTTCTCTCTTTTTCTAGGTTTGTGAAATATGCCATTGGTATTTCAACGGGTAGTGCATTGACTCTATAGATTGCTTCGGGCAATATGGATATTTTAATGATGTTGATTCTCCCAATCCAAGAACATGGTATGTTCTTCGATCTGTTTACATCCTTTTCTATCTCTTTTTTCAGTATTCTGTAGTTTTCTGCATTTAGGTCTTTTACCTCCTTGGTTAAGTTTATTCTAGGTACCTTAATTTTTTTGGTGCAAGGGTAAATGGGATTGCTTTTTTAGTCTCTCTTTCTGTAAATTCACTACTGGTGTATAGATATGCTATAGATTTCTTGGTATTAATTTTGTATCCTGTTACCTTGCCGAATTCATTTATAAAGTCTATTACTTTTTTGATGGAGTCTTTTGGGTTTTTTATGTACAATATCATATCATTTGCAAATAAGGAGAGCTTTACTTCTTCTTTTCCAATTTGGATGCCTTTTATTTCTTCTTTTTTGTCTAATTGCAATGGCTAATACTTCCAGTAGCATGTCAAACAGGAGTGGTGAGAGTGGACATCCCTGTATTGTTACTGTATTGTTTCTGTTCTTAGGGGAACAAAGATTTTTGCCCATTGAGTATGATGTTAGCTGTGAGTTTATCATATTTGGCATTTATGATGTTGAGGTATGATCCTTCTATTCCCACCCTGTTGAGAGTTTTTATCAAGAAAGCATGTTGGTGCCAAAGCCGATTTTGCCAAGTGGATAGAACATCAGCCTGTGGACTGAAAGGTCCGAAGTTCGATTTCGGTCAAGGGCATGTACCTTAGTTGTGGGCACATCCCCTGTAGGCGGCGTGCAGAAGGTAGCTGATTGATGTCTCTCTCTCATCAATGTTTCTAACTCTCTATCCCTCTCACTTCCTCTCTGTAAAAAAAATCAATAAAATATATTTTAAAAAAAGAAAAAAGAAGACAAAACATGTTGGATTTTGTCAAATGCTTTTTCTGGATCAATTGATATGACCATGTGATTTTTATCTATCAATTTGTTTATGTGATGTATCATGGTCGTTGATTTGCAGATATTGTACCATCCTTGCATTCCTGGGATAAATCATACTTGGTCATATGATCTTTCTGACATACTGCTGGATCTGATTTGCTAAAATTTTGTTGAGGATTTTGGCATCTATGCTCATGAGGGATGCTGGCCTGTAATTTTCTTTCATTGTATTGTCTTTATCTGGTTTGGGTGACTATGGCTTCAAAGAATGAGCATGGAAGTGTTCCTTCTTCTTGAACTATTTGGAATAGTCTGAGGAGGATAGGTTTTAGTTCTTCCATGAATGTTTGGTAAAACTCTCCTGTGAAGCTGTCTGGCCCTGGTCTTTTGTTTGCTGGAAACTTTTTGATGATGGCATCAATTTCTTCCATAGTTATTGACTTATCGAGATGTTTATATTCTTCTTGATTGAGATTTGGAAGCTTATATTTTTCTAGGAATATGTCCATTTTCTGCAGGTTGTCCAGTTTGTTGGAATAGAGTTGTTCATAGTATTTTTTAACAATCCTTAGTATTTCTGACGGGTTTGTTGTTATTTCTCCTCTTTCATTTCTGATTTTCTTAATTTGGGTCCTCTTTCTTTGCTTCTTGGTGAGCCTGGCTAGAGGTTCATCAATTTTGTTTATCCTGTCAAAGAAACAGCTCTTGGTTTTGTTGTCATTTTGTATTGTCAATGTTGTTTATCTCCACTCTGATCTTTATTCCTTCCTTCTGCTTACACTGGGCTTTTCTTGTTGCTCATTTTAACTATTTGAGTTATAGGCTTAGGTAATTTATTACCATTGTTTCTTGTTGTTTTTTTGTTTTGTTTTATTTTGTTTTGTGTTTTTTTTTTTTTTGCAGTAGGCTTGTAGAGCCATGAACTTCCCTCTCAAGACTGCTTTTTTGGTGTCCCATAAATTTTCGGTTGTTGTGTTTTCATTGTCATTTGTTGCCTGATGTTTGTTTGTTTGTTTGTTTGTTTATTTATTTATTTATTTATTTATTCTTTGATCTCTCTGGAAACCCATTGTTTAATAGCATGCTGTTTAGTCTCCATGTGTTTGATTTTTTTGGATTATTTTTATTGTAGTTGATTTCCAGTTTTATGCCACTGTAATCTGAGAAGAAGCTTGATATGATTTCTGTTCTTGAATTTGAAGAGACTTTGCCTATGACCCAACCTATGGTCTCTCTTTGAAAATGACCCAAGTGCACTGTGGAAGAATATATATTCTGTAGCTTTGGGGTGAAATGTTCTGAAAATGTCCATTAATTCCTTCTCGTCTAGTGTGTCATTTAGGATTCACATTTCCTTGCCGATTTTTTTGTTACAGGACTTGTTCAGTGGTGATAGTGGGATATTAAAATCTCACACTAAGATTGTATTGCTGTCAATCTCTTCCTTGATATCCTCCAGGAGTTTTCTTATGTATTTGGATGCTTCTGTATTGGGTGTGTATATGTTTACAAGAGTTATTTCTTCTTGTTGGATTGCTCCCTTTAGTATTTTGAAGTGGCCTTTCTTATCTCTTTATATGACCTTCATTTTGAGATCTAATTTGTCAAATATAAGTATTGCTACCCCAACTTATTTTTTTCATTCCATTTGCCTGAAATACTTTTTTCCATCCCTTCACCTTCATTCTATGTGCCTCTTTTTACTGAGGTGGTTTTCTTGTAGACAGCAGATATATTGGTCATGTTTTCTTATCCAATCCATTAACCTATGTCTTTTGATTGGGGAATTTAATAAATTTACATTTAAAGTTATTGATAGGTGCTCATTTGTTGCCATTTTTATTTTTTACTCTTGTGTTCCTTCTTCCTTTCCTATTTCTTTCTTTTCTTTTCTTTTTTTTTTTTTAAAGCAGACTCTTTAGCATTTCTTGCATTGCTGTTTTGGTGGTAATGAATTTTCATAGTCCTTTTTTGTCTGTGAAGCTCTTGATTTCACCTTCAAATTTGATTGATAGCCTTGCTCGGCACAATATTCTTGGATTCAGGCCCTTTGCATGATTTTGTATATTTCATTCCATTCCCTTCTTGCCTTATGAGTTTCTGTTGAGAAATCAGTTGTTAGTCTGATAGGGGTTCCTTTGTAGGTAACTTTCTGTCTCTCTCTGGCCACTTTTAAGATTCTTACTTTGTCATTGGTGTTTGCCAATTTAATTATAATGTGCCTTGGTGTCAGTCTTGTGGGGTTCATTTTGTTTGGGACTCTGTGATCTTCTTGTATTTGTGTGGGATTTTTCTTCCCTATATCAGGGAAGTTTTCTGTCATTATTTCTTCAAATAGGTTTTCTATTCCTTGCTCAGTTTCTTCTCCTTCTGAAACCTGTATTATGTGGATGCTGTTTCATTTCTTGTTGTCTCAAAGTTCTCGTAGCCTCTCCTCCTGCTTTTTAATTTTTTTTTCTAGAAGCTGCTGTTTTTTTTCCTACCTTGTCTTCTCTCTCACTGATGTGGTCCTCTGCTTCTTCTAGTCTACTCTTGATGCTTTCTATTGAGTTCTTTATAGCAGCGATGCCATTTTTCATTTCTTGTTGGATCTTCTTCATTTCCTCTTGGTTCTTACACATATTGTCAAATTTGTCTTTCATTCTTTTTAGCCACTTTATGTTCAATTCTCTGAATTTTTTCTCTTGGCAAGTTGCTTGCCTCCATTTCGTTTACTTTCTTTTCTGGTGATGCTGGCTTTTCTTTGATATATGGGCTATTTCTTTGCTTTCCCATGGTCTCTGTTCTCCAGGTGTCTGGTTATGTAGTTCTCTTCCCCTCTCCTTATCTAAGGCGAATTCTGACCTTTCCATGGTGGAGTGTAGAGCTCCTCTGAATCCACATGTTTGTATCAACTGGGGACCAGTTCTCTGGGTTTCTCAGCTGTTTAGTGGGTGCCGCAATTGTAGATTTTCAGCCTTTCGATAACATCCACTTTCCCCTTTAAGATGGTAATGAAAGGGTTAAAGATAATAAAATGGGGCAGAGAAAACTTATTGAGATTAGCATATATCTTACAGAAAGCTTGCAGCCTTGATCACTGCATAGCTTAGATAACCAGAAGACACCTGGCATCAGGAGGAACCAAGGATGGACTGGACCCTTATGTCAGCAGAATGGCATGCAGCCAGCAGAAGTTAATAAAACCCTGCCTCCCCCTTCACTCTCCTCTGATTCCTTTGTCAAACTCAGCCCACCTGAACCCAGGTTCCTGAAATAAAAGTTGTTTTGATACATTATGGCCTCATGTCATAGGTCCCTGACCTCGGCCCACTCCATACCTTTCATTCATGTGAAATGCTTTGATTATAGGAATGTTAGGGATAAAAATCTTTAAACATACATGCATAGTTTGTCTTGTCCTTAAACACATGGAGGTGGGCTGAACCTTACTCATTCAGAGTAATCAAAGCCACTCTCAGCCCAGATGGCCTGAAGACTATTAGCAAGAAAAACAAAATGTGTTAGTGCAAACCACGGGATTTAGGATTAGTTATTACAAAGTAAATTTGACTAATACAATAACTTTGTGAATTACATCTAGCTCCAACTTATAGATGAGAACACCAAGGAGTTGAAAAATAAAGTGGCTTTCTCAAACAGGAAAATAATTTTCCAGAGGCATATAGATTTCTCCTGATGTCTCAGTTGCCAGAACTGTGTAACATACCTACCTACAATTGCAATAGATGTTGGAAAAGTATCTGGCATCATGATCCTCTCCTGTGGGGACTAAGTATACCATTATGGAAGGAAGGGGAGATAAATAATTTTTGAGTAGGGACTCAACAGTGCCTGTCATTCCCTTGTTGTCAGACTCCAAAGTCCATTAATTTTACTAATTTCCAATGTTGTGTTCTATCATAGGTAGGCAGATACTACTTGGAAGTCCCTTCAATTTAACCTTTGTGAATTGCACCTGCCATGAGAAGAACATCCTCCAGGTAACTGATGGCCCAAGGAGAATGAGGATGCACATGGAGTCAACCTAAACCCACACAGAACTTCCCCATGATCAAGGAAAAAAGAAAAAGATTTGGGAGTGCTTGTTATTAATTTAAAAGTAAGAGTGTTTTGAAGTTCACCCAGATGTACCTGGCTATCAATTCCAGATTTGAGTTCAATTGTAACTACCTATGAGTGTGTGAACATGATACTGTTTGATAGTCATTGCATATAGTCAAAGCTCATGCCAAAAAATCTAGGACATGATATTCATTCATAATTAGAAAAATGCAAAGTAAAATAGCATGTGACAAGAATGAGTAAGTAAAATTTATAGCACAGGCAACGTGTGGGAAAACAGGCACTCTCATATATGTTTCCCCCCTTTTTTTTCATACACTATTGAAGGAGAAGTTAGATAGGCACCGCCTCTCTAGAAGGCAATTTGGCAAATGGATCAAAATTGTCTTAGTAATTCCAACAGATATTTATGTCTGGGTGTACAGAGAAATGTGTATAATGTGTTGCAGCATTATATATAATGGCAAAGAACTAGAAACTGCCAAAATGCCTGTTAACAGGCACTAGATAAATGATGTGTGGTACCACCTATGCAATGAATTATTATCCAGTTATGAATGATTGTTGATATGGAAAGTTCTCTAACATAGATGGTCAGATTAAAAAAATAGGGTGCATAACAGTGTTCATGGTTCATTCACATATGCATGTGTGTGGATATGTTTAGCATAATCCTGAGAAGATGCATAAGAAATAGGTAAAATTGCCTAAGGGGATAAAGGTGACTAGGAGTCTGAAATGAGAGGAAGACTTCCCTCTCATTTTATATACTTCAGTGTGTGTGTGTGTGTGTGTGTGTGTGTGTGTGTATGTGTGTGTGTGTATCAACTACATGAAATATTTACAAAGCACAGATGTAGTTAATAAAAATAAATATATTAAATAATAATTAACAGTCCTTCTAGGTATACAGGGGGAAAAAAAAAACTAATATGCTCAGCTGGTGTGCTCAGTGGTTGAACATCAACCTATGAACCAGGAAGTCATGGTTCAATTCTTTGGTCATGACATATGCCCAGATTTCTGGCTCAATCCCCAGTGGACATGCAGGAGGCAGCCTTTTGATGTGTCTCTCTCATCAATATTTCTATATCTCTATCCCTCTCTCTTCCTCTCTGAAATCAATAAAAATATATTAAAAAATAATAGCCTTCCTATTAAATCTAGAAAAGTCAACGTGTTTAAAAGGTTAACTTTTTAAAACAATGATTTAGTGATTAGACTGTGGAAGATTGAATTTTCAAGGACTATTGAATTTCATTCAGTAGACAGAAAATGACCTGAAAAGAAATAAATGACTAATTTTTAGTCAGTGAGGAGGTAGGGTTATTTATATAACTCTAATGACACAGGAAAGATAATGGCTGCATTTTCTTCATGGCTCATCTTCTACTGCAGAGAGGTCAGAAGAAGACCCTGAAGTTATGCCTATGGTATGACTGGTCCAGGAGAATTAAAGTGTTTCTGAGGCACTGAGCCATTATGAAATATAAAAGCAATAACTTTTGTTAAATTAGAAAAAAGGCCCATACATTAATTTTCCCCATAAAGTAAAAATAAGTATGTTAGATTTTCATGGGGTAAATGCAGAATAGCTACATTCTTAAAGAAGAAATGAACATATATGGCTAAATAAATGACACTCAATGCAAAAACACTATCAAAAAGTGTCATTTCTATTGTCAAAAGAACATCCTGTTATCCTTCGATAAATGAAGGTGTTTAATGCATTTTTATAGCCTTAAAAGGAGGTAAGAAAAACTAATACAGTTAGATATGATATGTTCATGCCTTATGGGAATGTGCAATTCCATTGTGAGGACAGAATTAGGTCTCATTAGTGCATAACTGAAGCCAAGGAGTATTGTTAGTTAGAGAAAGGAGAAGCTGGAGAAAGCGTTACCCTGGATCTAGAACACAGGTTATGCCTAAAATTAAGAGTACCCAGGTTGATAGAATGGTATAAGTAAAGACTTAGAAGTGGACTGCCAGCAAATTTAGAAAGTGGACACCAGCAGCAATGTATCATGTTGGGCAGGATAGAAAATGTTCAGTTTGAAAATAAACAGACCAGTTTGCAGCAGGATTGTAAGCCATGGTGGGCAAGTGTACAATTAATGTGTTACTGATGTGTTTACAAAGTTCTGTCCTTCCAGATAACAGATAATCAGCGCAGGGCAGGGCAGGGGGTTGGAGAAGTCCTCATCTATGTGGTTAAATATTTGAGAAATATTAGGTTAAAAAAAGTGATTTACAATTTATCTATCTATCGATCATCTATCTATCTATCATCTATCTATCTATCATCTATCTATCTATCTATCTATCTATCTATCTATCTATCTATCTATC
>JAAGEH010000037.1:10758169-10775627 GCA_011751065.1 Lasiurus cinereus
ATCTATCTATCTATCTATCTATCTATCTATCTATCTATCTATCTATCTATCATCTATCTATCTATCATCTATCATCTTCAGGATTTCTTGGTTTAGTATGCATCTCCAAGAGTGGATTAGAATTTTCAAAAGAAAATATTTGACAAAATGTCCATCATTTTGCACAACATCCAATAATATCACAACTCTGGGAAATGCCAGGGAGGAGACAGAGAAACCTTTATTCATTCCAGAGAAAGGAAGTGATGCAAACAAAGACGTGGACAAGGTCTATGACCTGTAGGTTATAAAATTAGTTAAAGTACTGATATGAAACATTGGAAACAAGTTTCTTTCCAACTTGAGTTCCCCTCACACACATATTCTCACACCTTTTCACCGTACTAAGAAGTGTGATATTAAGAAATTTCAACTTGGAAGGTCAATACTGGGGGGCAGGGAATTGTTAGAATAAAAAAGAATCAAGAGTTAATTAACAGGTAAAACAGATGGTTAAGAGGAGCAGAGGCTCTGGCAATAATGTCTTTGGAAATACAGGGAGATGAAATCAGCCTAGGCCTCAGAGATTATACTAGGTGCTTTGGTTTGACCCATGGGTTGTGGGAGTGTGGACTGAGGGAATACCACTAGTTAAGGGAAGCAGGGGCAGGAGTTGAGCTGGATCTACATCAACATAGCTTTTTCCATCTCAAGCTTCCAAGTACTTCTACATCCCTGGGATATGGTGTTTCACTAGGTGTTCAAGGTTAACACTTCCAAGTTATAAAATCAGAAAGACGGAAATTCTGGTCACAGGACCAGACAAAGTCCAAAACTATCTTTTAACAAATGAACAGTTTCTGTAACCAAGCAAAACAAATCATTTTATTAAAACTGGAGGGAAGAAAGGCACTTTTCAAGTTAGCTAAGGAAAGCAGAAAATGGAAAACAAAACAAATATGAGCAAAAGGTAAAATATTACTGGCTTTCTCTTCATTTAGAATGCCAATTTTAATATTTTATTGCAGTAAATGTGAAAATATTTGTAATGGGTTGCCATTGATCCACCCACACTAATTTCCAACATAAAGATGACCTTCAACCAGGATTTTCTTTAGCACACGTTTTTTCTACAATTTCATATTTATACCTAGGAGAAAGAGTACATAATTCATCTCCCTCAGAATAAACCAAATATTTTAAATTTACATGTAAAGCAATAGCATCTGTGTGTTCTACAAATTTTGCATCAAGCTGTGTGTAGAGTCTGAAAAACTAATAAAAGTCACAGTGAATGACCTTAAAGTATAGATAATTAGACAAGAAAGGCCGAGCTATACAAATACTGCACTGCCCACCAGTGCTGCAGAGACTGAGGAGCAAAATAATGCAGGAAAAAGGACAAGGAGTTTATTCCTGAGCTACCCAAAGCCAGCTTGGTCCAATCAGGAAAGGATAAAAATCTTACATTAATATTTTCTTAATTTGCATTTAAATGAGATGAGGGAGTTATTGGTGTGACAGAAATTAAGCTGTGATATATGGGAATCAGTGTTGAGAAACTGTGAGCTAAGAGTCAGCTGCCATTTCCAAAGTCCTTTGGGTCATTCCAAGAGTGCACTAGAAAAATGCATGCCAAAGCAAATGTCTCTCAACTTGGGAAGGACCTTCCTTTAAAGACAGGGTAGTGGGACTCAATGTGAAAGAATCACCAATAATACAGATAATTAATTGTTCAGGAAACAAGACCTCTTTTATAAGTTTTCTTTTTATTAAATTCTTTATTGTTGAAAGTATTACATATGTCACCTTCACCCCCATCAACCTCTCCCAGTCCGTTCCACCCCCCTGCCTCCCACAGCACAGGCCTTCATGCCCCTACAATCTATGTCCATTGGTTATGCATACCAATCCTTTGGTTGATCTCTTAATCCCACCTCACACCTTCCCCTGCCTTCCCTCTGCAGTTTAACCATGTGTTCGATACTTCTATATTGTTAGATCTATTTGTGTTCAGTCTATGTTGTTCATTATATTCCAAAAATGAATGAGATCATATGATATTTATCTTTCTCCTACTGGCTTATTTCATTTAGAGTAATGCTCTCCAGATCCATCCACGCTGTTGCAAATGGTAAAAGTTATTTCTTTTTCATAGCAGCATAGTACTTCATTGCATAGGTGTACCATGGAATTTTTGTCCACTCATCTGCTGATGGGCACTTAGGCTGTTTACAAATCTTAGCTATTATAAATTGTGCTACTATTAACTTATATTCTCTCTAATTGGTGTTTCTGATTTCTTGGGATATATTTCTAGAAGTGCGATTACTGGGTCAAAGGGGAGTTTCATTTTTAATTTTTTGAAGAAACTCCATACTGTTTTCCACAGTGTTTAAAAGGAGTGGTAAAACTTAACTTCCCTAGAAATTGTGGAAATTAAACACTAATCGAATGTAACATTGGCAAAAATATTCTCCCATTTAGTGGGCTTTCCTGTTGTTTTGCTGAGGGTTTCTATTACTATGAAGAAGTTTTTATTTTGATGTAGTTCCATTTGTGTATTTTATTCTCAATTTCCATTGTCCAAGGGGATGTATCAGTAAACATATTGCTACAGGTTACCTCTGATAGTTTGATGTCTAAAAATTCTTCTAAGATTTTTATGGTTTCCTATCTTACATTTAAGTCTTTTATCCATTTTGAGTTTATTTTTGTGTATTATATACATTGGTGGTCTAGTTTCATTTTTTTTTTGCATACATCAGTCCAATTTTCCCACCACCATTTATTTATTTATTTATTTATTTATTTATTTATTTATTGTATATTAAATCTTTATTTTTCAGATTATTACATTTGTTTCTCTTTTTTCCACTCCATAGCTCCCCTCCACCCGACTCCCACCCTTCCCTCTACCCTTACGGCCCTCCCATTGACCTCATCCATAGGTATATGATTTTTGTCCAGTCTCTCCCTGTACACCCCTCACCCCTTTCCCCCTGAAAATTACCAGTCCACTCCCTTTCTGTGCTCCCGATTCTATTATATTCACCAGTTTATTCTGTTGATCAAATCTTCAATTCCCTTAATTTTCAGATTCACTTGTTGATACATACATATTTGTTGTTCATAATTTTTTACTGTTTACCTTTTTCTTCTTCCTCTTCTAAAAGAGTACCTTTCAGCATTTCATATAATACTGGTTTGGAGTTGATGAACTCCTTTAGCTTTTTCTTATCTGTGAAGATCTTTATCTGCCCTTCAATTCTGAATGATAGCTTTGCTGGATAGAGTATTCTTGGTTGTAGGTTCTTGCTATTCATCACATTGAATATTTCTTGCCACTCCCATCTGGCCTGCATCGTTTCTGTGGAGAAATCAGCTGATAGTCATATGGGTGTTCCCTTGTAGGTAATGAACTGTTTTTCTCTTGCTGCTTTTAATATTCTCTCTTTGTCTTTTGCTCTTGGTATTTTAATTATGATGTGTCTCAGTGTAGTCTTCTTTGGATTCCTTTTATATGGGGTTCTATGTGCTTCCTGGACTTGTAAGTCTATTTCTTTTACCAGATGTGGGAAGTTTCCAGTCATTATTTCTTTAAATAGGTTTTCAGTATCTTGCTCTCTCACTTCTTCTGGCAACACCATAATTCTGATGTTGGTACTCTTGAAGCTGTCCCAGAATCTCCTTACATTATCTTCACATTTTTTGATTCTTTTCTCGCTTTTCCAGTTGAGTGTTTTCTGATTCTTTATATTTCAAATTTTTGATTTGATTCTTGTCTTCCTCTAGTCTGCTATTAGGTCTCTGTACAATATTTTTTAATTCAGTTAGTGTATGTTTAAATTTTAGTTGGCTCTTTTCCATCTCTAGTTGGATCTTTTTCATCTCCTCTTGGGTCTTGCTAACTTTATCCAATTTTTCTAGGATATTCTTGAAAAACCTTATAAGAATGGTTTTGAACTGTATATCAAGTCGTTTTTTTTCCTCCATTTCTTTTGTTTGTGACCCCTTCCCTTGTCTTGGCATTTTTACTATGCCAGGAGAACTTCTGTGTTGGATTCAGCCTTATGATACCAGACTTGCAAAACTGCAGAAGCCTCTCTATTGAGCTTGGGATGGGTGGAGTCTCAGGGCTTAATGGACCGCCTTGCCTTACAGCCGGCCCCGCCCTCCATGGCCCCCGAGTCTCACGTAACTGGGTAATCGCTGAAGCAGTCCCTTGGCTCGCACTCTTGTAGTGTCTCTAGACTGCTGCCTTTCCGGCTCCCTTGGGCTCCGGGACCATATGAATCTGGGTCCCCAGGGTTTCGCCAGAAACTGGGGTTTAGTGGAATTAGAAATGGAGCAGTTGGGAGGGTCTGTCTCCCGCCCACTTGCGAAAGCCATCGGCACAATCAGCAGTCGGTCCTCTGCACACAATGCTGTGTGCGTCACCAAACTTCTGATCTCTTGCAACTCCCCTAAATTTCCATGCACTTCTCCCTTTTCACAGTCCAAACTCCTCCCGTATGAGTTTTGGCTGGACATCAGCTTTTTGCATCTCCTCTGGGTTTCTGTGAGCCCGTCTCTTTCCTTCTAGTTGTAGAATTTCCACTCAGCCAGCTTTCGTGTGGTTCTGGATGATGCCCGTTCTGTCTTTTAGTTGTAGTTTTGAAATTGTTGTGTGAGGCAGCAGTGTAGGTGTTCACCTATGACGCCATCTTGGATTCTCCCCACCACCATTTATTGAAGACACTGTCTTGACTCTATTGTGTGCTGTTACCTCCTTTGTCACATATTAACTTAGCATAATGGCTTTGGTTGATTTCTGCATTCTCTGTTCTGTTCCATTGGTCTATATGTTTGTTCTTGTGCCAGTATCAGGAAGTTTTGAGAACAGTGGTATCTATAATAATAAAAGTGTAATATGCTAATTAGACTGGGCAGCAGCCTTCCTGACGACCTTCTGGATGAAGCTGGTGATGCCATGGAAGCCTGGGTGCCAGGTCTCTGCAGTGTGCTGGAGGGAAACCTCTGCCAGCAGCCAGGGGAAGGAAGGTCTACTCTTGCACAAATTTCATGCATTGGCCCTCTAGTTGTAATATAATTTGATATCTGGTATTGTGATCCCTCCAACTCTGTTTTTCTTTCTCAGGATTGCTGCAGGTATTTTGGGTCCTTTTATATTCTATATAAATTTTTTGGAGAGTTTGTTCTAGGTCTGTGAAATATACCATTGGTGTTTTAATGGGGATTGCATTGAATCTATAGATTGCTTTTGGTATTATGGATACTTTAATGATATTGAGTCTACCAATCTATGAACATGGTATATTATTCCACTTGCATATATCTTTCTCTCTTTTTTCAAAGGTTTGTAGTTTTCCAAGTATAAGTCTTTTACCTCCTTAGTTAAATTTATTCCTGGGGATCACAATTTTTTTTGTTGCAATGGTAAATTGAATTGTTTTTTAGTTTCTCCTCCTGTGAGTTCATTATTGCTGCATAAAAATACCATATATTTCTAGGTAATTGTGTATCCTGCTATGTTGCTGAATTCACATATTAAATGTGGTAGTTTTGTGATGGAGTCTTTATTGTTTTCTATGTACAATATCATGTCATCTGTGAATAAGGACAGTTTTACTTCTTTTTTTCTAATCTGGAAACTTTTTATTTCTTCATTGTGTCTGATTGCTCTGGCTAGCACTTCCAATGCTATGTTTAAAAGGAGTGGTAAAAGGGGGAATCTCTGTCTTGTTCCTATACTTAGGGGAAATAGTTTTAGTATTTGCCCATTGAGTATCATGTTGGCTGTAGGATTGTCATATAAGGTGTTTATTATGTTTATGTATAATCTCTCTAGTCCCAAATTTGCTTAGAGTTTTTATCAAGAAAGGTTGTTGGATTTTTTTCAAATTTTTTTTTTGCATCAAAAGATATGATCATGTGATTTTTTGCTTTTCTATTTGTTTATGTGATGTATCAGTTTTACTGATTTGCAGATATATGTACCAGAGTTGATCCTTGGAATAAATCCCATTGGTCATGGTATATGATCTTTTTAATTGCTGGATATGACTTGTTAATATTTTGTTGAGAATTTTACCATAGATGATCATCAGGAATATTGGCCTGTAATTAACTTTCTTTGTAGTGTTTTATCTGGTTTTAGGACTATGGTAATGATGACTTCATAGAAAAACTTTGGAAGTGTGCCTTTCTTTTGAAATTTTTAGAATAATCTGAAGAGTATGAGTGTTAGTTCCTTTTTGATTGTTTGGTAAAACTTGCCTGTGAAGCCGTCCAGATCAGAACTTTTAAAAATATATATATTTATATTGATTTTTTACACAGAGGAAGTGAGAGGGGTAGAGAGTTAGAAACATTGATGAGAGAGACAGATGTCGATCAGCATCCTCCTGCATGCCCCCCACTGGGGATGTGCCCACAACCAAGGTACATGTCCCTGACTGGAACCGAACCTGGGACCCTTCAGTCCACAGGCTGACTCTCCATCCACTGAGCCAAACCGGTTTCGGCCAGATCAGAGCTTTTGTTTGCTGGAAGACATTTGAGTATTGCTTCAATTTTATAATTTTATTCTTTCTGATTGAGTTTTGGAAGATTATATTTGTCTAGGAATAAGTCCATTTAATTTAGGTTGCTCAGTTTGTTGGAAAAGAGTGGTTAGTAGTATTTTTTAATTAAATATTATTCAGTTTGCAGGCTGACGCTCTATCCACTGAGCAACACCAGTTTCGGCAAATCTTTATTATTCAGATTATTACATCTGTTTCTCTTTTTTCCCTTCCATAGCTCCCCTCCACCTAACTCCCACTCTCCCCTCTACCCTTATCTCCCTCCCATTGACCTCATCCATAGGTGTATGATTTTTGTCCAGTCTCTCCCTGTACACCTCTCACCCCTTTCCCCCTGAGAATTATCAGTCCACTCCCTTTTTGTGCTCCTGATTCTAGTATATTCACCAGTTTATTCTGTTGATCAAATTTTTAATTCACTTAATTTTTAGATTCACTTGTTGATAGATATGTATTTGTTGTTCATAATTTTTTGTCTTTTACCTTTTTCTTCTTCCTCTTCTAAAAGAGTACCTTTCAGCATTTCATATAATACTGGTTTGGAGTTGATGAACTCCTTTAGCTTTTTCTTATCTGTGAAGCTCTTTATCTGCCCTTCAATTCTGAATGATAGCTTTGCTGGATAGATTATTCTTGGTTGTAGGTTCTTGCTATTCATCACTTTGAATATTTCTTGCCACTCCCGTCTGGCCTGCATCATTTCTGTTGAGAAATTAGCTGACAATCGAATGGGTGCTCCCTTGTAGGTAATGAACTGTTTTTCTCTTGCTGCTTTTAATATTCTTTCTTTGTCTTTTGCTCTTGGTATTTTAATTATGATGTGTCTTTCTGTAGTCCTCTTTGGATTCCTTTTATATGGGGTTCTGTGTGATTCCTGCACTTGTAAGTCTATTTATTTCACCAGATGTGGGAAGTTTTCAGTCATTATTTCTTTAAGTAGGTTTTCAATATCTTGCTCTCTCTCTTCTTCTGGCACCCCCACAATTCTGATGTTGGTACGCTTTAAGCTATCCCAGAGGCTCCTTACATTATCTTCACATTTTTGGATTCTTTTCTTGCTTTTCCAGTTGAGTGTTTTCTGATTCTTTATATTTCAAATTTTTGACTTGATTCTTGCCTTTCTCTAGTCTGCTGTTAGGACTCTATAATATTTTTTATTTCAGTCAGTGTATGTTTAATTTCTAGTTGGTCCTTTTTCATCTTTAGTTGGACATTTTCCATCTCTAGTTGGCTCTTTTGCATCTCTAGTTGGTCCTTTTTCATCTCCTCTTGGCTCTCGCTAAGTTTATCCAACTTTTCTAGCATATTCTTGAAAAACCTTATAAGCGTGGTTTTGAACTCTATATCCAGTCGTTTTTTTTTCTCCATTTCTTTTGTTTGTTATCCCTTCCTTGCTCTCGGCATTTTCACTATGCCGGGGAAATTTCTGTAGTGAATTCAGCCTTATGATATCAGATTTGCAAAAACGAAGAAGCCTCTGTTGAGCTTGGGATGGGTGGAGTCGCAGGGCTTAAGGACTGCCTTGCCTTCCAGTCGGCCCCACCCTCCACAGCCCCTAAGTCTCACGTGACTAGGTAATCGCTGGAGCGGTCCTTGTGTGCGCACCCACAGTGCCTCTAGACTGCTGCCTTTCCAGCTCCCCTGCTCACCAGGACCACACGTCTAGGTCTCCAGGGTTTCGCCTGAAACAGGGGCTTAGTGGAGTCAGAAGTGGCACAGTTGGGAGGGTTTGTCTCCCACCCACTCGCGAAAGCCAGCGGCACAATCAGCAGTCTGTCCTCCGTGCAGTGCCGTTTGCGACCAGACCTCTGATCTTTTGCGACTCCCCTAAATTTCCATGCACCTCTCCCTTTTCACAGTCCAAACTCACCCCGTATAAGTTTCAGCTGGATCTGTGGTTTAGTGTGGTAAGATAAGTGGTTCAATGCCCTGGGAGTCTCCGTTTCACTCCTGCCAGAGAAAGCCAGCCAGGTACTCTGGCACCCACTCACTCAGCGCGTGCATCTCCGTACCTCAGCTTTTTGCAGCTCCTCTGGGTTTCTGTGAGCCCCTCTCTTTCCTTCTAGCTGTAGAACTTCCACTCAGCCAGCTTTCCTGTGGTTCTGGATGATGTCTGTTCTTTTAGTTGTAGTTTTGAAATTGTTGTGCGAGGCAGCAATGTAGGTGTTTACCTATGCCGCCATCCTGGATTCTCCCTAGGCATTATATTTCAATCTTTGATTATACAATGATCTGCTGGACACAGTATCCAATGTCAGTTTATTTATTAAACAAGCACTTATCAAGCACCCAAGCATAGTGGTTAAACTATCAATCACCTTTGAGACCAATTGCATGGATTCTAATTGTAGCTCCACTGTGTATTTGCTGTCAGAATTAGGTAAAACTGCTATCATCTCTAAGCCTAAGAGCACAAATGTCTTCCTTTATCCATAGTTTTGCATTCTGTAGTTTTGGTTACCTGTGGTAAACTGTTACCAAAAATAATAAATGGAAAATTGCAGAAATAAACAATCTATAAGTTTTATAATTCACCCTGTTATGAGTAGCATGATGAAATCTTGCCCAATCCTGATTGTCCTGCCTGGAACATGAATCATCCCTGTGTCCAAAGTCTCCATGCTCTATACAGTACCTGCATATTAGTCACTTAGTAGCCATGTTAACACAGGGCTTGTGTTCAAGTAACCTTCCTAGTGGCCTAATTCTATATCACAATGCCTATGTCACTTACTTCACTTCATCTCACCATATAGGCATTGTATCACCTCACATCATCACCAGTAAGATATTTTGAGAGAGACCACATTCACATAACTTTAATTATAGTACATTGTTATAATTGTTCCATTTTATTAATAGTTGTTGCTAATCTCTTACTGTGCCTGATTTATAAAGTAAAAGGAACAGATCACAAATGAAAGAAATGGTGGAAAACAAATGACTGGATATAGAGTTCAAAATATCGGTTATAAGGTTTTTAAAGAATTTCCTAGAAAAGATGGATAAATTTAGTGAGACCCAAGAGGAGATGAAAAAGGACCAATTAGAAATTAAATATACATTGACTTAAATAAAGAAAAATATTATACAAAGACCTAACCACAGACTAGAGGAATGCAAGAATCAAGTCCAAGATTTGAAATACAAAGGAAGCAGAAAACACTCCACTTGAAAAGAAAAAAAGAAAAAGAATTAAAAAATTGGTAGGTAGTGTAAGGAGCCTCTGAGACAATTTCAAGTATACCAACATCAGAATTATGGGGTGCCAGAAGAAGAGAGAGAGCAAGATACTGAAAACCTCTTTGAAGAAATAATGACTGAAAACTTCCCACATCTGGTGAAATAAATAGACTTACAAGTCCAGGAAGCACACAGAATCCCTAACAAAAGGAATCCAAAGAGGACCATTCCAAGACACATCATAATTAAAATATCAAAAACAAAAGACAAAGAGAGAATATTAAAAGCAGCAAGAGAAAAACAGTTAATTACCTACAAGGGAGCACCCATATGATTGTCAGCTGATTTCTCAATAGAAACTATGCAGGCCAGAAGGGAGTGGCAAGAAATATTCAAAGTGATGAATAGCCATCAATACCCATGACTGATTTGTGGAAGGGAAAAAATGACCCTGAAAAGGAGGGCAGGGCAGAGAAGGTAGCCCCCACGTTAACCAGAAAGGAGACTGGCTTACCTGCTACCTTGAGTGTTACCATGAGCTTGGTGAGGGTAATGGGGGTCATCAAGACTGGGCATCTTCAGTCTTTGGCCAGTCTTCAGTCAAGGCCAGTGGCAGGTCATGACCTAGAAGGACGGCCCTCTATGCTGAGATGCAGAAAGCCCATCAATTTTCCAGGGGCAGTCACTTTTACTGCATGCCAGGCAGGACTGCTTTGCTCAGTGGCCTTCATTTCCACACTTGAAGCATCCTCCATATGGTGTTCCTCCTCTCATTGCACCCCTACCATGCATGGTCCCCTTGGGAACATGCATAGCTACTGTTGGCCTCAGAGCTGCAACCAAGGCTTGGGTTTTCAGGTTCACCTTCTGTCAAAGGTAGGCTTACTCTGCCTTCTCCTCATGGGCATTAAAACCTTAAAGGCCATATTCACTGGATCTCGGACCAGGGTTTGAGAAGGCATTAGGGGAGGGGGTGGCAGAGCAGGTAGCAGGCCATGGGCCAGAGGAGAAGGAGGAGCAGTGGCAGGTGGTCACACCAGGCCAGGCCTGCGGGGGCGGGCTGTGCAAGGTCTCAGTAACTTTATTTAAAGAGAGGGGTTGGCCTTGCTGTTTCAAGATGGTGGCCCCCATGGGAATGGCAAGCCATGTGGCCAAAGAGGGGCAGAACTTGCTGTTCCAATATGGCGGCCCCATGGGAACAACAAGCCATGCAGCCAACAAGGCAGCTGCTCACAATACACAAGGGAAGAACAAACCAAAATTTCTACAGATAAACAGGAATCTCTCTTAGCTGTTTGGAGTCGCTGGTGGGATGGCAGGCAGGCAGTTCTTGCACTGCATGATGTACTCTGCTAGGCTCATAGCCCAAAGTGGTGATGGTGGCTCCTGTAGCGGCAGCTGCTGGCCAGGAAAGGGGCAGTTATGGTGAAAAAGGAGGAGGAGAAAGAAAGGGAGCAGAAGGCAGAGTGGCAGGAGTGAGAGAAGTGGAAATGAAAGATCAGCTGGGTTGAAAGAGTCAGAAGACAGAGAAAGGGGATGAAGATCAGTTTGAGAGGGTGAAGAAGACTTTGTGAGGAGGATCTGATGAGTGGAACATGAGGAGTAAAGCAAGGGGCAGAAGCAAAGGGCCACTTCTGTGGGGAACCGTGAAAGGCAATTAGGTACATTATCCAGCAATATGCTTTTCCTCTTATGTTTCCCTGCTTTGCTAGGGTTTTTGCTTCATATAGCTAAGAGAAAGTAACACTGTGGCAGGATCAATAGAGCAATGTGTCCTTGAGTGCCAGATGTTCTCAATAACAGAAACAAGGATAAGAAAGCTGGCCGAGGGAGTAGTCTAGACTGTGTTTAGGACACTGCTGATACGGAAAGAACATGCTGATTGAACCTTGACCTTGTATGCTTGCATAAGTTGTTTCTGCTTATAAAAGGAGCTGTGAGAATAAACTCGGCGCGACAGTCCTGAGCTTTCCGCCCTCCCGGTATCTAAGGTGTCTGTGTTCTTTAATCCTCACCCCCCCTTTCAGGTAACCTTCTAACTGCAGTGCCGGCTGGCTCCGGCAGGTGGCGCCCGAACAGGGACCTGAACACGGGGGATTCGGTGAAGGAGCACCGCGGTAATAAGGTAAGAGAAGGTTCGCTGTGGTAGTGGGACGCGGTGACAGGGCAGACGGCGGGAGTAATAGGTTAGAATGGGGCAAGCTAGCAGCAATTTATTATATGTATATATGCTTAAGGACATGCTTAGGGCTCGAGGTACTAACACAAGTCAAAAGCAAATAGAGCGCTTCATTACTTTTGTCAAGGAACTGTGCCCATGGTTTCCGGAAGAGGGAACTGTGTGTTTAGAAACTTGGGAGCAAGTAGGGAAGAGACTTCAGGGCCATTTTCAAGCCCACGGTCCTCACCGGACGCTGGTAGATGCTTTCACTTTATGGAGTCTGGTGAGGGACAGTTTAGTAGAAAAGCATGAAGGGCAGAAATGGAGAGAAGTAGGTCAAGCGGCAACCCTCAAAAAGGAGGGCGGCTAGTCTGGGGAACGTTCCTTTTGAGGACCTGAGGAGAGCGGGAAGCCGCGGAATCTCCCGGTCCTGGTCCCGACGCGACGGCGTCTGGGGCTTCGGTTTAGTCTGGTCTGGTTCTTTCTGTTTTGTTTCAGTACGGGTCCCGGTTTGGTCTGGTCTGGTTAGTCTCTTTTGTCTATTATCTGTATTCTGTTTTTGTTTCTGTTGTTCCACTATTCGTATTTAATTTCTGACGGAGAAGAACTCCTGGTTGTGTGAATGCATGAGAAGCCGCGGCTGACTGGGTGTTAATTGCTAGCTTTGTGGTGTTAAGTCTAGTGTGCTTTGTGGTGTTAAGTGCTAGGAGAAGTGTGCTTGGAGAAGTGTGCTTTGTAGTGTTTTGGATTGGTTTTGGAATTAAGATTAGTTTCGGATTTTGGATTGGTTTTGGAATTACTGCTTTTGGTAACAGTTTACAAAATTAGAACAAGAAAATGGGTCAGGGACCTTCCATGCCCCTCACTCCTCTTCAATGTTTCCTTAAAAATTTTCAGGAGTTTAAGAAGCGGGCAAAAGATTATAGAGTGCTGGTTGATTATTTTAATCTCCAAAAATTTTGTAAATTGGAATGGCCCACTTTTAGGGTGGGGTGGCCGTCCACGGGGACTCTCAATTTAAGCATAGCGGGAAGGGTCCGCCAAGTAATTTATGGCGACCCAGGCCACCCAGACCAAATTCCTTATATTAATATACGGATTGATATTGTGACTGATAGTCCCCGGTAGTTAAAAAGTTGCAAAAACCTTAAAGGGGAATTGAAAGAGAGACGGATGATCCTTGTGGCCCAATCCCAAAAAGCCAAATTAAAATCGGCAGCACATATACAAAAATTGGAACGATACAGAGAAGATTAGCATAACCCCATCTAATTCACCCTGGAATTCCCCAATTTTCGTTATAAAAAAGAAATCAGGAAAAGAGAGACTATTACAAGACCTTAGAAAAGTAAATAAGACTATGGAACTAATGGGGGCTCTACAGCCTGGACTGCCTGTGCCTTCAGCAATACCTGCTGGCACCTTTAAAATAATTTTAGATTTAAAAGACTGTTTTTATACTATTCCTCTTGCCAGCCAGGATTGCAAACGGTTTGCATTTAGTGTCCCATCCACTAATTTGCAAGAGCCCATGAAGAGATATCATTGGTTAGTTCTGCCGCAAGGAATGGCTAACAGCCCTACCTTATGTCAAAAGTTTGTAGCACAGGCTATTGAAGGCACTCGCAAGCGCCACCCGCAAGTTTATATAATTCATTATATGGATGATATCCTTTTAGCCTGTAAAGATGAGAGTTTACTTTTAGCTGCATATGCCCAATTACAACAGGATTTAGCCAGAAGAGGGCTGGTCATTGCCCCGGAGAAGGTACAGAGAAAGCCTCCTTTTCAGTATTTGGGGTATCTGTTATACCCGAAAAAAATAACTCCTCAGAAGATTAGAATTAGAAGAGATGAGCTAAAAACTTTAAATGACTTTCAAAAGTTACTAGGAGACATTAATTGGATAAGGCCCTACTTAAAGTTAACCGCAGGACAGTTAAAGCCTTTGTTTGATATCCTTAAAGGAGAGGCACAGCCCACATCTCCCCGAGAATTAACAGCTGAAGCCCAGCAGGCTCTGACTGTGGTAGAAGAGGCTATCAAGAAGCAACAAATTACTTATTTTGATTATACTCAACCTTGGGAGGCATGCATTTTACCCACTACTCATACACCGACCGCAGTTTTATGGCAAAATAATCCACTATTGTGGATTCATCTTCCTGTATCTCCCCCCAGAGTTCTTTCTCCTTACTTTGAAGCGGTGGCCTCCCTAATTCAGTCCGTTAGAATAGAAGCTCGAAGAATATTAGGAATAGAGCCTCCAAAACTGCTTGTTCCTTATACTAAACAGCAAGTCAATTGGTTGTTCCAAAATAGTGACAGTTGGGGAATAGCCTTAGCCCAGTTTACTGGAAAAATTGATAATCATTACCCTCAGCATAAATTATTACAATTTGCTAGCATTCATACTTTTGTATTTCCCAGGATAGTCTGTAAAAAACCTATTGAAGGGGCACTCACTGTATTCACGGATGGATCCTCTAATGGAGTCGCTGCCACCAATATATCAGGAAAAATAACTTCTTTTCAGACAGGATATAAATCCGCTCAGGTAGTAGAATTACTAGCCGTTTTAGAGGTGCTACAACAGCTGCCTACCCAGACTTTTAACTTGTATTCTGACAGTCAGTATGTAATAAAGGCTTTACAATCAATAGAGACTGTGCCAACTATAGAAACATCGAACTTTACAGTTCAGCAGTTATTTGCAAAAATCCAGGAACTGTTATTGCAACGGCAAGTTTCCTGTCACTTTGGTCACTTACGAGCTCATACAGGCCTTCCTGGTCCCCTGTCTGAAGGGAATGCCCTGGCTGATATAGCCACTCGGGAGGCAATGCTGGTTCAAACACAGATTAGCCCAGAACAATTAGCCACGCAATCGCATGCCATACATCATCAAAATAGTAATAGCCTGCACTTGCAATTTAAAATTACCAGAGAAGCAGCACGGCAAATAGTCAAGCAATGCGGTACCTGCCCCATTACAACTACTGTACCCTCTTATGGCATTAACCCCAGGGGATTGATGCCCAACCAGCTATGGCAAATGGATATTACTCATATTGCCCATTTTGGAAAGATGAAATATGTACATGTCACCATAGATACTTTTTCCGGGTACATTATGGCAACTGCCCAAACTGGAGAAGCCAGTAAGCACTGCATTGCTCATTGTCTAAAGTGCTTTGCCACTATGGGGCAGCCCAAATGTATTAAAACGGATAATGGGCCTGGGTACACGGGGAAAAATTTCCAGATATTTTGCAATCAATTGGGTATCCGTCTTAAAACAGGAATTCCCTACAATCCTCAAGGGCAAGGAATAGTCGAAAGAGCTAATGGAACTCTTAAAATTCAATTACAAAAAATAAAAGAGGGGGAGTTATATCCTAGGTCAGCACATAATTACTTACATCATGCTCTCTTTATCCTTAATTTTTTAACTTTTGATGCTAATGGACAATCTGCGGCTCAGAGACTGTGGGGAGCCAGTAGTTCCCGCACCTATGCTCAGGTGCGCTGGAAGGATCCTCTGACAGGACAGTGGAGTGGGCCTGATCCTGTATTAATCTGGGGGCGAGGCCATGTTTGTGTTTTCCCACAGGACGCCGAAGGACCACGCTGGTTACCTGAGAGGCTGGTTCGCCACGCAGAAATCCACACATCTGAAGAAAAAGGCCCAGATTCAACACAAGAATCAGACAACGACACT
The DNA here is from genome assembly GCA_011751065.1 of Lasiurus cinereus. Taxonomy (NCBI): domain Eukaryota; kingdom Metazoa; phylum Chordata; class Mammalia; order Chiroptera; family Vespertilionidae; genus Lasiurus; species Lasiurus cinereus. The sequence continues at coordinate 10,773,801 of JAAGEH010000037.1, forward strand.
GCTCCAGAATGAAGTGCGAGCTAATGCTGTTCATTTTACTAGCATGGTGTGCTGCAACTGAGGCGGGAGAATACTGGACATATGTGCCTGATCCTCCGTTGCTGCATGTGTCAGTGTGGGAGGGTCGCAGCGTCCTGGTGTATGTCAATAATACCAAACTTCTTGGGGGGCCCTCAAATAGTCACCTTCAGGTGCACGCCCCAATCCCATATAACTTTTCTGCTACGGGAGAGGGCACTCACGTCTGCTTTTCCAAAGATGAGAATGTGACGGGCTGTGTCACCCTTGTCGGGCTAACTTTTCAGGCCAACAGCTCCAAAGTCGGATGGAACATCCACATGCGGAGTCTCGGAAAATCGGGAACTGAGTTAAATACCTCCCTTCCCCGAGACGTCCTGCCATGTGAGAAACCCTCTGATATACGAGTGCATTCAGTACTGTGGGGACGGTGTTACACTGAACGAGCTGTTGCCTACCCGATTCACGGCTTCAACTCATCCATCATTAATTGGTCCGTCGCTAACAAGACCAGTTGGACCCAAGGCCTCTATGAAGGACTTTGGAGTGTAAGTAACGGCCCGACACAACCACTCCTTTGGAAACTGGCTGCTGCTCTGGACACAGTCATAGCTACGGTGACCTATCCGGCTAGTGAGAAGAACAAAAACTGGACTTCGATCCATTGGGCCGTGAATGTGACAGCCTGTGTGCCAGAGCCTTATGCCCTATTAGTAGGGGGGGTGAATATTTCCCATAGAGGGCAGATCTTTAATGTCACTTGTGTGAATTGTCTGTTAACCAATTGTATTGCTAATGTGCCTCTGGGTAAACAGGTGATTGTTCTCCATCAGCCCGCTTTCGTCATGGTCCCGGTAAACCTCTCTGAGCCCTGTTATGATGATCATTCCCTCCAGGTATGGAAAGAGGTAACCTCGGCCCTCAGCAGACCCCGAAGGTTTATTGGGTTATTAATAGCAGGTGTTGCGACCTTGATAGCCCTGGTTACTACAGCTGCTGCTGCTGCAGTGGCACTCACTCAGGAGGTTCAGACAGCACATTTTGTTAATGATCTATCTAAAAATGTTAGCACAGCCCTAGGGACACAAGAAGTAATCGATAGAAAGATAGAGGAGAAACTTAACACCTTATACGACCTAGTTATGTACCTAGGGGAAGAGGTAGATAGTCTAAAGGTGAGGAACAGATTAAGATGCCACGCAAATTATCAATGGATATGTGTCACTCCTCACCCTTACAACCGGTCCACTCATGGCTGGAAGAAAGTAAAGGCTCATTTGACAGGGATTTGGCATAATGTTAATGAGTCCATGGACCTACTGAGACTGCATGAAGAAATCCAGGGTCTACAAAATACAGACCCCTTTAAAGTAGATACAGCAGAAGCCGCTAAGAACTTTTTAGATCAGCTCATGCGTATGGCCCCCTCCACCTCTGATTTGCAGCATGTAGTCCTTACTGTGGCCTTAATGGGGGTCACCATTGTAGTAATAATATGCCTTTTGCCTTTTCTGGTGCGCAAAGGAGTCAGCGCTTTGACACGGCTTCAAGCAGGACTCCACGAGGTCAAGCTCAGAACAGGCCTGCCAGGACCTTTGCATGTTGTATAGGATACTACTGAGCTTGATTGCCTTCACAGTAGCAGACGAATAGTCAGAGTGCTGCATCTTGCCGTATGACAAGACTGGGTACTGGCTAGGTGCAGAGCGAAGCATCTGCGAGGGAAGGTCCTGTAACTGACCGTCTCTGACTTCCTCTGAAGTTATGTCTGATTAGCACAGAGGTTGGCATCAAATAAAGAAGAAACAT
>JAAGEH010000037.1:10776027-10807285 GCA_011751065.1 Lasiurus cinereus
CCCCCTTTCAGGTAACCTTCTAACTGCAGTGCCGGCTGGCTCCGGCACACTTCCTGGTTTGCCGGCAGAAATTACTGAGGATGTTAAGATCAAAATCCCGTTGTCAGGCCATCTGGACCCATTCCAATTCATACTGAGGCCATGCCACATTACAGAAATAAATGAGGCATTTAGGATGCAGATCCTGGGACAGACCTAACTTAGCCAGATTGATGAGGAGACATCCTAGAGGTGTGCTAGGATCCGGCTTAGATTTTTGATTACCCATACTAAAACCTGGGGTTAGTTGCCGAGGCTAAGGACCAGCGTCCCAATCATTGAGCCAAGGCTACAGAACCCCAGGAACAGCAGGGGACATCTTCCTTACCTCCCAGGATCCAGATGGTGGTCAAAAGGCCAGAGAATTGAGGGACAACAGAAACATCTTAGCTGCTTCCCCAGGTTTAGAATCCCTCCTGGAGGGGCCCAGAGAGCTATGCCCGGAAGGCAATCTCTGATGTGGGCCGCAGTTTACCCACAGAGACAACGGAAAAACAACCACCAGGAATCAGCATGGGCTGGGACTTGCCGCTGACGCTGCCAAGCCGGGGAGAGGTCTGAGGGTCCTGAGCCATGAGGAGAGAAGAGGGGGGGGGCACCCCAGACCATGAACGGTCAAATGGAGTGCTCACCCCTCCCGGGTTTCGGCACCAAATATAAGGTTCGAGGCACAGGAAATGGGAGTCGGAGAGCAAAGGCATGTTGAAAGAGAAAGTTTATTCTGCACTATCAAGTAAGATAGAAAAACCACGATTCTGTCTCGCTGGAAGAGAGAACAGCAACATGTGCAGAGGTGAACATGCCTTTTGAGGGGAGGAGCAAGAGGGGGTGGAACCCAGGGAGGAACGGGAAGGGGTGGGGCCCAGGGCACTGGGAACGCACTGATTGGTGGTTCAGTGTCTCGGGAATGTTCTGGTGGCAGATACAGGTTATGTCATGCTCCGCCCACCAGTTGGGGCAAGGGAAGATCTATCATAGGGTTTAGTACTACCTATGGTTTCAAGTACCTGCTTGGGGTCTTAGATCATATCCCCTGCAGATATGAATGGGTACAGTTATAGAAATTCTTATTTGGAATGTCCTTGCTATTCAAAACATAGAGCATAAACCTATAGCATCAAAATCACCTGGGAGCTTGTTAGAAATGCAGATCTGGTGATCTTGAATCTGCATTTTAACCAGATCCCCAGGTAATTTCTATGCACACTAAAATTTGAGAGGCACTTAGTAGATGATACAGAAACATTCTTTAAGCCCAAACTGCATGAATCTTAAGCTCTACTGGTTACCACACGTGTGCCCTTGGCATGATGGTACTTAACTAATTTGTGCCTCAGTTTCTTAATCCATAAAAATGGGAATAATAATAAAAACTCAATTTATAGGATTGTTGGGAAGAGAGAACTAATTAATACATGTAAAGAGCTTAGAAAAGGGCTTAGTATGTAGTGTTCAGTAAGACTGTTGTTATATTGAGAATTAATTGCGTTATACATGCTGCATACAGTAAATAACAAATAGAAAGTATTTGGTAAATGTTACCTTCAGTGGACAAAATACTTTTTGGTATTGTCAAGAAACAGATGATTAAGAAAAAGACCCTGACCTCATGAGACTTGTGACCTAATGGTGGTCATTCTACTTACATGTGGGGCACATTAAAAACAAAAAAGAATAACAGTAACAGTTTTTTAATGGCAGTCAAAGCATCTCTGCGCCATATTGGACTTTAAATGATGAATCTAAGTTGTAATTCATGAGCCAAACTTGAATTGATACTGCTCAAGACACCATAGAGTAACTAATATGGTGGAAGAAAATGCCACTGCTTGACTTGCTCATTTTTAGGCAATTCCCATATAAATTACTCTCTGAGAAACAGAAAAGGTAACAGCATTCAAAACCTTAAATAGCAGCACTATTTTTTAATGCTCCTCAGTACCTCTGGAGTATCTAGCATAGTAGCACTCAACAATCTTTATTGAAATGAATGAGTGAAGTGAATACAGTTGCTAATTTTCAAGTCTAGTTTCTTATTCCTGACCGCGATAAACATGAGACATGCCAGTACTTCAACTGAGATTTCTGCAGAGAAAGTAATAGTTTCATAATTCTAGTCAATAAATGCAGCCAGAGTCCTTTTCTTAGCATTGGACTCAATTTACAATATAGATACACTAGCATTTTACCATATCTAGTAAGTTATGTGGAAACAAGTTGATTCTATCTGATGGGTTAAAGGGTTGGAGTTGAATCTATATATGTGCCCTCTTTTCCTATGATAATGTATCTTGCAATGGTTTTCAAACTTGGCTGCCTATTAGAACCACCCGGATAGTTTTTTCAAAAAGTACTAGTACCCAGCCGCCACCCCCAGAGACACAGATTTCATTGCTTTGCAGTGGGGCTCAGGAAACTTCCTAAAGTAGCAGGAAGAGAGGACAGTTACAGAAATGTAGAACTTAAAAAATGATGTAAGGAGTAAACCATCCAAATCAGTTGCTATAAAATCCATGCCCTTTACTCACAGAGCCTTGCAGGTTTATTCTTAAACCTCATTTTTCATGTCAGCCAAACCTAGAAACAACCTACATATGAGTAGAATGAGATAAATATATTGCAGCCAATTCACTCTGAATATAAGAGCATAAACTGCTGCTATACATAACATAGATGAGTATCACAGACATGATGCTGAGAAATCTGACACATTAGAGCACAGAGTATATAATTACATTTATATGAAAAATTGATGGTGAGAGAAGTCAGAAGCATGGTCACCTTTTGGAGATGGCATTGACTGGGAGGGGTCTGACAGAGCCTGCTGGTGCATGCTGGAAATGCCCTATATCTTAGTCTGGATATGGTGATAATGTGTGAACATATATACATTATTTATTGAGTTGAACACTTAAGATTGATGAATATTACTCAATGCAAGCTATGCTTAAATAAAAAATAAAGAAAAATAAATATATTTGTTATTATTATTAGTCATTCAATAAATAATTATGAAAAGCCTATTGTGAGCCAGGTCATGTTCTTGGTGTTGGATACAGAGGTGTAGTAAACCAACAGAGCTCCTGTCTTCTTGGCTCTTACATGCTAATGAATAAGGGAGATCACAGAACATAAACAAACACATATTAACATGTTGTCAGATTGTGATAAATATCGTGAAGAAAACTAAACAAGCTAAGGTGCTGCACTGTGTGTGGGTGTGTGTGGGGGGTAGAGGTGAGTGAGGCAAGCTATTTTAGATGTCAATGTCAGAGAAGGCCTTTCTGAGAGAGGACATTCCAACAACTTCATGGTTCCTGGTTTCCAGCCCACAGTAGATTAGAAGCAACGCATTCGATGAGGTTAGAAATATTGTTTGAAAGCAGACAAACTGACAGAAGCAAGAAGTGTCCATTGACAAAAGGGGAAGGGCACAGAAATTATAAACTAACAAGACCAAGCACACAGAGAGCCCGGCATGAGGACCACATGCTTAGCCCTTCTATTAGCTTTTAGGACATCCCAGTGATAAAGCTCAAAACATCCTTTTTTTTTTTCTTTTTCTTACTGTGTCAGCACCATTTCCTGACCTCTCCTCCACTAGACAGTAAGCATCTTGAAGGCAGAGATTGGGTCCTCTTTGTCAGAGGCACCAACCACAAGGAGGGGACATATTAAGACAGTAAATATTTACTATTTGCCTGGCTGTCTGATGTTGAGTTACCCCCAAAATATTCCTACTACACTGCTATTTCCACAATTATCTGTGTAATAGAATTTAGACTTCAAAATGAGTATAATTAATCAGGGTTTAACCTTTAAGATTGGGTATGTGAAAGAAGAGAAAAGTGTCAGCCATGGAGAACTCAAAAGGAAACTTCTCATTCCCAAAGATGCCGAGGAAATAAGATATTAGTACTATGCTTATCGATTTTGTCTTGACATCACCTGACATCTCTCACTATCTCTGACTCTCAACCTGGAGTAGTACTGTACAAACTTCAGTATGTATATACACCACACAAAGGGCTGGTTATAAATGTAAATTTCCAGGCTCCATCTTCAGATGTTAGGATTCACTAGGTCTGGGATATAGATAGTAATAATAATAACAACAATTCGCTGAACACTTAGTAATTGCCAGGCATCATTCTAAATGAATTTCATGTTCTAGTTCAATTAATCCACAAAATAATCATATGACACACTTTATAGATGAGGAAAATGAGGCACAGACAGCTCAGGTAACTTGCCCAGGATCACATAACTAGTGGATATCTCTAGGATTCAAATTCAGGCATTCTGGGATCTGAATCACCTCAATCAATTGCCAGGTGGTATGAATTTCCATCAAGTAGGCCAGTTATACTGGTGGCCTGGTAGCTTCATTTCAGTAAAAGGGAAAAAATTTATATGATCTGAAGAGAAGTCAGAGCTTCACTTTAAAAACACTGGCCAGCATCAGCCTTTTCCTTCAATTCCTGCATCCTCTAACTATAATTATTATTACCTTGATCTTGGACATTTAGAGAACCCTACATTTCCCACATCAGAAGGGAACCACAGATCCTCCTCTTTTTTTGTTTTATTTTTAATAATAAAGGAACAGAAATGTCAATCATTTTTTTAAAATAACTTCTCCAATGGCAGCAGAGTAAGTGGATGCTACAAAGACACTTGCTCCCAGGACTAAACTAGAATTACAACTAAAATTCATTAAAAAAAAATCCTTATTCATCTGAAGACTAGCTGGAGAGAACCCTGATAACCAAGGATGGAAAGTGGATACCACATAGAGACTGGTAGGAAGGGCAGAAGCTCAAAAGGGCTGCTCGGGATCCCACAGAAAGAAGCTGAAGTTCTGGAGAGATATCTCAGTTATGGGGGTTCCCAATTAGAACTCTTTAGACTAATTCCCAAGATGGGCCCCCCAGAAGTGGGCACCAGAACTGAGAAAGGTACCCAATAACATTTGGCTGTGAAAAGCAACAGGGCTGCTGTCTGCCAGGGAGAGATGGCTGGAAATGCAGTCACCATCTTAAAGGGCCAAAACACAAAATTTTTAGTGCAGCCACTCACCTTGGGCTCCAGCAGAGAGAGGACAGAGTGATCTGGAGCAGTGTGAGCAGAAGTTAGGTTTGGGGGCTCTGGGTTTAGAGCTTGGAAGGCAGCCACCCCAGTTTCCTGTGCTTAGTCATTTCCTCATGTTGCAGATGTCATCTTTCTCAGACAGACATTTGCTATCATGGTGGTTTTGCCTGGGAGGAAGACAGTTGACCCACCCTATTGACAACCTCCTTGCCCTACCCTGTGGAGTTTCTGAGGCCCATTAAGAGACTGAGAATAACAATTAGCTTCCAGGCAGGAGCGATTGCTCCACCCTGTTGGAAAACCTCTCACTCCACCTGTAGGCAATTGCCTGAGGACTACTCATGACTGAATCCAGTCTGCAGGCAGAGTAGGGTCTCTGGAGGCTTTGAGTTTTTGCCTGATCTGATTAGTCAGAAACAGCATTTGACATTGCCCTGTACTAGAGATTGGGAGGTATAATAGATCTATCTCATCATAAACCCAAACAGGCAGCCAAAATGGGGAAACAAACAAACAAAAAACAACCCTCAAATGAAAGAACAAGATAATTTTCCAGAAGAGATAAATGAAATTAAAGTAAAAAATTTATCTGACATAGGTTTCAGACTAATAATGCTCAGGAGAATGAGAAAAGATGTAGTAACTATGAAAATAGCAGTCAGAAATAAAGAATGGCATAGCACTACTAAAGAACACATTGGAAGGAATACACAGAAGATTAGGGGAAGCCAAGGATCAGATCAGTGAATTAAGAGACAGGGTTGAAAAAATCTCTCATTCAGAGAATCAAAAAGAAAAAAAAACAATTAAAAAACAGGTGGAAAGCTTAAGGGAGCTCTTAGACAACATGAAACATAACAATACTTACATAATAGGTGTGGGAGAATAAGAATAAAGGAAAAAAGGAATAGATAACTTGTTAGACAAAATAATGTCAGAAAATTTCCCAAGCCTGGTGAAGGAAAAAGATACAAGTTCAGGAGGCACAGAGAGTCTGAAACAAGAAGAACCCAAACAGGCCCACACCTAGACCCATCATAATTAAAATGCCAAATATTAAAGACAAAGAAAAAATCTTAAAGGTAGAAAGAGAAGAGCAATCGGTTACCTACAAAAAGCTCCCATAAGGCTGTCAGCTGATTTCTCATGAAAAATTATGCAGGCCAGAAGGGAATGGCATGAAGTATTCAAGGTAATGAATAGAAAGAATCTGAAACCAAGATTACTATATCCAGGAAGGTTATCATAAAAATAGATGGTGAAATAAAGAGCTTCCTAGACAAAAAAAGGTTAAAGGAGTTTATCACACCAATACAGCATTGCAAGAAATGCTAAAAGGACTGCTATAATGAAAAGAAGAAATATTGAGAGAAACCTAGACATACATAATTAATGACAATAAATAAGTACCTATCAATAATAACCTTAAACATAGTTAAAAACTCCCATACTGTGTTCCATTTGTGCATATCAGATAGTGTAATTCAACCACTCCTCTGGGTACAGTTAACAACCTTCAGATCTTTAAAGTTTTCCAGTGTCAGCACGTGTATTGTCTTGATAGTGTCTTTGTATGGAATGTTTAAGGATATACAGTCCTAAATAGTTCTTGTTGTTCATAAAGGCAACATGAAATAATTGTGCTGCTCCAGGCTATGAGGAATGAACAGGGACAGGAAAGAGCTGAAATTTGGCTCCTGAGAGGTTGTGCTAGTGGTGTCAGGAGTGGTTATAACTAAGCTTTTAGTGACGATTTAACAATATATAAACTTGGTTATAATTAAGAACATTTTTATTTTTCCAAAAAAATAAGTAAATAGATAACCTTAAATATAAGTGTATTAAATATTCCAATCAAAAGACATAAGGTAGGTGAATGGATAAGAAAACATGACCCAACTGTATGCTGTCTACAAGATACCCACCTCAGAATTAAAGACTCCCCCAGGATGAAAAAGGAAGGGACGGGAAAAATTTTCCATGCAAAATGCTAGGGAAGCAATACTCATATATGACAAAATAGATTTCAAAATAAAGGCCACCAGAAAAGACAATAAAGATCACTAAATAATACTAAGGGGATCAATCCACAAAAGGATATAACCCTGGTAAACATATATGCACCCAATATATGAGCACCTAAATTATCTTAAGCCCTAACTCATTTTGCTCTGTGGATAGAATGTCAGCTTGCAGACTGAAGGGTCCCAGTTTTGATTCTTCTCAAGGTCACATGCCCAGGTTGCATGCTTGATCCCCAGTAGAGGCCATACAGAAGGCAGCCAATCAATGATTCTCTCTCATCATGATATTTCTATCTCTCTTTGTCTCTCTCTCTTTCCCTTCATCTCTGAAACATATGAAAATATATTTTAAAAACTTCTAGAGGACTTTAAGGGATAGATGGACAGCAATACAATCATAGTAGGGGACTTTAACACTCCACTAATTTCACTGCATAGATCTTCCAGACAAAAAATTAACAAGGAAACAATGACTCTGAAAGACACTTGGGATCAGATGGATTTAATTGACATTTATAAAACATTTGACCCCAAAACTGTAGAAATTGCATTTTTGTCAAGTACACCTGGGTCATTTACAAAAATAGATCAAATGTTAGGACACAAAGCAAGTCTCTACAAGTTCAAGAAGACTAAAATCATATCAAGCATCTTCTCAGATCACACTGGAATAAAATTAGAAATCATCTAGAATAAAAGCATTCAAGCATATAGAGGCTAAATAGAATGCTATTAAACAATGAATGGGTTACCAAAGGGATATGTCAAAGAATAAATAATAAACTAATGAAAATGAACACACAACAAACCCAAATCTCTGGGACACAGCAAAAGCAGTACAGAGAGGGAAATTCATAGCACTACAGGCATACTTCATAAAACAACAAAAAATAATAAACTATTTTAACCCTACAACTTAAAGAATTAGAAAGAAAACAGCAAGAAAATCCAGAGTAAGTAGAAGGAAGGAAATAATAATGACTAGAACAGTAATAAATGATATAGAGACTAAAAAATAATATACAAAAAAATAAATGAAACCAAGAACTGGATCTTTGAAAGGATAAACAAGACTGATGAACCATTAGCTAGACTCATCAAGAAACAAAGAGAGGACCTAAATAAATAAAATCAAGAACAAAAGCAGTAAAGTAACCAATGACACCACAGAAATACAAAGGTTTGTAAAAAAACATACTATGAAAAACTATATGCCAACAAACTGGACAACGTGGATGAAGTGAACAAATTCCTAGAAAAATACAGTCTACAAAACTGAATAAGAAAGAATCAGAAAACCTAAATAGTCCATAATTTTAAAAAACCTATCAGCAAACAAAAGCCCAGTTATGGATGGCTTCACAGAGGAATTTTGTCAAACACTCAAAGAAGAACTAACACCTATACTCCTCAAACTATTTAAAAAATATCCCATTGGAAGGATCAATGCTCTTTTTATGAGGCCAGCATTATCTTAATTCCAAACCAAGATAAAGATATTACAAAGAGAAAGAATTACAGGCCAACATCCCTGATGAACATAGATGCTTAAATTTCCAACAAAATAATTGCAAATCAGACCCAGCAATATATTAAAAAGATCATACACCATGACAAAATGAGATTTATTTCAGGGATGTAAGGCTGGTGCAATATTCACAAATTGTTAAATGTGATATATCACATACTAGTAACCAAATTGAAAGACAAAAATCACACAATCATATTAAAAGAAAAAAATTGAAAAAATCCAACACCCTCTTTTATTAAAACTCTGAGTGGGAATAGAGAAAGTACATCTCAACATAATAAAAGCTATACATGATAAACATATAGCCAACCTAATACTCAATGAGCAATAACTAAAATAATTTCCCCTAAGAACAGGAAAAAGGCTTGGATATCTACTTTCACTACTCTTGTTCAACATAGTTCTGGAAGTCCTAGCCACAGAGCTGAGATAAGAAGAAGAAATAAAAGGCATCCAAAGTGGAAAGGAGGAAGTAAAACTCTCATTATTCACAGATGATATGTATTGTTACATAGATAACCTTAAACAATCCACCAAAAATATACTAGATTTAATAAACAAATTAGGCTATGTAGCATGACATAAAAATCAACACCCCCCAAAATGGCCTTTTTATACACCAATAATGAATTCTCAGAAAGAGAAACTAAAAAATCAATCCCATTTACCATTGCAACAACAACAACAAAAATTAAGATACCTAGGAGTAAACTTAACCAAGGAGGTAAAAGACTGGGGCTCAGAAAATTACAGGACATTGCAAAAATAGATAGAAGAAGATATAAACAAGTAGAGAAATATAATGTGTTCATGGGTGGTTAAAACTGAAGTCATTAAAATGACCATACTACCCAAGGAAATCAACAGATTCAATGCAATACCTATTAAAATGCCAACAGCATGTTTCATAGATCTAGAACAAATACTCTAAAAATTTATATGGAACCAATAAAGACCTGGAATAGCCACAGCAATCTTGAGAAGGAAGAATAAAGTACGAGAATCACAATACCAGATATCAAGTGATACTAAAGCCACTCTAATCAAAACAGCCTGGTACTGGCACAAGAACAGGCACATAGATCAGTGGAACAGAATAGAGAACCAAAAATCAACCAAGCCATTACACTTAGTTAATATTTGATAAATGAGGTGAGAACATACAATGGAGTCAAGACAGTCTTTTAAAAAAATGTTGCTGGGAAAATTGGACAGATACATGCAAAAAAAAAAAATGAAACTAGACCACCAACTTACTCCATACAGCAGAATAAATTGAAAATGGACAAAAGACTCAAATGTAAGTTCTGAAACCATAAAAATCCTAGAAGAAACCATAGGCAGCAAATTCTCAGACATGTCTCCTAATAATGTGTTTATGGATACATTTCCTCAGGCAAAGGAAACTAAGGAGAAAACAGAGCAATGGGACTACATCAAAATAAAAATCTTCTGCACAGCAAATGAAACCAACAACAAAAAGAAAATGTAACCTACTGCATGGAAGAACATATTTGGCAGCAATATATCTGATAAAGAATTAATATCCAAAATATATAAGAAACTCATACAACTTAGCAAAAGGGAGAGAAATTATCCAATTTAAAAAATGGGCAAAGAACCTAAATAGACACTTCTCCAAAGTGGATATACAGATAGCCAAGAAACATACATGAAAAAATGCTCAAAATCACTGATGATCAGAGAGATGGAAATTAAAATGACAATGAGGGTGTGGCGTGAGCGTCACAACCAAGATTCTGACATTTAGAACTCCTGAGCCCAGGCAGTTTCCTGTGGATATACAGAAGCTGACATTGTCAGAGGTATTGGTTAAAATTTCTTCAGGCACCTTAAACCGAAAAGAGGGCAGTCCCTACATACTCTCACAGTCACTGAAAGTTATGTGCATTGACCTGTTAGGAAGTAAGAACAAAAAGTCAGTGTGGGGATCTTGATTTTTAGAGTTCCTTTCTGCCAGCATCCCTGTGGATCCCCTGTGGCTGTGATTGGAAACCTATACATCCCAGGACTCTACAACCACAACACCCAGGGACCAGCTGTGAACCCAGGAACACTGGATTTCAAGCAATATGAATACACGGACTCAGACAAGCTCTGAACCTTCTCACAGAAAGATCAGATTTCACTTATGAAAGGTGAGGTCTGTGATACAAGCTGAAGAGAGAAACGCAAACAGTTCAATCTAAAGGCCACAAAATCTGTGGCCTTTGGGGCCAACATGATCTGCAAATGTGGAAGGAGATCCACAGGGATGCTGGCAGAAAGGAACTCTAAAAATCAATCCATAGCTAAACTGGACACAAAAAGGTAGCTTGAAGTTTCATTAGTGTGCTGGCTGCTTAGTTCCATGGGAAAAAAGTGCACAGAGGTGTTCATAGAGTTGTATGCAGTGCTGGAGGGTAAAAGCCTTGAATTCAAACACACACTCTAGCTCTTTTTTTTTTTCTCTTTAAATCCTTGCTTTTGATTACTAAGCCCAGTACATAGGATCACTCAATTGGGGACACTCTCAGAGACAGCAGGGGAAAGTTGTATTTGTGGAAACTGGGGATCAGAGCAGGAAGTAATGATCAGAAAACCAGCTCTGGGGCAGTCCATTCTCCCAAATCAGTATTAAGTGAAACAGGGAAAACAAAATCAAAATACTGTCTAGAGAGTACCTATAGCCCCAGAGGTCAATCCAGAAACACTGCCACCCAGGGGTTGAATCACAAATTGACTCCTGTGTAAACACAAATAAAGGCAGTCTAAGAAACAAAGAAATATTGTCCCCTTAAAAATCAGACTGTGGCTTGCAACACAGAGGAGTAGTGGAAAGCAGGGAACTTCAATACTGTCTTGATTACCTGACAGGAAACAGATGTTCCAAACAGAACAGTAGAGGAAGTGAATGACCTTCACTACAGCATATTCTTATTTTTTCACCTTTTAGTTAACAGATTATTATTTTCTTTAATTTCTCATTTGATTTTACCTTTTTAATTATTATATTGTGATTTTTAATCAGTATTATTGCTGCTACTATATTACCTTTTTAAAAAGTCTCATTTTATTTTTTTATTTTTATTTTTTATCGTGTTACATGTATACATATCTCCCCATTGCTCCCCCTCCCTCCCAGACATACCCCAAACCCCCAGTGTCTATGTTCATTGGTTATGCTTATATGCAGAGATACAAGTCCTTTGATGATCTGTTATTTACCCCACCTCTCCTTAATCTCCCTATCACAGTCTGTTTGATGCTATACTGCCTCTGTATCTATCCTTTTGTTCATCAGTTTACAATGTTCTTTATTATCCACAAATGAGGGAGAGCATGTGGTGCTTCTCCTTCATTGACTGGCTTATTTCACTAAGCATAAGGCTCTCCAGTTCCATTCAGGTTGCTGCAAATGGTAAGAGTTCCTTCTTTTTAATGGCAGCATAGAATTCCATTGTGTAGATGTACCGCAGTTTTCTGATACACTCATCTGCTGATAGGCACCTACTCTGTTTCCAAATTGTAGCTGTTGTAAATTGTGCTGCTATGAACACAGAGGTGCATAAATACTTTCTGATTGGTGTTTGTAATTTCTTAGGATAAATTCCTAAGAGTGGGATTGCTGAGTCAAATGGGAGATCCATTTTTAGTTTTTTAAGAAAACTCCATACTATTCTCCACAGTGGCTGCACCAGTCTGCATTCCCACCAACAGTGCACAAGGGTTCCTTTTTCTCCACATCCTCGCCAACACTTGTAATTTGTTGATTTGTAGATTGCCATTCTGACAGCTGTAAGATGGTATGGCATTGTTGTTTTGATTTGCAACTCTCGGATAATTAGTGATTTTGAACATGTTTTCATGTGTCTCTTGGCCTTCCTTCTGTCCTCTTTCGAAAAGGTTCTATTTAGGTCCGTTGCCCATTTTTTTTATTGGATCGTTTATCTTCCTTTTATTAAGTTGTGTAAGTTGCCTGTAGATGTTGGAGATTAAACCTTTATCACAGATAACATTTGCACATATGTTCTCCCATACAGTGGTCTTTCTTGTTGTTTTGTTGATGGTTTCTTTTGCTCTACAAAAGCTTTTTATTTTGATGTAGTCCCATTTGTTTATTTTTTGTTTAGCTTCCATTGCCTTTTGAGCAGTATCAGTGAAGAAGTTATTTCAGCATATGTCTGAGACTGTGGTGCCTGTGGATTCCTCTAATATTTTTATGGTTTCCCTTCTAATGTTTAAGTCCAGTATCAATTTTGAATTTATTTTTGTATTTGGTGTAAGTTGGTGGTCCAGTTTCATTTTTTGCATGTATCTGTCCAATTTTCCCAAAACCATTTGTTGAAGAGGCTATCTTGACTGCATTGTTTGTTCATGCCTCCTTTGTCAAATATTAGTTGAGCATAGTGGTTTGGGTGGATATCTGGATTCTCTATTCTATTCCATTGGTCTACACATCTGTTCTTGTGCCAGTACCAGGCTATTTTGAGAACAGTTGCATGAAATATACCTTGAAATCTGGTATTGAGATCCCACCTACTTTATTCTTCTTTCTCAGAATTGCTGTAGCTATCCGTGGTCTTTTTTTGTTCCAGATGAATCTATGAAGAATTCTTTCTAGGTTTGTGAAGTATGTCGTTGGTATTTTAATGGGTAGTGCATTGAATCTATAGATTGCTTTGGGTAGTATGGACATTTTAATGATGTTGATTCTCCCAATCCATGAGCATGATATGCTCTTCCATCTGTTAACATCTTTTTCTATATCTCTTTTCAGTGTCCTGCAGTTTTGTACATATAGGTCTTTTACCTCTTTAGTTAGGTTTATTCTTAGGTATCTTAATTTTTTTGGTGCAATGGTAAATGGGATTGCTTTTTGAGTCTCTCTTTCTGTAATTTCATATTAGTGTACAGAAATGCCACAAATTTATTGGCATTAACTTTGAATCCTGCTACATTGCCAAATTCATTTATTAAGTCAATTAGTTTTGGAAACGAGTCCTTCTGTTTTTTTATGTACAGTAACTTGTCATCTACAAATAAAGACAGCTCTACTTCTTCTTTTCCAATTTGAATAACTTTTATTTCTTCTTCTTGTCTAATTGCAATGGGTAATAATTCCAGTACTATGTCGAACAGGAGAGGTGAGAGTGGGCATCCCTGTCTTGTTCCTGTTCTTAGGGGAAATGGTTTTATTTTTTTCCCATTGATTATGATGTTAGCTGTGGGTTTATCATATATGGCGTTTACGATGTTGAAGTATGATCTTTCTATTCCCACTTTGCTGAGAGTTTTTATCAAGAAAGACTGTTGGATTTTGTCAAATGCTTTTTCTGCATCAATTGATATGACTATGTGATTTTTACCTCTCAATTTGTTTATGTGATGTATCACGTTTATTGATTTGTGGATATTGTACCATCCCTGCATTCCTGAGATGAATCCTTCTTGGTCATGGTGTATAATCTTTCTGATGTACTGCTGGATCCGAATTGCTAGAATTTTGTTGAGGAATTTGGCATCTATGTTCATGAGAGATATTGGCCTATAATTCTCTTTCATTGTGTTGTCTTTATCTGGTTTTGATGTTAGGGTGATGCTGGCTTCATAGAAGGTGTTTGGAGGTGTTCCTTCTTGAATGTTTTTGAATAGTCTGAGGAGGATAGGTTTTAATTCTTCCTTGAATGTTTGGTAAAACTCTTCTGTGTACCAATCTGGTCCTGGGCTTTTATTTGCTGGAAGTTTTTTGATGACTGCTTCAATTTCTTCCATAGTTATTGGCCTATTTAGATATTTAGATTCTTCCTGATTAATTTTTGGAAGGTTATATTTTTCTAGGAATATGTTTATTTCTTGCAGGTTGTCCAATTTGTTGGAATAGAGTTGTCCATAGTAATTTTTAATGATCCTGTTTATTTCGACGGGGTCTGTTTATATTTTTCTTTTTTTCATTTCTGATTTTGTTTATTTGGGTATTCTAACTTTGCTTCTTGGTGAGCCTGGCTAGAGGTCCATCAATGTTGTTTATCCTTTCAAAGAACCAGCTCTTTGTTTTGTTGATCTTTTGAATTGTTTCTTTGCTCTCCATGTTGTTTATCTCCGCTCTAATCTTTACTATTTCCTTCCTTCTGTTTACACTGGGCTTTCCTTGTTGATCTCATTCTAGCTCTTTGAGGTGTAGTGTTAGGTAATTTATTACCATTGTTTCCTGTTTTTTTGCAGTAGGCTTGTAGGGCTATGAACTTCCCTCTCAAGACTGCTTTCACTGTGTCCCATAAATTTGGATTGTTATGTTGTCATTGTCATTTGTTGCCATGATGTTTTTTATTTCTCCCTTGATCTGCTTGGTTACCTACTGCTTGTTTAATAGCAAGCTGTTTAATCTCCATGTGTTTGATGTCTTTTTATTGTTTTTATAATAGTTGATTTCCAGTTTTATGCCACTGTGGTCTGACAAAATGCTTGATAAGATTTCTATCTTCTTGAATTTAAAGAGACTTTTCTTATGACCCAACATATGATCTATCTTTGAAAATGAGCCATGTGCACTGGAGAAGAATGTATATTCTGTGGCTTTGGTGTGAAATGTTCTGAAGATGTCAATTAATTCCATCTGGTCTAGTGGGTCAAATAGTATTGATGTTCCTTCTTCCATCCCTTCACCCTCAATCTGTGTGAATCTCCTTTCCTGATGTGGGTTTCTTGCAGACAGCAGATATATGGATCATGTTTTCTTATCCAATCAGTTACCCTATGTCTTTTGATTGGAGCATTTAATCCGTTTACATTTAAAGTTATTATTGATAAGTACTTATCTGTCGACATTTTTAGTCTTTACCCCCGAGTTCCATCTTTGCTTCCTATTTCTTTTTATTACAGCAGACACTTTAACATTTCTTGCATTGCTGGTTTGGTGGTAATATATTCCCGTAGTCTTTTTTGTCTCTGAAGCTTCTGATTTCACCTTCAATTTTGATTGAAAGTCTTGCAGGGTACTGTATTCTTGGATTCAGACCCTTCCTTTGCATTACTTTGTATATTTCATTCCATTCCCTTCTGGCCTGACAAGTTTCTGTTGAGAAGTCAGTAACTAGTCTTATGGGGGTTCCTTTGTAGGTAACTTTCTCTTTATCTCTGGCCGCTTTTAAGATTCTTATTTTGTCGTTGGTGTTTCCCAATTTAATTATAATGTGTCTTATTGTCAGTTTGTTGGGATTCATTTTTCTTGGGACTCTATGAGCTTCTTGGATTTGTGTGGGTTTTTTCTTTCCTATATTCTGGAAATTTTCTGTCATTATTTCTTCAAACAGGTTCTCTAATCCTTGTTCAGTTTCCACTCTTTCTGGAAGCCCAATTATGTGGATGTTGTTTTGTTTCGTGTTATCCCAAATTTCCCTTAGGCTATCCACTTGCTTTTTAACTTTTTTTTCTAGAAGCTGCTGTACTTGGGTATTTTTTCCTACCCTGTCTTCTAGCTCACTGATGCTGTCCTCTGCTTTTTCTAGTCTACTTTTGATGCTTTCTATTGAGTTCTTTATAGCAGTGATGTCATTTTTCATTTCTTCTTGATTATTCTGCATTTATTTTAGGTTCTTCTGCACTTCCTCTTGGGTCTTCTTCATTTCCTCTTGCGTCTTCTTCATTTCCTCTTGGCTCTTTTCACATTTTTCGAATTTGTCTTCCATTCTTTTCATTCACCTTATGATCATTTCTCTGAACTCTTTCTCTGGCAGGGTTATTTCTTCTTCTATTTCATTTACTTCCTTTTCTGGTGAAACCTGCCTTTCTGTCTTATGTGGGCTGTTTCTTTTTCCGCCCATTGTCTTTCTTCTGCAGGTGTCTGGTTATGTAGTTCTCTCTCCTACGTTCATTGAAAGGCACAAACTACAACACGACCGGGTACAATACACAAGGCACTGAATAGAAACATTTTCAGGATGTTAATAATCACAAATAAGGTGACCACTAATGAAACACAAATTAGGGGCAAGTAGAGAAATAACAAGAGGAAAATGAGGAAAAAAAGAGAAGAAAGAAATGCCAAAATCAAATTGGGAGAGGGAGAATGAATGAATAAATAAATAAACAAAGTAATAAAATAAAATGAAAAGGAGAAGAAGAAGAAAAGAGAAAGAGTAAAATGTCAGAGAGAAAAGAAAGAGGATAAGAGAGAAAAGGGGAACTAAATATAGATGTCAGGAGAAAACACCATGCAACAGTCAGTAATCCCAACATGCCGGCAACTGTTACCTGAAGATTAATAGAAACTGTAAATAACAACTGGTATTGAGGGAGGTGAGGAAAAAGGGAGGTAAAAAACAAACCAAAACAAAGGAAACAAAAAGCAAAATAAAACAAGTAGAATAAGCTAAAACTATCTCACCAAAAAAGTATAAAAAATCAATATAATCACCATTCAGGCAAACAGCAACAAAAGTACATAGAGAAAAACAACTTTTTGGATAGCAAAGACAAGAAGAGAGAGGTTTGTATGGACTTGGAGTAGGAGATTAGAAATTAGATATATAAGTAAGGTGAAATTTTAACCAGGTAAAGAGAAAAAATAGAGAGAATCTAAAGTTGGAAAAGGGAAAGAGAAAACAAGACAACAAAATGCTGAAAGTTAGGAGGAAAGTGTTGGCATAAAGGTAGAGTTGAGAGAGAATAAAATTATGCTAAAGGAAAGATGAAAATAGAATATAGAACTCTAATACCGAAGTAAAATAAAGAGAAATCGAAATGACACCTGTTTTTTCCCAAAAAGGTAAAATAATAGCAGTAATAATACTAGTTGAAAACAAAAATGTAATAATTAAAAAGGTAAAATCAATTGAGGAGGAAAGAAAAACACAGTTTTTTAATTAAAATATGCAAAAATGAAAAAAATATAAAGTAAAATTAAAAAATTTAAAAAAAGAAAAAGAAAAAGGGAAAGAAAATAGAATGGTCATTCACTTCCACTATTGTTCTGCTGGGCACTTCTTTTTCCCAGTTGGGAGGGTATTGCAGTTTCCTGTGTTCCATTGCTCAGTTGTGTTTTAATCTCTTTATTCTTTTGTGTTTATGTGAGAGTCAATTTGTGAGTCATCCACTGGGTTGCAGTGTTTCAGAATTTACCTTTGAGACTAAGCACAGGAACTCTCTAGGCTTTGCTCAGATCCTGCTACTCTGTGGATCTCAAAACCAGCTTGTTGGGATTTTGCAGCCAGGACACTGTAATAACTCCCAGGCTGTCCCTCTGCCTCAGATCAAAATGATTCATTTTCCAGAGCTCCCCTCTGTCAACAGCTCAGAGATTTTGCCTCCACACTTAGGGCTCATGCCCTGCCCCACATCAATGGGCCTCTCCAGAAGCAGCTTTCCCGTAGCCCAGTTCCCACAGTGTGTGCATCTCTGTTCTGTGGAACAGGAGACCTCACCTTATCCCAGGCAAAATCTGACCTTTCTGTGTGCCGTGTGGATCTCCTCTGTGTCTACACCAATTAGAGAGCAGTGTTCTGGGTCCCCGGCTGTTCTGTGGGTGCTTCAGCCACAGCTTTCAGACTGCAGCAGACATCCACCTCCCTCTGCAAGATGGCACCGTTTCCGCATTGGAGCTGGTGGCTCCGGCAGACAAAAACCCCATGGCAGTGGGGCTGCCTGGCCAGGAGAGCCCCATCCAGCAGACCCCCACCTTCTCCTGGAGGATAACTGACTCGTAACTTGCCAACAAACACTCCCACTGCGACTCTCACCTGCTCTCTCTCCCTCTGCCCAGTGACAAAGCTCCAGACGCATCTGTCTACTCTGCCGCCATTTTTCCTCCCTCTATGGTTAGTTTTATATTTTTGCACAACTTTTTATTTTACCTGTAGTTAATGATTGCCATTATTTGTTTCCTTAACTTTTTTCTTATTACCAACTCAATACCAAATTCTTTGTCTAAATCTCCTTTTAACACTTTTGATACATCAGGTGTTCTATCTATTTCAACAACTTGAGTAACATTCTAAAGTCTTCTGACCACCTCCAATCTGGATTTTTGGGTCTCTTCCCTTGGTACACAGCTACCATTCTATGATTTTCCCTGAAACTTTAGCCTGTGAGTTTCTGTGACTTCTTTAATTGCATCGAATGTTCTTCTGCTTGCTTACCCATTTTTCTTTCTGTCTTTCTTTCTTTCTTTTTTTTTATTTTTTTATTAATTTTTATGCATATCTCCCCATTGCCCCCCCTCCCTCCCAGGCATACCCCAACCCTCCAGTGTCTATGTTCATTGCTTATGATTATATGCATAGATACAAGTCCTTTGATTGATCTCTTATCTACATCACCTAACTTTAATCTTCCTGCTGTAATTTCACAGTCTGTTTGAAACTTTACTGTCTCTGTATCTATCCTTTTGTTCATCGGTTTATAATGTTCTTTATTATCCCCCAATGAGTGCGATCCTATGATGCTTCTCCTTCATTGACTGGCTTATTTCACTAAGCATAAGGCTCTCCAGTTCCAACCAGGTTGCTGCAAATGGTAAGAATTCCTTCTTTTTAATGGCAGCATAGAATTCCATTGTGTAGATGTACCACAGTTTTCTGATCCACTCATCTGCTGACGGGCACCTAGGCTGTTTCCAAATTGTGGCTCTTGTAAATTGTGCTGCTATGAATATAGGGGTGCATGAATCCTTTCTGATTGGTGTTTGTAATTTCTTAGGATAAATTCCTAAGAGTGGTATTACAGGGTCAAATGGGAAATCCATTTTTAGTTTTTTGAGGAAACTCCATACTGTTCTCCACAGTGGCTGCACCAGTCTGCATTCCCACCAACAGTGCACAAGGGTTCCTTTTTCTCCTCATCCTCGCCAACACTTGTCGTTTGTTTATTTGTTGATGATTGCCATTCTGACAGGTGTAAGATGGTATCGCATTGTTGTTTTGATTTGCATCTCTCGGATGATTAATGACTTTGAACATGTTTTCATGTGTCTCTTGGCTTTCCTTCTGTCGTCTTTTGAAAAGGTTCTATTTAGGTCCATTGCCCATTTTTTTATTGGATCCTTCATCTTCCTTTTATTAAGTTGTATAAGTTGGTTGTAGATTTTGGAGATTAAACCTTTATCAGTGATAGCATTTGCAAATATGTTCTCCCATGCATTGATCTTTCTTGTTGTTTTGTTGATGGTTTCTTTTGCTGTGCAAAAGTTTTTATTTTGATGTAGTCCCATTTGTTTATTTTTTCTTTAGCTTCCATTGCCTTTGGAGCAGTATCAGTGAAGAAGTTCTTTCGGCATATATCTGACATTGTGCTGCCTGTGTATTCCTCTAGTATTTTTCTGGTTTCCCTTCTAATGTTTAAGTCCTGTATCCATTTTGAGTTTATTTTTGTATTTGGTGTAAGTTGGTGGTCCAGTTTCAATTTTTTGCATGTATCTGTCCAATTTTCCCAACACCATTTATTGAAGAGGCTATCTTGGTTCCATTGAATGTTCATGCCTCCTTTGTCAAATATTAGTTGAGCATAGTGGTTTGGGTGGATATCTGGATTCTCTATTCTATTCCATTGATCTATATGTCTGTTCTTGTGCCAGTACCAGGCTGTTTTGAGAACAGTTGCTGTGTAGTATAGCTTGAAGTCTGGTATTGAGATCCCACCTACTTTATTCTTTTTTCTCAGAATTGCTGTAGCTATCCGTGGTCTTTTTTTGTTCCAGATGAATCTATGAAGAGTTTTTTGTAGGTCTGTGAAATATGTCGTTGGTATTTTAATGGGGGGTGCGTAGAATCTGTAGATTGCTTTGGGTAGTATGGACATTTTAATGATGTTGATTCTCCCAATCCATGAGCATGGTATGCTCTTCCATCTGTTAACATCTTCCTCTATCTCTTTTTTCAGTGTTCTGTACTTTTCTGCATAAAGGTCTTTTACCTCTTTAGATAGGTTTATTCCCAGGTATCTTAATTTTTTTGGTGCGATGGTAAATGGGATTGCTTTTTCAGTTTCTCTTTCTATAATTTCACTGCTAGTGCATAGAAATGCCACAGACTTCTTAGCATTAATTTTGTATCCTGCTACATTGCCGAATTCATTAATTAAGTCAATTAGTTTTGGAATGGAATCCTTTGGGTTTTTTATGTACAATATCATGTCATCCGCAAATAAGGACAGCTTTACTTCTTCTTTTCCAATATGGATGCCTTTTTTTCTTCTTGTTGTCTAATTGCAATGGCTAATAATTCCAGTACTATGTAGAACAGGAGAGGTGAGAGTGGGCATCCCTGTCTTGTTCCTGTTCTTAGGGGAAATGGTTTTAGTTTTTGCCCATTGAGTATGATGTTAGCTGTGGGTTTATCATATATGGCTTTTATGATGTTGAGGTATGATACTTCTATTCCCACTTTGCTGAGAGTTTTTATCAAGAAAGGATGTTAGATTTTGTCAAATGCTTTTTCTGCATCAATTGATATGACTCTGTGATTTTTATCTCTCAATTTGTTTATGTGATTTATCACATTTATTGATTTGTGGATATTGAACACTCCCTGCATTCCTGGGATGAATCCTGCTTGGTCATGGTGTATGAACTTTCTAATGTACTGCTGGATCCGGTTTGCTAGAATTTTTTTGAGGAT
Source organism: Lasiurus cinereus (assembly GCA_011751065.1). Taxonomy (NCBI): domain Eukaryota; kingdom Metazoa; phylum Chordata; class Mammalia; order Chiroptera; family Vespertilionidae; genus Lasiurus; species Lasiurus cinereus. Next base: position 10,797,324 of record JAAGEH010000037.1, read on the forward strand.
TTTGGCATCTATGCTCATGAGAGATATTGGCCTATAATTCTCTTTCATTGTGTTGTCTTTATCTGGTTTTGGTATTAGGGTGATGCTGGCTTCATAGAAGGTGTTTGGTAGTATTGCTTCTTCTTGAATGTTTTTGAATAGTCTGAGGAGTATAGGTTTTAATTCTTCCTTGAATGTTTGGTAAAACTCTCCTGTGTAGCCATCTGGACCCGGGCTTTTATTTGCTGGAAGCTTTTTGATTACTGCTTCAATTTCTTCCATAGTTATTGGACTATTGAGATGTTTGGCTCCCTCCTCATTGAGTTTTGGGAGGTTATATTTTTCTAGGAAAATGTCCATTTCTTGCAGGTTGTCCAATTTGTTGGAATAGAGTTGTTCATAGTATTTTTTAACAATCCTTTGTATTTCCACAGGGTCTGTTGTTATTTCTCCTCTTTCATTTCTGATTTTGTTTATTTGAGTCTTCTCTCTTTGCTTCTTGGTGACCCTGGCTAGGGGTCCTTCAATCTTGTTTATCCTTTCAAAGAACCAGCTCTTTGTTTTGTTGACCTTTTGAATTGTTTCTTTGGTCTCCAAGTTGTTTATCTCCGCTCTGATCTTCACTATTTCCTTCCGAGTACACTGGGCTTTTCTTGTTGCTCACGTTCTAGCCCTTTGAGTTGTAGGTTTAGGTGATTTATTACCATTGTTTCCTGTTTTTTGCAGTAGGCTTGTAGGGCTATGAACTTCCCTCTCAAGACTGCTTTCACTGTGTCCCATAAATTTTGTATTGTTGTGTTGTCATTGTAATTTGTTGCCATGATGTTTTTTATTTCTTCCTTGATCTCTCTGGTTACCCAGTCGTTGTTCAAAAGCATGCTGTTTACTCTCCATGTGTTTGATTTCTTTCTATTGTTTTTATTATAGTTGATTTCCAGTTTTATGCCACTGTGGTCTGAGAAAATGCTTGATATGATTTCTATCTTCTTGAATTTGAAGAGACTTTTCTTATGATCAAACATATGATCTATCTTTGAAAATGACCCATGTGTACTGGAGAATGTATATTCTCTGGCTTTGGGGTGAAATGTTCTGAAGATGTCAATTAATTCCATCTGTTCTAGTGAGTCATTTAGGATTGATGTTTCTTTGCTGATTTTTTGTTTAGAGGATTTGTCCAATGGTGACAGTGGGGTATTAAAGTCTCCTACTATGATTGTATTGCTGTCAATCTCTCCCTTAATATCCTCCAAGAGTTTTTTTATGTATTTAGGTGCTCCTATATTGGGTGCATATATGTTTACCAGAGTTATTTCTTCTTGTTGGATTGTTCCCTTTAGTATTATGAAGTGGCCTTCTTTATCTCTTGTTATGTCCTTCACTTTGAGATCTAATTTTTCAGATATAAGTATTGCAACCCCAGCTTTTTTTTTTCATTTCCATTTGCCTGAAATACCATGTTCCATCCCTTCACCTTCAATCTGTGCGCATCTTTTTTCCTAAGGTGGGTTTCTTGCGGACAGGAGATATATGGATCATGTTTTCTTATCCAATCGGTTACCCTATGTCTTTTGATTGGAGCATTTAATCCGTTTACATTTAAAGTTATTATTGATAACTACTTATCTGTTGCCATTTTTCGTCCTTACCCCCGAGTTCCTTCTTCGCTTCCTCTTTCTTTTTATTACAGCAGACCTTTTAACATTTCTTGCATTGCTGGTTTGGTGGTAATATATTCCCTTAGTCCTTTTTTGTCTGTGAAGCTTTTGATTTCACCTTCAATTTTGATTGAGAGTCTTGCAGGGTACAGTATTCTTAGATTCAGACCCTTCCTTTGCATGACTTTGCATATTTCATTCCATTCTCTTCTGGCCTGACCAGTTTCTGTTGAAAAGTCAGTAGCTAGTCTTATGGGGGTTCCTTTGTAGGTAACTTTCTGTTTTTCTCTGGCTGCTTTTAAGATTCTTACTTTGTCGTCAGTGTTTGCCAATTTAATTATAATGTGCCTCGGTGTCGGTTTGTTGGGGTTCATTTTGCTTGGGACTCTGTGAGCTTCTTGGATTTGTGTGGGTTTTTTCTTTTCTATATTGGGGAAATTTTCTGTCATTATTTCTTCAAACACATTCTCTAATCCTTGTTCAGTTTCCACTCTTTCTGAAACCCCAATTATGCGGATGTTATTTTGTTTCATGTTATCCCAAAGTTCCCTTAGACTCCCCTCTTGCTTTTTAACTTTTTTTTCTAGAAGCTGCTGTACTTGGCTATTTTTTCCTACTGTGTCTTCTAGCTCACTGATGCGGTCCTCTGCTTCTTCTAGTCTACTTTTGATGCTTTCTATTGAGTTCTTTATAGCAGTGATGTCATTATTCATTTCTTCTTGTTTATTCTGCACCTCCTCTAGTTTCTTCTGCATTTCTTCTTCACGCTTATTCAGCTCCTCTAGGTTCTTCTTCATTTCCTCTTGGCTCTTCTTGATTTCCTCTTGGCTCTTACTCATATTTTCAAATTTGTCTTCTATTCTTTTCAACCACATTATGACCATTTCTCTGAACTCTTTCTCTGGTAGGTTTATTTGTGGTTCTATTTCGTTTACTAACTTTTCTGGTGAAACCTTCCTTTCTGTCTTTTGTGGGCTGTTTCTTTTACTGCCCATGGTCTTTCTTGTCTGGGTGTCTGGTTATGTAGTGCTCTCTCCTACGTTGATTGAAAGGCACAAACTACAACACGACCAGGTACAGCACACAAGGCACTGAGTAGAAATGTATTCAAGATGTTAATAATCACAAATAAGGTGACCACCAAAGAAGGACAAATTAGGGGTAAATAGAGAAAGAAGAAGAGGAAAATGAGGAAGAAAGAAAAGAAAGAAGTGCCAAAATCGAATTGGGAGAGTGAGAAAAAAAAAGATAAATAAATGGACAATAAAATAAAATAAAATGAGAAAATAAAAAGGAGTAAAAGGAGAAGGAAAGAGGAAGAGAAAAAAGTCAGAGAGAAAAGAAAGTGTATAAGAGAGAAAAGAGGAACAAAATATAGATGTCAGGAGACAACTTTAATAGAACAGTCACTAATCACAATAAAGGCCAGCAACCAGTACCTAGAGATTAATGCAAATTGCAAATAGCAACTGGCATCGAGGGAGATGAGGGAAAAGAGGGGTAGAAAACAAAGCAAGCAAAAAGCAAAATAAAACAAGTAGAATAAACTAAAACCATCTCTCAAAAAAATTTCAAAAAATCGATATAATCACTTTTCAGGCAAATAGCAACAAAAGGACATAGAGAAAAAACAACTTTTTGGCTAGTGAAGTCAAGAGGGGAGAGGTTTGTGTGGACTTGTAGTAGGGGATTTGAAATTAGATATATAAATGGGGTGAATTTTTAACCAGGAAAGAGAAAAATAGGGAGAATCTGAAGTTGGATAAGGGAAAGGGAAACAAGACCGCAGAATGGGGAAAGTTAGGAGGAAAGTGTTGGCATAAAGGTGGAGTTGAGTTGGAGTAAAATTTTGCTTAAGGGAAGATGAAAATAGAATGTAGAACTTTAACCACGAAATAAAATAAAGAGAAAACAAAATGACACTTTTTTTCCCAAAAACCGTAAAGTACTAGTAGTAATTAATAATACTAGTTTAAAACAAAAATGTAATAATTATAAAGGTAAAATCAATTGAGGTAGAAAGAAAAAAATATTCTTTTAATTAAAATATCTGAAAATGAAAAATAAAGTATTAAAAATTAAAAAAAAGAAAAATAGGAAAAATCAAAAAAAAATAAGAAGAAGAAAAATAGAATGGTCCTTCACTTCCACTATTATTTTGCTTGGCACTCCTGTTTCCCAGTAGGGGAGGTATTGCAGTTCCCTGTGTTCCCCTCTTGGTGTTTTAATCTCTTTATTCTCTTGTGGTTATGCGAGAGTCAATTTGTGTGTCATCCATTGGGTGGCATTGTTTCGGAATTGATCTCTGAGACAAAGCACAGGACCTCTCTAGGCTGTGCTCAGATCCTGCTACTCTGTGGTTCCCAAAACCAGTTTGTGGGGGTTTTGCAGCCTGGACACTGCAATAACTCCCAGGTTGTCCCTCTGCCCCAGAGAAAAAGAAAAAGAAAAAAAAAGAGTCGTTTTCTGGAGCTCTCCTCTGTCAACAGCTCAGAGGGTTTGCCTTCACACTCAGGGATCACTCCCTGACCACCTCTGCGGACCTCTCCAGAGGCAGCTTTCCCGAAGCCCGGCTCCCACAGTGTGCGAGTCTCTGCCCTGCGGGGGTAAGAGACCACACCCTGGCCCCGGCTAAGTCTGACCCTTCCACGCGCGCGCGCGCCCTGTGGATCTCTGAATCCTCTGCCTGCCCGTCTGTGCCTCCTGGGAAGCCGTGCTCTGGGTCCTGGCTGCTCTGTGGGTGCCTCCGTCAGCCGCAGCCCTCAGACCTCGGCACACATCCACCTCCCCCTTAAGTCAGGCGCAATCTGACCTTTCCGTGTGCTCTGTGGATCTCTGATTCCGCCAAGTGTCTGGGCCGATTGGGAGCGGAGTTCTGGGTCCCCGGGTTCCTGGCTGCTCCATGGGTGCCCAGCGGAAGGCTTCAGACCGCCGCAGACATCCACTTCCCACTGTAAGATGGCTCGGGCTTCGCGTTCGCGCTGGTGGCTCCGGCGGACCTGGAATGTTTTTATTTTAGTTTATTTCTAATCTTATGCCATTGTGGTCTTAGAAAATGCTTGATATGATTTAAATCTTTTTTAATTTGGGGACAATTTGTTTGTCACCCAATATGTGATCTATTTTTTAAAATGTCCCATGTGCATTTGAGAAGAACATATATTCCATGGTTTTGGGGTGATATGATCTCAATTAGGTCCATCTAATCTAGTGAATTATTTAGAATTGCTGTTTCTATGCTGATTTTTTTATGGTGTAGAGGATTTATCCAGTGATTTGTCTATAGATGTCAGTGGTGTATTAAAATCCCCTACTACGATTGTATTGCTGTTGATCTCTCCCTTGATATCGTCCAGGAGTTTTTTTATGTATTTAGGCACTCCTTTATTAGGTGTATATATGCTTACCAGACTTATATCTTCTTGATGAATTGCTCCTTTTAGTATTATGTAGTGGTCTTCCTTATCTCTTGTTATAGCCTTTACTTTGATATCTATTTTATCAGATATAAGTATCGGTACCCCAGCTTTTTTCTCATTTCTATTTGCCTGAAAATGTTTTTCCATCCCTTCACTCTCAGTGTGCGTGAATCCTTTTCTCTGAGGTGGGTCTCTTGTAGACAGAAAATGTATGGGTCCTGTTTTCTTAACCATTCACTTACCCTATGTCTTTTGATTGGTGCATTTAACCCATTTACGTTTAATGATATTATTGAAAAGTTCATATATTTCCTTAGTTGTTTTTTTTGTGTGTGTGTGTGTGTTTTGCCTTTTTCTTCTTTTTACAGCAGTCCCTTTAGCATTTCTTGCAGTATTGGCTTGGTAGTGATAAACTCTCTTAGTCCTTTCTTGTCTGTAAAGCTCTTGATTCCACCTTCAATTTTGAATGATAGCCTTACTGGGTATAGTATTCTTGGGTTCAAACCCTTGTTTTGCATCACTTTATATATTTCATTCCATTCCCTTCTGGCCTGGTGTGTTTCTGTTGATAAATCAGTTGCTATTCTAATAGGAGATCCCTTGTAGGTAACTTTCTGTCTCTCTCCGGCTGCCTTTAAGATTCTTACTTTGTTGTTAGTGTTCGCAAATTTAATTATGATGTGTCTTGGTGTTGGTTTTTTGGGGTTCATCTTGTTTGGCACTCTGTGTACTTCTTGGACTTTGATATTATTTTCCTTGCCAATATCAGGGAAATTTTCTGTCATTATTTCTTCAAATAGGTTTTCTATTTCTTCCTTTTCTTCCACTCCTTCTGGTATCCCCAATTAAGCGTATGTTGTTTCATTTTGTGTTGTCCCAAAGCTCCTTCAAGCTCTCTTCTTGGTTTTTAAGTCTTTTTTCCAGTTGTTGCTGTGTTTGTGTGTTTTTTCCTACTTTGTCTTCCAATTCACTGATGTGGTCCTCAGCCTCTTCTAGTCTACTGTTTAGGCTTTCCATTGTGTCCCTTATTGTAGCTCTGCCATTCTTCATCTCCTCTTGCTTGTGTTTAATGTTGGTGACATTCTTATTCAGCTCCTTATAGGTCTGATTGAGTTGTGTGATATTGTCGTTGAGTTGTGTGTATTTGTCTTCCATCCATTTAAACATCCTTAAAACCATTATTCTGAAGTCTTTCTCTGAAAGGCTGGTCACTTTAATTTCATCTAACTCCTTTCTGGTGATTCCTGTTTTTCTTTCCTTTGGGGATTGCTTTTACATCTTCCCATGTTTTCTTGTAATGTTTTAATTGTAGATCTAATTGTTTTACTACTCAACTTTTTTTTTTGGAAGGGGGGTAGGGGTGGTGCTACTAGTGCATTCTCTCAGTTCTATTTTTCTTTCCTAGAGCTGCTCTACTTGGGTATTTTTTCCTACTTTGTCTTCTAGCTCACTGATGCGATTCTCTGCCTCTTCTAGTCTACTCTTGGTGCTTTCTATTGAGTTCTTTTCAGCAGTGATGTCATTTTTCATTTCTTTTTGTCTTCATTTTGTTTCAGTGCTAGAGTAGCCTTGCATCTTGCTTGGGTAATCAGGGACCCCATTCTTCTTGGGATCAGGTTGCACAATTGCACTGTGTCAGCAGGAAGTCCACTCCTTCCATGTGGAAAACAGCCTTCCATTTGTGCTTGCCCTGAATCAAGTCAGATGGATCTGCTGCCCTGTATGGGCATGTGGTCTGGTACCACGGATGTGCACTGAGGAAACAAACTCTCTGTGTCCATGTACTGAGGCTCAAATTCAGTGCAGCCTCCTTGTGTTTGCCTCAGTTCTGCCTAGGGTATATAACATTCCTGTGTCCGCACAACCAGGGTCAAATTCAGCACAGCGTTCCTGTGTGTGCATGGGGTCTGATCATGGGAAACAAAATCCCTGAATTAGCTTTCTCAGGGTCAAACTCCGCTCAGCCTCTCTGCATGGGCCCAGGGTCTAGTCACTGGAAAAAACTCCCCAAGATTGCTCTCCCTGGCTCAAATTTAGTGCAGAGCCAGAGTCTGTCTGCAGATAAACAAATTTCCCATGTTTGCATACCCAGGCTCAAATTCAGGTAGAGATACTGCTGCTGCTGTGTGGGCAGGAGGCCTGTTTGAGTGGAGATGATCTTGCAGTTCCTATGCCACTGCTGCAGGGCCAGTGGGGAGGGGGGTTGGCTCTGTGACTCACAGAAATCTGAAACTGGGGTTTATGCTGTCTTAGTGTCTGTGGGTCTGCAGCTGTAGTCACAGGTCTTTTATCTGAGTGGCTATAGGGTCCTGGGTAGCATCTGAGACAAGATTGGGTAGTGGCAAGGTTCCTAGTCTCAAGCACTTCTCTTCTTCAAGTTGGCATGGTCTCTGTGCCCACACTGGCCACATCCAGAGTGTTTGCAATGGCAGTGGTGTTTTGCCATCTTAGACTGCCTGGTTTGGCAGCCACTTGGAAGACCTGCAGGATCTAACTGTCCCTAGCTCTCTCTCACACACACACCACACATGTCCACAGACTCCTCTATTTGCTCTCTCACTCTCTCACACACTCTCCCTCCCTACCACACCATCTTGGGTCCTTCGGACATGAATTTTTGTTTAAAGAACCTACAACTTCCCAGCAAAATTTATAAAAGTAGCTACACCAAAGCATATCATCACTAACTTTCAGGACCTGAGAAACAAAAAGATGATCCTATTTCCTTCCAAAGAGTGAAAAACCTGTTCATATTCAAAAGGTAAGAGTTTAGAATTACTTCAGTTCTCTCAACAGCAGCTTAGTAGTTAGAAGGCAAAGGGGAAATGCTTGCAAGATTCTAATGTAAAATGATTCTCAATCTAGAATTCTATTTCATTATCATTGAAGAGATAGAGTAGAATGAATATATCTATCTACATAAAACTAATGTGCAAGTCAACTGAACTGCAGAAAAACTTGCAAAATGACCAGTCAGTGAGGGGCATAGCTGGTGAGTGGGCAGTGCCAGGCCAGCCAAGGCCGGTGCCAGCAGCGGTGGTGGGGGGCAGGGCAGGCTGATGGCCTTCTTCCTCTCTACCCCCATCACTCCACTGGTTGAGGAGGCAACCAGCATTGGGGGGCAAGGCCAGTGAATGGGAGGCACCAGGCTGCCAGTCAATGTGGGGGCCAGCAGGAACCTCCCTGATCAGCTCACTGGTCTCCCCACAGATCAGCCCAGATAGCTGGCCAGGTCTAGGGACCCTACCCTATATATTGGGAACAGTCTCTTAGATTTAGAAGTTAAAACCTAGAAAGGCTACTCTAACAGTGAAAAAACAGGATGATGCAGTAAAGATATTCATGGATTCTGGCTTGCACATTTTGTGGTCAGCCCTGATTCTGACACAACTGTGTGACGAAGCTTATTACTTAACTTTTCTCTGCTTCAGTTTTTCCACTGATAAGATGGGAAAAATGGTAGTACTGCCTTAGAATGTTCATATTATATACTAATTTTTATAATCAGGGCAAAAATAATGTAGTTGCCCATACAACAGCTAGATGCCTTTCACCTATAAAAAAAGTATGGTCACTGGTGCATGCAGCATCCCGGATTTCAAGAGGGATGTCTGACTGCCAGTTTCAGCCAGTAAACTGGCAGTCAGACATCACCCATGGGGTCCCTGATTGCGAGAAGATACAGGCTGGGCTGAATTAGGCTGAAGGACCCCTCTGCTGGTGCATTAATTTTGTGCACCATGCCTTTAGTTTTCATATAAGCAAAGTGCCCCAAATTTGCTTCTTTTAAGTATTTTCCCAGGAACCTAATAGAAGATGAGACCCATCAAAATGAGGAAATAAATAAGAAAAACGGGGCGAGGAGAAAATGGAGGCGGAGTAGACGGACAAGTCTGGAGCTTTGTCACTGGGCAGAGGGAGAGAGAGCGGCTGAGAGTTGCATTGGGAGTGTTTGTTGGCAAGCTAGGAGTCAGTTGTCCTCCAGGGGAAGGCGGAGAACTGCTGGAGGGGGCTCTCTCGGCCAGGCAGCCCCACTGCCACGGGGTTTTTGTCTGCCGGGGCCACCAGCGCGAACGCGGAGCCAGAGTCATCTTGCAGTGGGAGGTGGATGTCTGTGGCGGTCTGAAGCCTTCGGCTGGGCACCCATCCAGCAGCCAGGAACCTGGGGACCCAGAACTCCGCTCTCCAATCAGCGCAGACACGCGGCGGAATCAGAGATCCACAGAGCACACGGAAAGGTCAGATTGCACCTGACTTAAGGGGGAGGTGGATGTCTGCCGAGGTATGAAAGCTGCGGCTGATGGAGGCACCCACAGAGCAGCCAGGACCCAGAGCGCAGCTTCCCAGGCGGCAAAGATGCGCAGGCAGAGGATTCAGAGATCCACAAGGCGCGCGCGAGCGCTCGGAAGGGTCAGACTTAGCCAGGGCCAGGGTGCCTTCTCCTATCCCCACAGGGCAGAGAAGCACACACTGTGGGAGCCTGGCTGCGGGAAAGCTGCCTCTGGAGAGGTCCGCAGAGGTGGTCAGGGCGTGATCCCTGAGAGTGAAGGCAGACCCTCTGAGCTGTTGACAGAGGAGAGCTCTGGAAAACGACTCTTTTTTTTTTCTTTTTCTCTGGGGCAGAGGGACAACCTGGGAGTTATTGCAGTGTCCAGGCTGCAAAACCCCCACAAACTGGTTTTGGGAACCACAGAGTAGCAGGATCTGAGCACAGCCTAGAGAGGTCCTGTGCTTTGTCTCAGAGATCAATTCCGAAACACTGCCACCCAATGGATGACACAAAATTGACTCTCGCATAACCACAAGAGAATAAAGAGATTAAAACACCAAGAGGGGAACACAGGGAACTGCAATACCTCCCCTACTGGGAAACAGGAGTGCCAAGCAGAATAATAGTGGAAGTGAA
>JAAGEH010000037.1:10812671-10846332 GCA_011751065.1 Lasiurus cinereus
CTTAGGAATTTATCCTAAGAAATTACAAACACCAATCAGAAAGGATTTATGCACCCCTATGTTCATAGCAGCACAATTTACAATAGCCACAATTTGGAAACAGCCTAGGTGCCCGTCAGCAGATGAGTGGATCAGAAAACTGTGGTACATCTACACAATGGAATTCTATGCTGCCATTAAAAAGAAGGAATTCTTACCATTTGCAGCAACCTGATTGGAACTGGAGAGCCTTATGCTTAGCGAAATAAGCCAGTCAATGAAGGAGAAGCATCACATGATCGCACTCATTGGGGGATAATAAAGAACATTATAAACTGATGAACAAAATGATAGATACAGAGACAGTAAAGCTTCAAACAGACTGTGAAATTACAGCTGGAAGTTTAAAGTTAGGTGAGGTAGATAAGAGATCAATCAAAGGACTTGTATCTATGCATATAATCATAACCAATGAACATAGACACTGGGGGGTGGGGTATTCCTGGGAGGGAGGGGGGCAATGCGGAGATATGTATAAAAATTAATAAAAAAAACATTCCAAAAAATTCAAACACTTGGAAGTTGAATAGCATGTTACTAAGCAATGATTGGGTTATAAATCAGATAAAAGAAGAAATTAAAATTTTCTGGAGACTAATGACAATAAAAACACAACAATGCAAATGCTATGGGACACAATGAAAGCTCTGCTAAGAGGGAAGTTTATAGCTCTACAGGCCTCCCTCAAAAAACAGGAAAAAATGTTAATGAATCACCTAACTCAACAACTCAAAGAATTAGAAATAGAGCAACAAGAAAAGTCTGCTGTGAGCCGAAGAAAGGAAATAATAAAGATCACAGAAGAAACGAATGTCATAGAGACCAAAACAAACAAACAAAAACAACAACAATACAAAAGTTCAACAAAAGCAAGAGCTGGTTCTTCCAAAAAATAAACAAGATTGATGAACCTATAGCCAGGCTCACCAAGAAGCAAAGAGAGAAAACCCAAATAAACAAAATCAGAAATGAGAGAGGTGAAATAACTACAGAGCCCAGAGAAATACAAAGGATTGTTAAAAAGTATTATGAACAACTCTATTCTAACAAATTAAACAACTTAGAAAAAATGGACACATTTCTAGAAAAACACAACCTTCCAAAACTGAGGAAGATTCTAAAAATCTTAGTACACTAATAACTATGGAAGAAATGTAAGCAGTCATCAAAAAGATTCCAATAGCCGAGATCGGTTTGGCTCAGTGGATAGAGTGTTGGCTTGCGGACTGAAAGGTCCCAGGTTTGATTCCGGTCAGGGGCATGTACCTTGCTTGCGGGCACATCTCCACTGCGGGGCGTACGGGAGGCGGCTGATCAATGTCTCTCTCTCATCGATGTTTAAGACTTTCTAGCTCTCTCCCTCCTCTCTGTAAAAAATCAATAAAATAAAATTTTAAAAAAGCTTCCAACAAACAAAAGCCCAGGGTCAGAAGGCTTTACGGGGGAATTTTATCAAACATTCAGAGAAGAACTAAAATCTACCCTCCAGAGATATTCCAGAAAATTCAAGAGGAAGGAACACTTCAAAACTCTTTCTATGAAACCAGCATCACCCTAATACCAAAACCCAATAAAGATAACACAATGAAAGAAAATTACAGACCAATATCCCTCATGAGTATAGATGCCAAAATCCTCAAAAAATTCTAGCAAATCTAATTCAGCAGCACATCAGAAAGATCACATACTATGACCAAGTAGGATTTAACCCAGAAATGCAAGGATGGTACAATATCCACAAATCAATGAACGTGATACATCACATAAACAAATTGAGAGATAAAAATCACATAGTCATCTCAATTGAGGCAGAAAAAGCATTTGACAAAATCCAACACCCTTTCTTAATAAAAACTCTCAGCAAGGTGGGCATAGAAGGATCATACCTCAACATAATAAAATCCATGCATGACAAATCCACAGCTAACATCATACCCAATGGGGAAAAACTAAAACCATTTCCCCTAAAAACAAGAACAAGACAGGAATGCCCACTCTCACTACACCTATTTAATATAGTGCTGGAATTATTAGCCATTGCTATCAGACAAGAAAAAGAGAAAAAAGGCATCAAAATAAGAAAAGGAGAATTAAAACTGTCCTTATTTGCAGATGACATGATACTGTACATAGAAAACCCTAAACACTCTATTAAAAAATTATCAGATGTGATAAATGAATTCAGCAGTGTAGGAGGATACAAAATTAACACCAAGGAATCTATGGCATTTCTATATACCAATAATGAACTTACAGAATGAGAGACTAAAACAGCAATCCCATTTACCATGGCACCAAAATAATAATAATAATAATAAGATACCTAGGAATAAACTTAACTAAGGAGGTAAAAGTCCTAATTGTGGAAAACTACAGGACACTGAAAAAAGAGATAGAGGAAGACATGAGCAGTTGGAAGAATATACCATGTTCATGGACTGGTAGAATCAACATCATCAAATTGTCCATTCTACCTAAAGCAATCTAAAAATTCAATGCATTCCCCATGAAAATACCTAAGGCATATTTCAGAGACCTAGAACAAACTCTACAAAAATTCACCTGGAATAAAAAAGACCCCAAATAGTGGCAGCAATCCTGAGAAACAAGAAGAAAGTACGTGGGATCTCAATCAGATTTCAAGCTGTATTTCAAAGCCACTGTTATCAAAACTGCCTGGTAATGGCACAAGAACAGCCACATAGAGCAATGGAATAGGATAGAGAACCGAGAAGTCGACCCAAACCACTATGCTCAATTAATATTTGACAAAGGAAGCATGAACATCCAATGGAGTTATGACAGTCTGATCAACTAATGGTGTTGGGAGAATTGGAAAGATACATGCAAAAAAAAATAAATAAATCCAAACCACCAACTTACACCATACACAAAAATAAACTCAAAATGGATAAAGCACTTAAACATAAGACAGGAAACCATAACAATACTAGAGGAATCCACAGGCAGCAAAATATCCAGCATATAATGAAGGAACCTCTTCACTGATATTGCTCCTAGGGCAATGGAAACTAAAGAAAAAAATTAAAAAATGGGATTACTTCAAAATAAAATGCTTTTGTACAGCAAATGAAACAATCAACAAAACAACAAGAATGCCCACTGCATGTGCCAATGATATCAATGATATCAATGATAAGGGTTTAATAAATATTTATAGAGAACTCATACAACTTCACAAAAAAAAAAGATAACCCATTCAAAAAAATGGGCAACTAACATATATAGGCACTTCTCCAAAGAAGACAGAAGGAAGGCCAAAAGACATATGAAAACCTGCTCAAAGTCACTAATCATCAGAGAGATGCAAATCAAAACAACAATGCTATACCATCTCACACGTGTCAGAATAGCTATCATCAACAAATCAACAAATGATAAGTAGTGTTGGCACAGATGGGTAGAAAAAGGATCTCTTTTGCACTGCTGGTGGGAATGCAGACTGGTGCAGCCACTGTGGAGAACAGTATGGAGTATCCTCAAAAAAACTAAAAATGGTCCTTTATTAACTCTTGGTCAAGAATATGTTTATATACTTTCAGAAAACAACTCCAAGACCAGTGGACTCCTGTAACAGAGAGGAACTGACAGGTCTGTACCAACCATGAAAGCAAGAGTAGAAACAGTCTAGGGATGGAAGACGCTGAATACGCCTTGCCATGCGAGCAGTCAGCAGCTGTGCATCGCTACAGGATGCCTAGGACCAAACCAGAGAGGGTCGGACCGGGATTGCCACCATTTGTCCACTATCCAGATACCATTGATGACATGTACACATAAGGAACTCTTTGACATTGAAACTGGGACTCAAAGCTATCAGCCATTGAAACTGGGACTCAATTATTTTTCTTTTGCTCTTGTGGGTTTACTTCTAGCCTACAGGGGCAAGATGTTTTTAAAGACAAGAATCAGGGGATGGAGGGAAAACTAATGCAGAGGCAAAGAAGCAATGAACAGAATGTGGTGCTACAGTTGGAAGGCAGGGGAGGCTGGAGGGGAAGGGCCTGTAGGAGATCAACCTAAGGACTTGTATGCATGTGTGTGTAGGCATAGCCAGTGGATACAGGGCAATGGGGGGTGGTGGTCAGGAGACTGATGAGGGTCTGTACTGGGGGGGTGGGGAGGGCAACAGGGGAAAAAAAACTAATAATGGAAGTCCCATTTGACCCAGTGATCCCATTTCTAGGAATATATCCCAAGAAACTAGAAACTCCAATCAGAAAGAATATATGCACCCCTATGTTCATAGCAGCACAATTCACCATAGCTAAGATTTGTAAACAGCCTAAGTGCCCATCAGCAGATGAATGGATTATAAAACTGTGGTACATCTACACAATTAAAAACTATGCTGCAGTAAAAAAGAAGGAGCTCCTACCATTTGCAACAACATGGATGGAGATGGAGAGCATTATGCTTAGTGAAATAAGCCATACCGAGAAAGATAAATATCACATGATATCACTCATTCATGGAATATAAGGAATGACATAGACTGATGAACAAGATCAAATCCACACTGAGAAACATCAATCAAAACATCAAACCTCGGGGAAGGTGAGGGTCGGTGGGAATAAAGGCGAGATCAACAGAGGGACTTGTGTAATGCATATGAGCATAATCATTGGGCACAAACAACAGGTGATGGGGCTTGAGAGGGAGTGGGGGGGGGGCTGTGGGAGAATAAGAACACAAGTAAAAAAATTATTATAATAAAATATTGAATATAATCCATACTGTGGTTACCATAACCTTAAGAGAAATGTTTTCATGTGACAAAGATTTTTAAATGAAACTCTTTAGCCTGAAAATTATTTTGGAAGGAAATAAAGAGAAGTTTCCTTCAAATGTCATAAGGATTGTAATTGAAACTCAATATATTTGGCCTCTTGAGCTAAAGTAAGTCATTTGTCTTTTTGTCTCCATGAAAAAGTTTAGATAATGTTACAAAATGAAACTTACAGCCAGTTTGAAATTGAATTGCCATGGCCTAGAGAAAAGAATATTCTTACATTATATTATTCTACAATGTCAGTATAATTCTTGATATTTCACTACAGCATATTGTACAATTATCCCCACAAAAATTACAAAATAATTCTTTGAATGTCTGGTAGCAATTTAAAATGGACATGAAAGGATTTAATCCCTTTCAGAAGGAATTAGAGAACTGGGAAGGCACTTGAGCAGTCTATACTGGCCCCTCTTACCTTTTTTTCCAAGAGGGACCTTCTTCTCACAATCCAATAGCCATCAACTATAGCCTGAGTTTTCTATTTATGCTGATGTTGAAGCCTCAAGGTGGCTGGTATAATGGATCTGTCTCTTGCCCAATGGGGTGAGCTGGGCCCTCCCTGGAGAAGGAACCCTAATTCCTCGAGATATGTGATCAGTGCAAGGGCCCCACAGGGAAGGGGATCCAAAGGCCGGTGCTGGGCTTGGAGGCCATGGGGTCATAGGCTACCAAGGAGACAGAACTGAACCTCACAACACCCTGCTTGGCCTAGGAGAATGACTGGCTAGCCAGAGACGGGTAAGATTCCTCAGGGAAGGAAAAACCTAAGACAGGCACAGTTGCATAGGGGCCATCAGGAGAGAACTTGAGGATCAACAGAGGTGGGGCACAGACCTTCACCCCCCCACCCCCGCCGAACCTTGCAGGGGCCTGAACCCTCAACCCTTCTGAAGGAGGTCTCCTGCCCCCATGGCGGCTTCATTTCCCACATTCAGCACAGATTAGGACCCAGGTAAGAGACAGAGATTTGGCCCAGCTCAGATCAGGACCCAGGTAACAAACAGAAACTTGGCCTAGAGTAGCTGCCCTATATCTAAATTCAGCTCAGCTCCAGGAATGCTCAGTTCCTACTCAAGAATGCAAATCAACCTTCCCACTAATATTTATAGGGTAATCTAAGATTGTTGGTAGAGTATTAAATTTGACAGTAAAATAGTAATCAAATTTTCAGATTAATTTAAATTGGCTAATTGAAATTAGTGAACACCCAAGAAAATTTAATTGTACTGGACATAAAGCTGTTTATAAAGTATTAAGTAAAATTTTTATTGGTAGTTCATCTCATTGTAAAATTGCTTAAGATGCAATGAACATAAAACAGGCATAATTGTGTGCAAAAAATTAAAATTTAAAGTTATCAAGATTGCATTAAAATTTTACAAAAGTCTCCATTGATCAAAAAAAAAAAAGGGAGGATAGTAGGAGAGGAGAGAAAATGGCGGCAGAGTAGACAGATGCGTCTGGAGCTTTGTCGCTGGGCAGAGGGAGAGAGAGCGGCTGAGAAACCCACTGGGAGTGTTTGTTGGCAAGCTAAGAGTCAGTTATCCTCCAGGAGAAGGTGGGGGACTGCTGGATATGGCTCTCCCGGCCAGGCAGCCCCACTGCCACGGGGTTTTTGTCTCCTGGAGCCACCAGCGCGATCGCGGAGACCGAGCCATCTTACAGTGGGAGGTGGATGTCTGTGGCGGTCTGAAGCCTTCGGCTGGGGCACCCATGGAGCAGCCAGGGACGAGGGGACCCAGAACTCTGCTCTCCAATTGGCGCAGACACACGGCGGAATCAGAGATCCACAGAGCACACAGAAAGGTGAGATTGCGCCTGGGATAAGAGGGACGTGGATGTCTGCAGAGGTCTGAAAGCTTCGGCTGACGGAGGCATCCACAGAGCAGCCGGGGACCTAGAGGGCGGCTTCCCAGGCGGCGCCCATGTGCAGGCAGCGGATTCAGAGATCCACGTGGCTGGCAGAAGGGTCAGATTTCGCCTGGGTCAGGGTGAGGTCTCCTACCTGCTCCCCCCGCCTCCCCCCAACCCCCCCCCCCCACTCCCCACAACAGAGACGCACACACTGTGGGAACCGGGCTGCGGGAAATTTGCCTCTGGAGTGGTCAGGGCATGATCTCTAAGTGTGAAGGCAAACCCTCTGGAGCTGTTGACAGAGGAGAGCTCCGGAAAACGACTGTTTTTTTTTTTTTTTCCTGGGGCAGAGGGACAACCTGGGAGTTATTACAGTGTCCTGGCTGCAAAACCCCCACAAACTGACTTTGAGAACCACAGAGTAGCAGGATCTGAGCACAGCCTAGAGAGGTCCGGTGCTTTGTATCAGAGATCAATTCCGAAACACTGCCACCTAGTGGATGACACACAAATTGACTCTCGCATAACCACAAAAGAATAAAGAGATTAAAACACCAAGAGGGGAGGGAACACAGGGAACTGCAATACCTTCCCTACTGGGAAACAGGAGTGCCAAGCAGAATAATAGTGGAAGTGAAGAACCATTCTATTTTTTTTCTTTTTCCTTTTTCCTTTTTTATTTTTTATTTTTTATTTTTATTTATTTTTCATTTTCACATATTTTAATTAAAAGACTTTTTTTTCTTTCCACCTCAATTGATTTTACCTTTTTAATTATTACATTTTTGTTTTAAACTAGTATTATTAATTACTACTAGTACTTTACCTTTTTGGAAAAAAAAGTGTCATTTTGTTTTCTCTTTATTTTATTTCGGGATTAGAGTTCTACATTCTATTTTCTTCTTTCCATTAGCATAATTTTACTCCAACTCAACTCTACCTTTATGCCAACACTTTCCTCCTAACTTTCCCCAAGTTGTTGTCTTATTTGCTCTTTTCCTTTTCCAACTTTAGATTCTCCCTATTTTTCTCTTTACCTGGTTAAAATTTCACCCCATTTATATATCTAATTTTAAATCCCCTACTACAAGTCCACACAAACCTCTCTCTTCTTGTCTTCACAAGCCAAAAAGTTGTTTTTTCTCTATGTCCTTTTGTTGCTATTTGCCTGAAAAGGGATTATATCGATTTTTTGAAATCTTTTTTGAGATTGTTTTAGTTTATTCTACTTGTTTTATTTTGATTTTTGCTTTCTTTGTTTTCTACCCCTCTTTTCCCTCACCTCCCTCAATACCAGTTGCTATTTGAGGTTTGCCTTAATCTCTAGGTACTGGTTGCTGCCTTTATTGTGATTAGTGACTGTTCTATTGGATTTGTCTCCTAACATCTATATATTTAGTTCCTCTTTTCTCTCTTATACACTTTCTTTTCTCTCTGACTTTTTTCTCTTCCTCTTTCCTACTCCTTCTCCATTTTATTTTCTTATTTTATTTTATTTTATTGTTCATTTATGTATCTTTTTTTTCTCACTCTCCCAACTTGATTTTCACATTTCATTCTTTTCTTTTTTCCTCATTTTCCTCTTCTTCTTTCTCTATTAACCCCTAATTTGTCTTTCATTGGTGGTCACCTTATTTGTGATTATTAACATCTTGAAAACATTTGTACTCAGTGCCTTGTGTGCTGTACCTGGTCGTGTTGTAGTTGGTGCCTTTGAATCAATGTAGAGGAGAGAACTACATAACCAGACACCCGGAAAAGAAAGACCATGGGCAGAAAAAGAAACAGCCCACATAAGACAGAAAGGCAGGTTTCACTAGAAAAGGAAGTAAACTAAATAGAAGCAGAAATAAGCCTGCCAGAGAAAGAGTTCAGAGAAAGGATCATAAGGTAGATGAAAAGAATGGAAGACAAATTTGACAATATGAGTAAGAGCCAAGAGGAAATGAAGAAGAAGCAAGAAGAAATGCACAAAGAAATAAAAAATGACATCACTGCTTTACAGAACTCAATAGAAAGCATCAAAAGTAGACTAGAAGAAGCAGAGGACCGCATCAGTGAGCTAGAAGACACGGTAGGAAAAAATACCCAAGTACAGCAGCTTCTAGGAAAAAAAAGTTAAAAAGCAAAAGGAGAGTCTAAGGGAACTCTGGGATAACATGAAACAAAACAAAATCCGCATAATTGTGGTTCCAGAAAGAGTGGAAACTGAAGAAGGATTAGAGAACGTGTTTGAAGAAATACTGACAGAAAATTTCCCCAATATGGGAAAGAAAAAAACCCACACAAATCCAAGAAGCTCACAGAGTCCCAAGCAAAATGAACCCCAACAAACCGACACCGAGGCACATTATAATTAAATTGGCAAACACCAACGACAAAGTAAGAATCTTAAAAGCAGCCAGAGAGAAACAGAAAGTTACCTACAAAGGAACCCCCATAAGACTAGCTACTGACTTCTCAACAGAAACTCGTCAGGCCAGAAGGGAATGGAATGAAATATACAGAGTCATGCAAAGGAAGGGTCTGAATCCAAGAATACTGTACCCTGCAAGACTCTCAATCAAAATTGAAGGTGAAATCAAAAGCTTCACAGACAAAAAAGGACTAAGGTAATATATTACCACCAAACCAGCATTGCAAGAAATGTTAAAAGGTCTGCTGTAATACAAAGAAAGAGGAAGCGAAGAAGGAACTCAGGAGTAAGGACTAAAAATGGCAACACGTAAGTACTTATAAATAATAACTTTAAATGTAAACGAATTAAATGCTCCAATCAAAAGACATAGGGTAACTGATTGGATAAGAAAACATGATCCATATATCTGCTGTCTGCAAGAAACCCACCTCAGGAAAAGAGATGCATACAGATTGAGGGTGAAGGGAGGGAACATGGTATTTCAAGCAAATGGAAATGAAAGAAAAGCTGAGGTTGCAATACGTATATCTGACAAATTAGATCTCAAAGTGAAGGACATAACAAGAGATAAAGAAGGCCACTTCATAATACTAAAGGGAACAATTCAACAAGAAGAAATAACTCTGGTAAACATATATGCAACCAATATAGGAGCACCTAAATACATAAAAAAAAACTCTTGGAGTATATGAAGGGAGAGATTGACAGCAATACAATCATAGTAGGAGACTTAATACCCCACTGTCACCATTGGACAACTCCTCTAAACAAAAAATCAGCAAAGAAACATAAATCCTAAATGACTCACTAGACCAGATGGAATTAATTGACATCTTCAGAACATTTCACACCAAAGCCACAGAATATACATTCTTCTCCAGTGCACATGGGTCATTTTCAAAGAGATCATATTTTGGGTCATAAGAAAAGTCTCTTCAAATTCAAGAAGATAGAAATCATATCAAGGATTTTCTCAGACCACAGTGACATAAAACTGGAAAACAACTATAATAAAAACAATAGAAGGAAATCAAACCCATGGGACTAAACACCATGCTATTAAACAATGACTGGGTAACCAGAGAGATCAAGGGAGAAATAAAAAACATCATGGCAACAAATGACAATGACAACACAACAATACAAGATTTATGGGACACAGTGAAAGCAGTCTTGAGAGGGAAGTTCATAGCCCTACAAGCCTACTGCAAAAAACAGGAAACAATGGTAATAAATTACCTAAATGTACAACTCAAAGAGCTAGAACGACAGCAACAAGAAAAGCCCAGGGTACTCAGAAGGAAGGAAATAGTGAATGTCAGAGCAGAGATAAACAATTTGGAGACCAGAGAAAGAATTCAAAAGGTCAACAAAACAAAGAGCTGGTTCTTTGAAAGGATAAACAAGATTGATGGACCCCTAGCCAGGCTCACCAAGAAGCAAAGAGAGAAAACCCAAATAAACAAAATCATAAATGAAAGAGGAGAAATAACACAGACCCTGTGTAAATAAAAAGGATTGTTAAAAAATACTATGAACAACTCTATTCCAACAAATTGGACAACCTGCAAGAAATGGACATTTTCCTAGAAAAATATAACCTCCCAAAACTCAATGAGGAGGAAGCCAAACATATCAATAGTCCAATAACTATGGAAGAAATTGAAGCAGTCATCAAAAAGCTTCCAGCAAATAAAAGTCCGGGTCCAGATGGCTACACAGGAGAGTTTTACCAAACATTCAAGGAAGAATTAAAACCTATCCTCCTCAGACTATTCAAAAACATTCAATAAGAAGGAACACTACCAAACACCTTCTATGAAGCCAGCATCACCCCAATACCAAAAACAGATAAAGACAACACAATGAAAGAGAATTATAGGCCAATATCAATCATGAACATAGATGCCAAAATCCTCAACAAATTCTAGCAGATCGGATCCAGCATTACCTCAGAAAGATCATACACCATGAACAAGTAGGATTCATCCCAGGAATGCAGTGATGGTACAATATCCACAAATCAATAAATGTGATACATCACATAAACAAATTGAGAGATAAAAATCACATAGTCATATCAATTGATGCAAAAAAGCATTTGACAAAATCCAACACCCTTTCTTGATAAAAACTCTCAGTAAAGTGGGAATAGAAGGATCATACCTCCTCATAAAAGCCATATACGATAAATCCACAGCTAACATCATACTCAATGGGCAAAAACTAAAACCATTTCCCCTAAGAACAGGAACAAGACAGGGATGCCCACTCTCACCTCTCCTGTTCGACATAGTACTGAAAGTATTAGCCATTACAATTAGACAAGAAGAAGAAATAAAAGACATTCAAATTGGAAAAGAAGAAGTAAAGTTGTCCTTATTTGCGGATGACATGATATTGTACATAAAAAACCCAAAGGATTCCATTCCAAAAGTAATTGACTTAATTAATGAATTTGGCAATGTAGCAGGATACAAAATTAATGCTATGAAGTCTGTGGCATTTCTATACACTAATAGTGAAATTATAGAAAGAGAAACTAAAAAAGCAATCCCATTTACCATTGCACCAAAAAAATTAAAATACCTAGGAATAAACCTAACTAAAGAGGTAAAAGACCTATGTGCAGAAAACTACAGGACACTGAAAAAAGAGATAGAGGAAGATGTTAACAGATGGAAGAGCATACCATGCTCATGGATTGGGAGAATCAACATCATTAAAATGTCCATACTACCCAAAGCAATCTACAGATTCTACGCACCCCCCATTAAAATACCAACGACATATTTCACAGACCTACAAATAATTCTTCATAGATTCATCTGGAACAAAAAAAGACCACGGATAGCTACAGCAATTCTGAGAAAGGAGAATAAAGTAGGTGGGATCTCAATACCAGACTTCAAGCTATACTACAATGCAACTGTTCTCAAAACAGCATGGTACTGGCACCAGAACAGACATATAGACCAATGGAATAGAATAGAGAACCCAGATATCCACCCAAACCACTATGCTCAACTAATATTTGATAAAGGAGGCATGAACATTCAATGGAGACAAGATAGCCTCTTCAATAAATGGTGTTGGGAAAATTGGACAGATACCTGAAAAAAAATGATACTGGACCACCAACTTACACCAAATAGAAAAATAAACTCAAAATGGATACAGGACTTAAACTTTAGAAGGGAAACCATAAAAATACTACAGGAATCCACAGGTAGCACAATCTCAGATACATGCCGAAAGAAATTCTTCACTGATACTGCTCCAAAGCAATGGAAGCTAAAGAAAAAATAAACAAATGGGACTACATCAAAATAAAAAGGTTTTCCACAGCAAAAGAAACCATCAACAAAACAACAAAAAAGATCACTGTATGGGAGAACATATTTGCAAGTGTTATCACTGATAAAGGTTTAATCTCCAAAATCTACAGCCCACTTATACAACTTAATAAAAGGAAGATGAAAGATCCAATAAAAAAATGGGCAACGTACCTAAATAGAACCTTTTCAAAAGATGACAGAAGGAAGGCCAAGAGACACATGAAAACATGTTCAAAGTCATTAATCATCCGAGAGATGCCAATCAAAACGAGAATGCGATACCATCTTACACCTGTTAGAATGGCAATCATCAACAAATCAGCAAACGACAAGTGTTGGCGAGGATGCGGGGAAAAAGGAACCCTTGTGCAGTGTTGGTGGGAATGCAGACTGGTGCAGCCACTGTGGAGAACATTATGGAGTTTCCTCAAAAAACTGAAAATGGATCTCCCATTTGACCCTGTAATCCCACTCTTAGGAATTTATCCTAAGAAATCACAAACACCAATCAGAAAGGATTTATGCACCCCTATGTTCATAGCAGCACAATTTACAATAGCCACAATTTGGAAACAGCCTAGGTGCCCGTCAGCAGATGAGTGGATCAGAAAACTGTGGTACATCTACACAATGGAATTCTATGCTGCCATTAAAAAGAAGGAATTCTTACCATTTGCAGCAACCTGGTTGGAACTGGAGAGCCTTATGCTTAGTGAAATAAGCCAGTCAATGAAGGAGAAGCATCACATGATCGCACTCATTGGTGGATAATAAAGAACATTATAAACTGATGAACAAAAGGATAGATACACAGACAGTAAAGTTTCAAACAGACTGTGAAATTACAGCAGGAAAATTAAAGTTAGGTGAGGTAGATAAGAGATCAATCAAAGGACTTGTATGCATGCATATAAACATAACCAATGAACATAGACACTGGGGGGGTTGGGTATGCCTGGGAGGGAGGGGGGGGCCAAAGGGTGATATGTATAAAAAATTAATAAAAATTAAAAAAGGGGGGGATAGTAGGATAATATCATGCAAGGAAAAATATCCGGTAAGTAAATTACATCTAGAAAATGTTTACTTTAGAAAATTAATTTTCACCTGTAATGCTAACAGTAAGACACCCATGAAAAACCCACAAGGTGTGAAAATAAGCCAAAGGAACATCATTTAGGTAAAAATAAAAAGTACCCCAATTCAATTTTATAGAAAAGATTCCTTTACTAACTTTTGGTCAAGAATATGTTTATATGCTTTCAGAAAACAACTCCAAGATCAGTGGACTCCAGCAACAGAGAGGAATTGACAGGTTTGCTCCAGCCACAAAGACAAGAAGAGAAACAGTCCAGAGATGGAAGATGGTGACAATGCCTTGCTATGTGAGCAGTCAGCAGCTATGTGTCGCTACAGGATGCCTGGGACCAAACTTGAGAGGTTTGGACCTGCATTTCCACCATTTGTCCACTCTCCAGATACCATCACTGATGTGTACACATAAGGAACTGTTTGACATTGAAACTGGGACCCAGAACTATTGGACATTGAAATTGGGACTCAAACATTTTTTTTTGTTCTTATAGGTTTATTTCTAGCCTGGAGATGCAAGATGTTTTTAAATAAAAGAATGGGGATAAAAACAAAAACAGATACAGAAGATGAAAATAAGCAATGAACAGAGTCTCAATCTCTAGGGGAGATTGGTAGGGGGCCTGTAAGAGATCAACTGAAGGACTTGTATGCATGTATATAAGCATGACTAATGAATAGCAGACACTGTCGGGCACAGGTGAGAGCATGTACTGGGTGATAGGGAAGGGTGGGGGTGAGGTCATTAGGGGGAAAAAAGAGACATATGCAGTACTATTCGTAATATTTTAAACAATGAAAAAATAACATGAAATAGGAAGCGAAGAAGGAACACAGGGGTAAAGAATAAAAAGGGTGATGAATAAGTAACTATCAATAATAACTTTAAAAGTAAATGGATTAAATGCCCAATAAAAGACACAGGGTAACGGATTGGATAAGAAAACATAACCCATATATCTGCTGTCTACAAGAAAACCACCTCAGAAAAAAAGATGCACACAAACTGAGGATGAAGTGATGAAAAATGTTTTTTCAGGCAAATTGAAATGAAAAAAAAAGTTGGGGTAGCAATACTTATATCTGACATATTAAATCTCAAAGGGAAAGACATAAAAAGAGATAAGGAAGGCCACTTCATAATACTAAAGGGAGCAATCCAACAAGAAGAAATAACTCTGGTAAACATATACATACCTTAGCACCCAAATACATAAAAAAACTCCTGGAGGATATCAAGGGAGAGACTGATAGCAATACAATCATAATGGGAGATTTTAATACCTCTGAATCACCATTGGACAAATCCCCTAAAGAAAAAATCAGCAAACAAACATCAATCCTAAATGTCTTGCTAGACCCGATGGAATTAATTAAGATCTTCAGAACATTTCACCCCAAAGCCACAGAATAAACATTCTTCTCAAGTGCACATGGGTCATTTTCAAAGATAGACAATATGTTGGGTCATAGGCAAAGTGTCTTCAAATTCAAGAAGATAGAAATCATATCAGGCATCTTCTCAGATCACAGTGGCAAAAAAAAACAAAACTGGACATCAACTACAATGAAAACAATCCAAATAACTCAAACACATAGAGACTAAACAGCATGCTATTAAGCAATGACTGGGTTATCAGAGAGATCAAGAAAGAAATAAAAAACACCATGGCAACAAATGACAATGAAAACACAACAATCCAAAATCTATGAGACACAGTAAAAGCAGTCGTGAGAGGAAAGTTCATAGCTCAACAATTGTAATCTAAGATTGGTAGAGTAATAAATTTGCAAAAAAAAAAAAAAAGGAACAATGGTAATAAATTACCTAACCCTACAACTCAAAAAGTAAGAAAGAGAACAAAAAAAACATCCCAGTATAAGCAGAAGAAAGGAAATAATAAAGATCAGAATGGAGATAAACAATATAGAGACCATAAAAACAACACAAAAAATTAACAAAACCAAGAACTGCTTCTTTCAAAGGATAAACAAGATTAATGAACCTCTAGCCTGACTCACCAACAAGCAAAGAGAGAGGATCCAAGTAAACAAAATCAGAAATGAAAGAGGTGAAATAATAACAGACCCCACTGAAATACAAAGGATTGTTAAAAAAAATATTATGAACAACTGTATTCCAACAAACTGGACAACCTGGAGGAAAAGGACATATTCATAGTAAAGCAGAACCTTCCAAAACTCAACCAGAAAGACTCTAACCATCTCAATAGGACAATAACTATGGAAGAAATTGAAGCAGTCATCAAAAAGCTTTCAGCAAACATGCCTAAATCAGTTTGGCTCAGTGGATAGAGCGTCGGCCTGTAGACTGAAAGGTCCCAGGTTTGATTTCAATCAAGGGCATGTATCCTTGTTGAGGGCACATCCCCAGTAGGGGGTGTGCAGGAGGCAGCTTATCAATGTCTCTATCGCATTGATATTTCTGGCTCTCTATCCCTCTACTTTTCTCTTTATAAAAAATCGACAAAATATATTTAAGAAAAAAAGCTTCCAGCAAACAAAAACAAGGGGCTAGATGGCTTCACAGGGGAGTTTTACCACTCATTCAAGGAAGAATTAAAACCTATCTTCCTCAGATTATTCCAGAAAATTCTAGAAGAAGGAAGACTTCCAAATTCCTTCTGTGATGCCAGTATCATCCTAATACCAAAATCAGATAAAGACAACAAAATGAAAGAGAATTACAGGCCAATATCCCACATGAACATAGATGCCAAAATCCTCAACAAAATTCCAGCAAATCGGATCTGGCAGTGCATTAGAAAGACCATACACCATGAACAAGTGGGATTTATATCAGAGATACAAGGCTGGTACAATATCTGCATTTAAATAAATGTGATACATCACGTAAACAAATTGAGAGATAAAAATCACATAGTCATATCAATTGATTCACCAAGAGCATTTGACAAAATCCAACAACTTTTCTTGATAAAAACTCTCAACAAGTTGGGAATAGAAGGATCATACCTCAACATAATAAAAGCTATATATGACAAATCCATAGCTAATATCATACACAATGAGCAAAACTAAAACCATTTCCTCTAAGAACAGGAGCAACACAGGAATTCCCACTCACAACAATTCTGTTTGACATAGTACTGGAAGTATTAGCCATTGCAATTAGACAAGAAGAAGAGATAAAAGGCATCCAAATTGGAAAAGGAGTAAAGTTATCCATATTTGAACATGACATAATATTGTACATAAGACACCCAAACTATTCCACCAAAAACTAATAGATTAATAAATGAATTTGGCAATGTAGCAGGATACAAAATTAATGTCATGAAATCTGTGGCATTCCTATACACCAATAGTGAACTTACAGAAAGCAAGACTAAAAATGCAATCCCATTTACCATCTCACCAAAATAAATAAATAAATAAATAAGATACCCAGTAATAAACTTAACTAAAGAGGTAAAAAGAAATAGATGAAGATATAAACAGATGAAAGAACATACCATACTCATGGATTGGGAGAATCAACATCATTAAAATGTCCAACAACCCAAAGCAACCTATAGATTCAATGCACTCTCCATTAAAATACCAATGGCATATTTCACTGACCTGGAAAGAATTCTTCAGAAATTCAACTGAAACAAAAAAAGACCTCAAATAGCCACAGCAATCCTGAGAAAGAAAAATAAAGTAGGTGGGATCTCAATACTAGTTTTCAAGCTGTATTACAAAGTAACTGTTCTCAAAACAGTCTGGTACTGGCACAAGAACAGATATGTAGACCAATGGAATGGAATAGAGAATCCAGATATCCACCCAGACCACTATGCTCAATTAATATTTGACAAAGGAGGCATGAACATACAATGGAGTCAAAGCAGTCTCTTCAATAAATGCTGTTGGGAAAATAGACAGATACATGCCAAAAAATGAAACTAGACCACCAACTTACACCATACACAAAAATAAACTCAAAACGGATAAAGGATTTAAACATTAGATGGGAAACCATAAAAATATTATAGGAATCCACAGGCAGCAAAATCTCAGACACATGCTGAAGGAACTTCTTCACTGATACTGCTCCTATGGCAATGGAAGCTAAAGAGAAAATAAACAAATGGGACTACATCAAAATAAAAAGCTTTTTCACAGCAAAAGAAACCATCAACAAAACAAGAAGAATGCCCACTATATGCAAGAGCATATTTGCAAATGTTATCACTGTTAAAGTTTTAATCTCCAACAATTTAAGGCAACTTATACAACTTAATAAAAGGAAGATAAATGATCCAATAAAAAAAATGGACAACAGACCTAAATAGAATCTTTTCAAAAGAAGACAGAAGGAAGGCCAAGAGACACATGAAAACATGCTCAAAGTCACAAATTATGTGAGAGATGCAAATCAAAAAGTCAATGTGATACCATCTCACAGAGAAAGTGGAACCCTCATGCACTGCTGGTGGGAATGCAGACTGGTGCAGCCACTGTGGAGAACCATATAAAGTTTTTTTTTTTAAATATTTTAAAAAATATATATTTTATTGATTTTTTACAGAGAGGAAAGGAGAGAGACAGAAAGTCAGAAATATCGATGAGAGAGAGACATTGATCAGCCGCCTCCTGCATGCCCCACAGTGGAGACGTGCCCACAAGCAAGACACATGCCTCCAACCGGAATCGAACCCAGGACCCCTCAGTCCGCAAGCCAATGCTCCATCCACCAAGCTAAACTGGTCTCA
Organism: Lasiurus cinereus; assembly: GCA_011751065.1. Lineage (NCBI taxonomy): Eukaryota > Metazoa > Chordata > Mammalia > Chiroptera > Vespertilionidae > Lasiurus > Lasiurus cinereus. The sequence goes on from JAAGEH010000037.1 coordinate 10,830,972, forward strand.
GCTAAAGTTTCTTGAAAAAACTAAAAATGGGGCTCCCCTGTGACCCAGTAATCCTACTCCTAGGAATATATCCTAAGAAATTAGAAACACCAATCTGAAAGGATGTATGCACCCCTATGTTCATAGCTACACAATTTACAATAGCTAAGATTTGCAAACAGCCTAGGGGCCCATCAGCAGATGACTGCATCAGAAAACTGTGGTAAATCTACAAAAGAGAATACTATGCTACCATTAAAAAGAAGGCATTCTTGCCATTTGAAGCACTCTAGATGAAACTGGAGAACATTATGCTAAATGAAATAAGCCAGTCAATGAAAAAAAAATGCCACATGACCTCACTCATTTGTGGATAATAAAGAACATTATAAACTGATGAACAACATGATAGATTCGGATCCAATAAAGCATCAAACATACTGTTAAATTACAGTAAGAAGGTTAGGGAGAGTTGTGGTAGATAAGAGATCAACTGAAGGACTGGTATGCATACATATTTGTATAACCAATGGATGCAAGACACTGTAGGTTGAAGGCACGTATGGTAGTTGGGTAGGGAAGATATGTACACATGTAATACATTAATAAAAGAATGAAAAAAAGAATATTGAAAGGGAAATCAGGAGCTTCGCAGACAAAAAATGGGTAGGGGAGTTTATCATTACCAAGCCAACAATGCAAGAAATTCTAAAGGGCATGCCGTAAAAAGAAAAAAATATATAAAGGGAGGAAAGAACACAGACATAAAATAAAGAAATTGTTATGAACAAGTACCTATCAATAATAATATTAAAGGTAAATGGATTAAATGTTCCATACAACAGACCTCAAATGACTGAATGGATAAGAAAACATGACCCATAGATATGCTATGTACAGGATACCCACCTCATAACAAGAGACTCACACAGACTGAAAGTGGAGAGATGGAAAAGAATCTATAATGCAAATGGAAATAAAAAAAAAACCTGGGGTAGCAATCCTTATATATGACAAATTAGACTTCAAAGTAAAGGCCATAACAAGAGATAAGGAAGGCCACTTCATAATACTAAAGAAATCAATTCATCAAGAAGAAATAACCCTGATAAACACATAAGCACCCAATATAGGAGCACCCAAATACATAGAAAAATTTCAGGGAGATATCAGGGAAGAGATTGACTCAGAGTAGAAGACTTTAATACCCCATTAACATCACTGGATAAATCATCTGGACAAAAAAAATGAGAAAAGAAACAGAAATCCTTAATGACTCACTAAATCAGATGGATTTAATGGACATCTTTAGAACATTCCACCCCAAAACTATAGAGTATACATTCTTCTCAAGTGCACATGGTATATTTTCAATGATAGACCGTATATTGGGTCACAGGCAACGTCTTTCCAAATTCAAGAAGATTGAAAGCATATCAAGCATCTTCTCATATCACAATGGCATAAAATTAGAAATCAAATACAATAAAAACAATCACAAAAATTCAAACACTTGGAGGCTGTTAATCAGTGAGTAGACTACCAAATAGGTCAAAGAAGAAATTTTTTTTTAAAATCCTAGAAAAAAAAACAAGAACAATTAAAACATATTCGTGTAAAATCTTTGGGACACGGTGAAAGCTGTTCTGACAGGAAAGTTCATAGAATTACAGGCCTACCTCAAAAAACAAGAAAAATGGTAATAAACCATCTAACTCTGCAATTTGAAGAACTTGAAAGAGAGCAACAAGAAAAGCCCATAGTGAGCAGAAGGAAGGAAATAATAAAGATCAGCCTGGCAATAAATGACATAGGGACCAAAATAATAATAATAATAATAATAATAATAATAATAATAATAATACAATACAAAAAGATCAATAAAACCAAGAGCTAGTTCTTTGAAAAGGTATACAAGATTGATGTCTAGCCAGGCTCACCAAGAAGCCAAGAGAGAGGATCCAAATAAACAAAATCAGAAACAAAAGAGGTAAAATAACAACAGACCCCACAGAAATACGAATAATCATAAAAATTACTATGAGAAACTCTACTCCACAAAGGGGTCGACATAGAAAAAATGGACATAATCCTAGTAAAATACGACTTTACAAAGCTCAACCAAGAGGAACAGAAAAAAATAATCTGAATAAGGTGATATCTATGGAGGAAATTGAATCATTAATAAAAAAATACTTCCAACAAACAAAAGCCAGTTTCATAGGGGAGTTTTATCAAACTAGATGGTTTCATAGGGGAATTTTATCAAACACTGAAAGAAGAAATAAAAACTTTCCTCCTCAGATTATTCCAAAAAATTCAAAAGAAGGAACACTTCCAAGCGCTTTCTAAGAAGCCATCATGACCCTAATCCCTAAACCAGATAAAGACAAAACAAATAAAGGGAATTATAGGCCTATATCCCTAATTAACATTGAAACCAAAATTCCAGCAAATCAAATCCAGAATTACATGAGAAAGATCATACATGATGACCAAGTGTAATTTATTCCAGGGATGCAAGGATGGTACAATATCCACAAATCAATAAATGTGATATACCATATAAACAAACTGAGAGCTAAAAACCATATAATCATATCCATTAATGCAGAAAAAGCATTTAACAAAATCCAACACTGTTTCTTCATAAAAACCGTCAGAAAGGTGGAAATAGAAGCATCATACCTCAGAATAATAAAAGCCATATATGACAAACCCACATCCAACATCTTATTCAATGGGCAAACACTAAAACCATTTCCACTAAGAACAAGAACAAGACAGGGATGCCTACTCTCACCACTCCTGTTCAACATAGTACTGGAAATACTAGCCATTGTGATCAGACAAGAAGAAGAAACGAAATGGCAATCAAATTAAAAAAGAAGTAAAACTGTCCTTATTCGCAGATGACATGATATTCTACATAGAAAACCCCAAAGACTCCATAAAAAAACTACTAGACATAACAAATTAATTTGGCAATGTAACAGGATACAAATTAACACCTAGAAATCTATGATTTTTCTATACACAAATAATAAACTCATAGAAAAATAAATTTGAAAAGCAATCCCATTGAACATTGCACAAAAAATTAAGATACTGAGAAATAAATTTAACCTAGGAGATAAAGGACCTGCACTCAGAAAATTTCAGTACGCTGAAAAAAGAGATAGAGGAAAGCATTAACAAATGGAAGAATATACCATGTTCACAGATTGGTAGAATCAACATCATAAAATGTCAATACTACCCAAAGCAATCTATAAATTCAATGCAATCCCCATTAAAATACCAACTGCATATTTCACAGACTCAAAAAGAACTCTCCAAAAATTCATCTGGAATAAAAGAAGACCCTGAATAGCTGCAGCAATCTTAAGAAGAACAATGTTGGAAGGTTCACAATGCCAGATATCAAGCTATACTATAAAGCCATTGTTCTTAAAACTGCATGGCACAAGAACAGACACAGACCAGTGGAACAGAACAGAGAACTCAGAAATTGACACAAGCCATTATGTACAATTAATATTTGAGAAAGGAGGAAAGACCATACAATGGAGTCAAGACAGTCTCTTCAATAAATGTTGTTGGGAAAACTAGACAGATACATGTAAAAAAAATGGAACTAGATCACCAAAAATAAACTCAAAATGGATAAAGGATTTAAACAAAGATGGGAAACCATAAAAATCTTAGAATAAACCATAGACAGCAAAATAGTAGAAACTTGTCGCAACAATATATTTAACCATACAGCTTCTAGGGTAATGGAAACAAAGGATAAAATAAACAAATGGGACTATATCACAATAAAAAGTTTCTGCACATCAAAAGAAACTATCAAACTAAGAAATCCCACTGTATGAGAGAACATATTTGCAAATTTATCTCTGATAAGGATTTAATCTCCAACATTTACTGGGAACTCATACAACTTAACAAAAGGAAGATAAACAACCCAATCCAAAAATAGGCAAATGACATAAATAGACACTTTTTTAAATAAAAGATGCAGAAAGCTAAGAGACATTTGAACAAATGAAGCAAAGAGAGAGGACCCAAATAAATAAAATCAGAAATGAGAGAGGTGAAATAACTACAGACCCCACAGAAATACAAAGGATTATTAAAAAATATTATAAACAACTCTATTCTAACAAATTTCACAACCTAGAGGAAATGGACACATTCATAGAAAAACACAACCTTCCAAAACTCACACAGGAAATTCTAAATACCTCAACACACTGATAATTATGGAAGAAATTGAAGCAGTCATCAAAAAGCTTAGAGCAAACAGAAGTGCAGGGCCAGATGGCTTCACAGGGGAATTTTACCAAACATTCAGAAAAGAACTAAAACCCATTGTTCTCACACTATTCCATAAAATTCAAGAGAAAGGGACACTTCCAAACTTCTTCTATGAAGCCAGCATCACCCTAATACCAAAACCCAATAAAGATAACACAATGAAAGAGAATTACAGACCAATATCCCTCAGGAAAATAGATGCCAAAATCCTTAACAAAATACTAGTAAATCAAATCTAGCAGTATGTCAGAAAAATCATACACCATTACCAAGTAGGATTTATTCTAGGGATGCAAGAATGGTACAATATCTGCAAATCAATAAACGTGATACATGACATAAAAAAACTGAGGGATAAAATTCACATAGTCATATCAATTGATGCAGAAAAAGCATTTGACAAAATCGAACACCCTTTCTTAATAAAAACTCTCAGCAAGGTGGGAATAGAAGGATCATATCTCAACATAATAAAATCCATACACGACAAACTCACAGCCAACATCATACTCAATCGGCAAAAACTAAAACCATTTCCCCTAAAAACAGGAACAAGACAGGGATGCCCACTCTCACCACTCCTATTTAACATAGTGCTGGAAGTATTAGCCATTGCTATCAGACAAGAAAATTAAATAAAAGGCAACACCCTGCTTGGTCCCAGAGGATGACTGGGTAGCTAGAGAGGGGTAAGATTCCTCAGGGAAGGAACAACTTAAGATAGGCACAGTTGCAGAGGGGCCATCAGGAGAGAATTTTGGGGTCAATAGTGGTAGGGTACAGATCTTCACTCCCCCTACAACCTTGCAGGGCTCTGAATCTTCATTCCTTCTGAGGGAGGTCTCCTGCCCCCATGGATACCTCACTTCCCATGCTCAACACTGATCGGGACCCAGTTAACAGACAGAGATGTGGCCCAGCTCAGAACAGGACCCTGGTAACAGACAGAAATATGCCAACAGCAGCTTCCCTATACATAAATTCAGCCTAGCACTAGGAATGCTCAGTGCCTACTCAATGCAAATAAATCTTTCCACCAATATATACAGGGTAATCTAAGATTGTTGGTAGAATATTAAATTTGATGTAAAAGAGTTATGAAGGGAGGAATCCAAGACGGCGGCATAGGTAAAAACCTACACTGCTGCCTCGCACAACAATTTCAAAACTACAACTAAAAGACAGAATGGACATCATCCAGAACCACAGGAAAGCTGGCTGAGTGGAAGTTCTACAACTAGAGGGAAAGAGAGGGGCTCACGGGAGACCCAGAGGAGCTGCAAAAAGCTGAGGTACGGAGACGTGCGCGCGGAGAGAGCGGGTGCTGGAGTACCTGGCTGGCTTTCTCTGCCAGGAGGGAAATGGAGACTCTCAAAGGCATTGAACCCCTTATTCTACGTCACTAAACCCCAGATCCAGCCAAAACTCATACGGGGGGAGTTTGGACTGTGAAAAGGGAGAAGTGCACGGAAATTTAGGGGAGTCGCAAAAGATCAAAGCCTGGTGGTGCCCACGGCACTGCTCGCAGGACAGATTGTTGATTGTGCCGGTGGCTTTCGTGAGTGGGCGGGAGACAGACCCTCCCAACTGCGCTACTTCTGACTCCACTAAACCCCTGTTTCAGGCGAAACCCTGGGGACCTAGACTCGTGTGTTCCTGGTGCGCCAGGGAGCCAGAAAGGCAGGAGTAAGAGGCACTGCGGGCTCCTGCACAAGGACTGCTCCAGCGATTACCCAGTCACGTGAGACTCAGGGGCCATGGAGGGCGGGGCCATCTGGAAGGCAAGGCGGTCCCTTAAGCTCTGAGACTCCACCCCTCCCAAGCTCAACAGAGGCTTCTGTGGCTTTGCACGTCTGGTATCATAAAGCTGAATTCAACACAGAAGTTTCCCCGGCATAGTGAAAATGCCGAGACAAGGGAAGGGATCACAAACAAAAGAAATGGAAGAAAAAAAAACGACTGGATATAGAGTTCAAAACCATGCTTATAAGGTTTTTCAAGAATATGCTAGAAAAGCTGTATAAATTTAGTGAGACCCAAGAGGAGATGATAAATACACTGACTGAAATAAAAAATATTATACAGAGTCCTAACAGCAGACTAGAGGATGGCAAGAACCAAGTAAAAAAATTTGAAATATAAAGAAGCAGAAAACATTCAACTGGAACAGCAAGAAGAGAAAAGAATCCAAAAATGTGAAGATAATGTAAGGAGCCTCTGGGACAGCTTCAAGCGTACCAACATCAGAATTGTGGGGGTGCCAGAAGAAGAGAGAGAGCAAGATACTGAAAACCTACTTAAAGAAATAATGACTGAAAACTTCCCACATCTGGTAAAAGAAATAGACTTACAAGTCCAGGAAGCACACAGAACTGCAAATAAAAGGAATCCAAAGAGGACCACACCAAGACACATCATAATTAAAATACCAAGAGCAAAAGACAAAGAGAGAATATTAAAAGCAGCAAGAGAAAAACAGTTCATTACCTGCAAGGCAGCACCCATACGACTGTCAGCTGATTTCTCAACAGAAATGATGCAGGCCAGACGGGAGTGGCAAGAAATATTCAACGTGATGAACAGCAAGAACCTACAACCAAGAATAATCTATCCAGCAAAGATATCATTCAGAATTGAAGGGACGATAAAGAGCTTCACAGATAAGAAAAAGCTAAAGGAGTTCATCAACTCCAAACCAGTATTATATGAAATGCTGAAAGGTACTCTTTTAGAAGAGGTAGAAGAAAAAGGTAAAAGCCAAAAAATTATGAACAACAAATACATATCTATCAACAAGTGAATCTAAAAATTAAGTGAATTAAAAATTTGATCAACAGAATAAACTGGTGAATACAATAGAATCAGGAGCACAGAAAGTGACTAGACTGATAATTACCAGGAGGACAAAAATCATAAAGCATCAAACAGACTGTGAAATTACAGCAGAAAGATTAAAGTTAGGTGAGGTAGATAAGTGATCAATCAAAGGACTTGTATGCATGCATATAAGCATAACCAATGATCACAGACACTGGGGGGTTGGGGTATGTCTGGGAGGGAAGGGGGCAATGGGGAGATATGTATAAAAAATTAATAAAAATTTAATAAAAAAAGAGTTATGAAGCTTTCAGATTAATTTAAATTGGCAAACTGAAATAAGGAACACCTAAGAAAATTTAAGTGTACTGGACAAATGCTGTTTCTAAAGTATTAATTAAAATTTCTATTGACAGCTCCTCTCATGGTAAAATTGCTTAATATGTAATGAATATAAAACAGGCATATTTGTGTGCAAAATGTTAAAATTTAAAGTTATCAAGACTGCATTAAAATTTTTTACCAAATTTTCCATTAATCAAAAAAGGGGGGAGGAGGAGAGTAGGATAATATCATGTAAGTAAAAATATCTGGTAAGTAAATTACACCTAGAAAATGTTTACTTTAGAAAATTAATTTCTATTTTGAATACTAACAGCAGAACACCCATGAAAAACACACATGGTATCAAAATAAGACAAAGGAAAAGTGGGAAGGCTAAAATAAAAAGTTCCTAAGTCAATTTTATACAAAAGATTTCTTTATTAACTCTTGGTCGAGAATATGTTTATATACTTTCAGAAAACAACTCCACGACCAAGTGGACTCCTGCAACAGAGAGGAACTGACAGGTCTGCGCCAACCACGAAGGCAAGAGGAGAAACAGTCCAGAGATGGAATATGTTGACTATGCCTTGCCATTTGAGCAGTTAGCAGCTGTGCATTGCTACAGGATGCCTAGAACCAAACCAGAGAGGGTTGGAGCGGCATTGCCACCATTTGTCCACTATCCAGATACCATTGATGACATGTACACATAAGGAACTCTTTGACATTGAAACTGGGACTCAAAGCTATCAGACATTGAAATTGGGACTCAATTATTTTTCTTTTGCTCTGGTGGGTTTATTTCTAGCCTACAGGGGCAAGATGTTTTGAAAGACAAAAAATCAGGGGGTGGGGGGGCAAGCAGATGCAGAGGAAAGAAGCAATGAACAGACTGTTGCACTACAGTGGGAAGGCAGAGGAGGTTGTGGGGGAGGGGCCTGTAGGGGATCAACTGAAGTACTTGTATGCATATGTCTGTAGGCATAGCCAGTGGATACAGGGCAATAGGGGTGGGGTGGCGGGGCGACGGATAGGAGCATGTACTGTGGACTGGGGAGAGCAATAGGGAGAAAGAAAGGAAGGAAGGAAGGAAGGAAGGAAGAAGGAAGGAAGGAAGGAAGGAAGGAAGGAAGGAAGGAAGGAAGAAAGGAAGGAAGGAAGGAAGGAAGGAAGGAAGGAAGGAAGACAAAAACAAAAACTGCTGTTTAACTTTAGAAAAAATAAAAATTAAAAATTAAAAAATGTAAAATAGTAGTAGTAATATTACTGATTAAAAATAAAAATATAATAATTAAAAAAGGTAAAACCAAATGAGAAAAAATTAAAAAATAGTTTCTTAAGTAAAACATAAAAAACAAAAATGTGCAATAGCAAAGGTCATTCACTTCCTCTACTGTTTTGTTTGGCACACCTGTTTCCTGTCAGGTTTTCAGGACAGCATTAAAGTTCTCTGCATTCCACAGCTCCTCTGTGTTTAGCCATGATATTATTTTCAAGCAGGCAGTATTTTTTTTTTATATTCAGCCTGTCTGTGGTTGTGTTTATACAAGAGTCAGTTTGTGATTCACCCTCTGGGTCGTAGTGTTTCTGTATTGAGATCCAGGGTTATCAGTACTATCTATCCAGTATTTAGAATTTGTTTTCCTTGAATCCAAGATGGCGGCATAGGTAAACACCTACACTGCTACCTCACACAACAATTTCAAAACTACAACTAAAAGACAGAACGAACATCATCCAGAACCACACGAAAGCTGGCTGAGTGGAAGTTCTACAACTAGCAGGAAAGAGAGGGGCGCACAGAGACCCAGAGGAGCTGCAAAAAGCTGAGTTATGGAGATGCGAGCCGAGAGAGTGGGTGCCGGAGTACCTGGCTGGCTTTCTCTGCCGGGAGGGAGACGGAGACTCTCAATGGCATTGAATCCCTTATCTTAGGACACTAAACTCCAGATCCAGCTGAAACTTATATGGTACGTGTTTGGGCTGTGAAAAAGGAGAAGAGCACAGAAATTTAGGGGAGTCGCAAAAGATCAGAAGTCTGGTGACACGCACTGCGCTGCACGCAGAGGACCGACTGTTGATTGTGCCTCTGGCTTTCACGAGTGGGAGGGAGACAGAGCCTCCCAACTGCGCCACTTCTAACTTCACTAAACCCCAGTTTTGGGCAAAACCCTGGGGACCCAGACTCATATGGTCCCAGACCGCAGGGGAGCCGGAGGGACAGCAGTCTAGAGGTACTGTGAGAGCATGTGCACACACAGGGACTGCTCCAGCCATTACCCAGTCACATGAGACTCAGGGGCCGTGGAGGGCGGGGCTGACTGGAAGGCAAGGCAGTCCCTTAAGTCCTGAGACTCCACCCATCCCAAGCTCAACAGTGAGACTTTTGCAGTTTTGCAAGTTTGGTATTATAAGGCTGAATCCAACATAGAAGTTCTCCCGGCATAATGAAAATGCCTAGACAAGGGAAGGGATCACAAACAAAAGAAATGGAGGAAAACAAACGACTTGATATAGAGTTCAAAACCACGCTTATAAGGTTTTTCAAGAATATCCTAGAAAAGTTGGATAAAGTTAGCGAGACCCAAGAGGAAATGAAAAAGAACCAACAAGAGATGGAAAAGAAATTAAACATACACTGACTGAAATAAATAATATTATACAGAGACCTAACAGCAGACTAGAGGAAGGCAAGAATCAACTCAATAATTTGAAATATAAAGAATCAGAAAACACTCAACTGGAAAAGCAAGAAGAGAAAAGAATCCAAAAATGTGAAGATAATGTAAAGAGCCTCTGGGACAGCTTCAAGCGTACCAACATCAGAATTATGGGGGTGCCAGAAGAAGTGAGAGAGCAAGATACTGAAAACCTACTTAAAGAAATAATGACTGAAAACTTCCCACATCTGGTAAAAGATATAGACTTACAATTCCAGGAAGCACATAGAACCCCATATAAAAGGAATCCAAAGAGGACTACAGCAAGACACATCATAATTAAAATACCAAGAGCAAAAGACAAAGAGAATATTAAAAGCAGCAAGAGAAAAACAGTTCATTACCTACAAGGGAGCACCCATACATCTGTCAGCTGATTTCTCAACAGAAAAGATGCAGGCCAGATGGGAGTGGCAAGAAATATTCACAGTGATGAATAGCAAGAACCTACAACCAAGAATACTCTATCCCGCAAAGCTATCATTCAGAATTGAAGGGCAGATAAAGAGCTTCACAGATAAGAAAAAGCTAAAGGAGTTCATCAACTCCAAACCAGTATTATATGAAATGCTGAAAGGTACTCTTCTAAAAGAGTACGAAGAAAAAGGTAAAAGATAAAAAATTATGAACAACAAATACATATCTATCAACAAGTGAATCTAAAAATTAAGGGAATTAAAAATTTGATCAACAGAATAAACTGGTGAATATAATAGAATCAGGAGCACAGAAATGGAGTGGACTGATATTCTCAGGGGCAAAGGGAGGAGGGGTGTACAGGGAGAGACTAGACAAAAATCATACACCATGGATGAGGTCCACGGGAAGGAGGTAAGTGTAGAGGCAAGTGTGGGAGCCGGGTGGAGGGGAACTATGGAGGGGATAAAAGAGAAATAAATGTAATAATCTGAATAATAATGATTTAATTAAAAAAAAATAAAAAACAAAAAGAATTTGTTTTCCTTGATGCATTTAATACTGGTTTGGGGGTATGGACTGTGCCAGAGTTGGTTTTCTGATTGTTTCTCCCCACTCTGATCCCCAGGTTCCCCCAAAACAACTTTCCCTTGCAGTCTTTGAGAGTGTTTACTGGGCTTAGTAACCAAAAGCAAGAATTTAAAGAGAAAAAAGAGCCAGAGTAAGTGTAGGAACTCGTGACTTTTTTGCTCTGGTACTGAGTGCGACTCTGTCCACGTCTCTGTGTGTGTCTTTTTACCCTGGCACAGTGTAGCTGGTTTACTGGTAAAGCTTTGGGCTGCCTTTTTGTTCCTAGCCCAGCTATGGGTTGATTTCTAGAGTTCCCTTCTGTCAGTAGCCCTGTGGACCCCATTCCATATTCATGGACTATGCTGGCCCCAACGTCTGTGGATTTTTTGGGCCTCACACTTCCTTTGAACCGCTAGATTCTTCTGTGCATATTTCTCCCTTCAGCCTGGATCACAGACCTTACCTTTCTCTGGGTGAAGCCTGACCTTTCTGTGAGGAGGTGTAGATCTCTTTTGTGTCTGCGTATTCATGCTACTTGAGACCCAGTGTTTGTGGGTTCACGGCTGCTTCCTGGGTGTTGTGGTTGTAGGATCCCAGGAGGTATCGATTCTTCATGATTGAAGATAAGGCTAGGTTTCTGATCACAGATACTCTCTCCTTCAGGATGGTGTGGTCTCTGCAGCAGACCCGGTTGCTCTGAGATATTTCAGCAGCAGTGGAGGCTTTCAGGCAGAGCAGCCCAATCCCGCAGTCCCCAACAGTCCCTTAGAATATAGCTGTCCCTCACTTACAAATGGACATTCTCTATACATCCACACTCTCCTTCCATTCTCACACTCATATACTATCTTGCAGCCTGCCTTCCCATCCACAGTCATCTTCCAGAATCTTTGTTTTTTTTTCTTTGCTCTGTTTTTCTGTTATTCTTATTAATTGGATGTTGGGCTATATGTATTGGTTCTTTAGTTTTGTTATCTTTACCATACAATCACTTTGTCTTTTTGCTCTACTTTATGGAAGATTTCTTCATCTTAATATCCCAAAATTTTTATGTCTCTATCCTAACTTTCATCTCCAAAATACTTTCATTTTGCTTCTCTGAATGTCCTATTAGTAGCACCCTGTTCTTTTTTTAGGAATGGAATGTTCTCTTTTCTCTCTGATGATATTAATGCAGTTCTTTAAAGTTTTCTTCTTTCCAATTCATTTCTTCCTCTCTTTTTATGTTTTTATGTTTATTTTATATTGTTTGGCCTATATATTTCAAGTTAGACACTTTTTAAAGAAGATTGCTCTTTGATTTGCCTGCTAACACATAAGAGTTGACACTATGCAGTTATCACACTCGTGACATAATTTACTCTATTCTGCCTGCTCCTTCCTTTGCCATCAACCTCTACCAATATTACAGAAAATCAATAAAAGCTAGTGTTTGTTGCTGAATATTAAATGACCAACCTAAACATTCATATATTGATCTCTTCTGAAAAAAAAAATGGAACTGGTGTAACCTAGTATATTTCATGAAAATAACTGTAATTAACTACTCAAGCTGGTCAAGGTTTGAGATTCATGTAAGAAAAGACTAGCATTACCAGCTTTTCAAAACTGGAGGCATGACAAATTTGTCTGTTGGTTCTTTTAGGGAAAGGAAAAAAAGCTGAGGCCATCTAAAATTTAATTTATCACCTGAAAATAGGTCTTGCTATGAAAATAATTCTTTACCTTTTAAAAGTGGAGTTTTCTATATTCTTATACTCCCCAAAGCAATTTGCTGCGTGATGTCTCTTAGGTCATCAGGTTTAAGCCAAAAGCACTTCACAATTTATTTTTGCCCAGACTCATTACTCTTATAGCAGCTGTCAGTTTTATATTGCATTAACTGTGAGTCAGACTAATACTGCCAACAGATTATGTCATAATCTGTTAATGAAACTATTCATTTTTTTAACCATTTCTTAATTTTGTTGGACTATAAACTACGTTTCTCCTATTGAAATGTGTCAGATGTGCTGATGTACTATGTCCCTCAGTTATGTTCTCTTAACTCTATGGGTAAAATGGACCATACCTGGGTTACTCTGTAAGAAGGCCTCTGAATTAATTACAATTACTTTTAGTAAAATTCTATTAAAATGCATTTCCAGACATTTATAGTGAAATTGGTCATTATTGCTGGTTTTTGGCTTTGCTCTCAGGAAGAAGTCTGCTATATTTAAATGAATCAATTAATAATGACTACATTTGAAAAAGAGTTTATGACTTGGTGTCATTAGCCTGAAGATATGGAAAGAAACATTCTGTGAAATGTGAGAACAAGAATCCATCCTGGAGACTATTCAGACCAACTCTTTCATTTTATAGAAAACTGAGTCTAGGAATGATTTAGTGACTTTATTCCACAATGCTTAGTTGTTTGTTGCTGGAGCTGGAAGTAATAATGAATTTCATTCTCTCCACTTGACTCTGGCATAAGGATATTTTTTGAAACTTTCTATTATTTACTTTTAATAAAATAATAAGTGGAATTTTATTTCTTATTGAAATAAGTTAAAATTTACAGAAGAATTGCATATATGGTACATAACTTCTACCTTTACCTTTTATCTCAATATATCAATTGTAAACATTTTCCACATGTGCATTACATGTGTGTACAAACACACACACACACACATACACACACACACACACACACACATCTACACTGAATTATTTCAGGTTGAAAATGGATGCAGCTAATTTCACCATATCTTTTCTAAAAACAAAAAAATTCTCTTACAAAACCTCAGTGCAAGTATCAAATTTATGCAATTTAACATTGATTTACAATGCTATTTATTACAGAATATACCAGTGCATATTAAATTTTCACCAGTGATCTCCACATTGCCTTTCCAGCAATTGTATTTTGCACCTAGATCCAATCAATGTATAAGCATTGCATTTAGTTGTAATGTCACCTGAGGCAAATTAGATATGGACCATTTGTTAGTTTCTCCCTGTCTTCTATGACACAGGCATCAGTTTTTATTACTGTTATTTTAAATATTTATCATTGGACGTACTACATATGTCCCTTTTCCCCCCATTGCCCTCTGCCAACCCGTCCCACCTCAACCTATCATCACCCACTGCCTGTATCCTTGATTTACATATATATATGAGTTCATTGGTTGATATCTCCCACCTGAACCTCACCTACCTTCCCTCTGAGTTTTAACAGTCAATTCTAAATTTCCATGTCTCTCAGATTAATTTTGTTCATCAGTTTATACTGGTCATTATATGTCCCATATAATTGAGATCATGTGATACTTATCTTTCTCTGACTGGCTTATTTCACTTAACTACTACAAATGGTAAGAATTCCATCTTTTTATGGCAGCATAGTATTCCATTGTGTAGATATGCATAGTTTTCTAATCCACTCATCTGCTGCTAAACAACATTTAGGCTGTTTCCAAATCTTAGCTATGGTGAATTGTGCTGCTATGAACATAGGGGTGCAAATATCCTTTGTGATTGGTATTTCTAGTTTCTTGGGATATATTCCTAGAAGTGGTATTACTGGGTCAAATGGGAGCTCCATTTTTAGTTTTTTGAGGAAATTCCATACTTTCTCCACAGTGACTGAACTAGTCTGCATTCCAACTAACAGTGCACGAGGTTTCTTTTTTTCCACATCCTTGCCAGTACTTGTCATTTGTTGATTTGTTGATAATAGCCATTCTGACAGGTGTGAGATGGTACAACATTGTCATTTTGATTTGAATCTCTCAGTAATTACTGACTTTGAGCATGTTTTCATGTATCTCTTGGCTTTCTTCTGTCTTCTTTCAAAAAGATTCTATTCAGGTCCATTGCAAATTTTTTATTGGATCATTTACCTTCATTTTATTAAGTTATATAAATTGCCTGTAGATGTTAGAGATTAAAACTTTATCAGTGATAACATTTGCAAATATGTTCTCCCATACAGTGGGCTTTCTTGTTGGTTCTTGATGATTCCTTTTGCTGTGCCAAAGCTTTTTATTTTGATGTAGTCCCATTTGTTTATTTTTACTTTAGCTTCCATTGCCATAGGAACAGTATCAGCTTGAAATCAGGTATTGAGATCATACCTACTTTGTTCTTCTTTCTCAGGATTGCTGTGGTTTTTCGGGGTTTCTCTCTCTCTTTCTCTCTCTCTCTCTCTCTCTCTCTCT
>JAAGEH010000037.1:10846432-11105767 GCA_011751065.1 Lasiurus cinereus
CTTGTAGGTAATGAACTGTTTTTCTCTTGCTGCTTTTAATATTCTCTGTCTTTTGCTCTTGGTATTTTAATTATGATGTGTCTTGCTGTAGTCTTCTTTGGATTCCTTTTATATGGGGTTCTGTGTGCCTCCTGGGCTTGTAAATCTATATCTTTTACCAGATGTGGGTAGTTTTCAGTCATTATTTCTTTAAGTAGGATTTCAGTATCTTGCTCTCTCACTTCTTCTGGCACCCCCACAATTCTGATGTTGGTACGCTTGAAGCTGTCCCAGACACTCCTTACATTATCTTCACATTTTTTTATTCTTTTCTCACGTTTACAGTCAAGTGTTTTCTGATTCTTTATATTTCAAATTTTTGACTTGATTCTTGCCTTCCTCTAGTCTGCTGTTAGGTCTCTGTATAATAGTTTTTATTTCAGTCAGTGTGTGTTTAATTTCTAGTTGGTCCTTTTTCATCTCTAGTTGGACCTTTTCCATTTCTAGTTGGATCTTTTGCATCTCTAGTTGGTCCTTTTTCATCTCCTCTTGGCTTTCACTAAATTTATCCAACGTTTCTAGCATATTCTTGAAAAACCTTATAAGCGTGGTTTTGAACTCGATATTGAGTTGTTTTTTTTTTCCTCCATTTCTTTTGTTTGTGATCCCTTCACTTGTCTAGACATTTTCACTCTGCTGGGAGAACTTCTGTGTTGGATTCAGCCTTATGCTCCCAGACTTGCAAAACCAAAAAGCCTCTCTGTTGAGTTTGGGATGGGTGGAGTCTCAGGGCTTAAGGGACTGCCTTGCCTTCCAGTCGGCCCCGCCCTCCATGGCCCCTGAGTCTCAGGTGACTGGGTAACCACTGGAGTGGTTCTTGTGCGCGCGAGCTGCCAGTGCCTCTAGACTGCTGCCTTTCTGGCTCCCCTGCACTTCGGGATCACACGAGTCTGGGTCCCCAGGGTTTCACCCAAAACTGGAGCTTAGTGGAGTAAGAAGTGGCGCAATTGGGAGGGTCTATCTCCCTCCCACTCGCTAAAGCCAGCGGCACAATCAGCAGTCTGTCCTCTGCGTGCAGTGCCGTGTGCGCCAGCAGACCTCTGATCTTTTGCGACTCCCCTAAATTTCGGTGCACCTCTCCCTTTTCACAGTCCAAACTACCCCCATATGAGTTTCAGCTGGATCTGGGGTTTAGTGTCGTAGGATAAGGGGTTCAATGCCTTTGAGAGTTTCCGTCTCCCTCCTGCCAGAGAAAGCCAGTCAGGTTCTCTGCACCCGCTCTCTCCACGTGTGCGTCTCCGTACCTCAGCTTTTTGCAGCTCCTCTGGGTTTCTGTGAGCCCCTGTGTTTCCCTCTAGTTGTAGAATTTCCACTCAGCCAGCTTTCCTGTGGTTCTGGATGATGTCCGTTCTGTCTTTTAGTTGTAGTTTTGAAACTGCTGTATGAGGCAGCAGTGTAGGTGTTTACTTATGCCGCCATCTTGGATTCTCCTCTGCTGAAAGCTTTTTGATGATTGCTTCAATTTCTTCTATAGTTGTTGGCCTATTGAGATGTTTAGATTCTTCCTGGTTGAGTTTTGGAAGGTTGTATTTTTCTAGGAATATGTCCATTTACTCCAGGTTGTCCAGTTTGTTGGAATAGAGTCGTTCATAGTATTTTTTTTTAACAATCCATTGTATTTCTGTGGGGACTGTTATCATTTCACTTCTTTCATTTCTGATTTTGTTTATTCGAGTCCTCTCTCTTTGCTTATTGGTGAGGCTGGCTAGAGGTTTATCAATCATGGTTATCCTTTCAAAGAACAAGCTCTTGGTTTTATTGATTTTTTTATCTCCATGTTGCTTATCTCCACTCTGATCTTTATTGTTTTCTTTCTTCTGCTTACACTGGGCTTTTCTTTTTGCTTTATTTCTAACTCTTTGAGTTGTAGGGTTAGGTAATTTATTACAATTGTGTCTTTTCTTTTCTTTTTTTTTTTTTGCAGTAGGCTTGTAGAGCTATAAAGGTCCCTCTGAATACTGCTTTCACTGTGTCCCATTAATTTTAGATTGTTGTCTTTCATTGTCATTTGTTGCCATTGTATTTTTATTTCTTCCTTGATGTCTTCAGTAACCCAGTCAATGTTTAATAGCATGCTGTTTAGTCTCTATGTCTTTGCTTTTTTTTCTTTTTAGTTGATTTCCAGTTTTATGCCACTGTAATCTGAGAAGAGGCTTGATATGATTTCTGTCTTCTTGAATTTAAAGAGACTTTGCTTATGATCCAACTTATGGACAAAACGATTGATGTTCAATTCAGAAGAATGTAGATTTTGTGGATTTGGGATAAAATGTTCTGAAGATGTCAATTAATTCCATCTGTTCTAGTGAGTCCTTTAGGATTGATGTTTCTTTGATGATTTTTTGTTTAGATAATTTGTCCAATGATGATAGTGGGGGATTAAAGTCTCCTACTATGATTGTATTGCTGTAAATTTCTCCCTTGATATCCTCTGGGAGTTATATATATATATATATATACACACAGTGGTACCTCGAGATACGAGTGCCCTAACATATGAGATTTTTGAGATATGACCCGTCGAGTGAGCGATTTTTGCTTTGAAATACGAGCAACATTTGCGATAGGAGTAATCACGCAGATCGGCCGGCTGAACACGACCCACCAGTTTACCACAACTTGAGTGTCTCATAGTTTCCCACAAGGTTACAGAACGAATTAAACTCATATCTCGAGGTACCACTGTATTTGGGTGCTCCTCTTTTGATTGCATATATATTTATCAGAGTTATTTCTTCTTGTTCAATTGTTCCCTTTAGTATTATAAAGTGGCCTTCCATATCTCTTCTTATATCCTTCACTTTGAGATCTAATTTATCAGGTATAAGTTTTGCTAACTTAGCTTTTTTTTTTCATTTCCATTCATCTGAAAAGGCTTTGTCCATCCCTTCACCCTCACTCTGCATGCATTGTTTTTTCTGAGGTTTGTTTCTTGTAGACAGCTGATATATGGGTCATGTTTTTTTTATCCAATCCGTTACCCTATGTCTTTTGATTGGGGCATTTAATCCATTTACATTTAAAGTTATTATTGATGGGTACTTACATTTTGCCATTTTCATTTTATACCCTGGTGTTACTTCTTCGCTTCCTATTTCTTCTCTCTCTCTCTCTGTCTCTTTTTTTCACTAGACCTTTTAGCATTTCTTGCAATGCTGGCTAGGTGGTAATCAATTTCCTTATTTCTTTTTTGTCTGTGAAGCTTCTTATTTTACCTTCAATTTTTATTGATAGCCTTGCTGGGTACAGTATTCTTGGATTCAGACCCTTCCTTTGCATGATGTTGTATATTTCATTCCATTCCCTTCTGGCCTGATGAGTTTCTGTGGAGAAATAAGTCGCTAGTCAGATGGGGGCTCCTTTGTAAAAAACTTTATCTCTCTCTCTCTTTCCTTTTAAGATTCTTACTTTGTTGTTGTTGTTTGCCAATTTATTTATAAAGTGCTTTGGTGTCGGTCTTTTGATATTCATTTTACTTGGGACTCTGTGAGCTTCTTGGACTTCTATGGGTTTTTTCTTCCCTATATCAGGGAAGTTTTCTGTCATTATTTCTTCAAACAGGCTTTCTTTTCCTTGCTCAGTTTCCTCTCTTTCTGGATCCCTTATTATCCGGATGTTGTTTTATTTCATATTTTCCCAAAGTTCCCTTAGGCTCTCCTACTGATTTATATTTTTTTTCTAGAAGCTGTTCTTCTTGGGAATTTTTTTCCTACCTTGTCTTCTAGCTCACTGATGCAGTTCTCTGCTTCTTCTCATCTATGTTTGATGCTTTCTATTGAGTTCTTTACAGCAGTGATGCCATTTTTCATTTCTTCTTGGTTCTTCATTTCCTCTTGGTTCTTACTCATATTTTTTAATTTGTCTTCCATTCTTTTCAGCCACCTTATGACAATTTCTCTGAATTCTTTCTCTGGCAGGTTTCTTGCCTCCATTTCACTTACTTCCTTTTCTTGTGCTGCCTGCTTTTCTTTCATATACAGGCTGTTTCTTTGTTTCCCCATGATCTCTCTTCTCTGGGTTTCTGATTACGTAGTTCTCTCTCTCCTGTGTTTATTTAAAGGCACAAAATACAACACAACCAGGAACAACAGAGAAGTCACTAAATAGAAATGTATTCACAATATTAATAACCCCCCAAAAAAAGTGACCACCAGAGAAAGGTAAATTAGATGATAGCAGAGAAAGAAGAAAGGGAAAAAAAGAATGGAGTGTAAAAATGAAATTAGGAAAAGAAAAAAAAAGTAAGAGAGAAAAGAAATTGAATAAGAAAGAAAAGGGGAACAACTATATATATGGGGAGAAAAGTCCAGTAGAACAGCCACTAATCTCAACAAATGCCTGCAACAAGTACTTGGAGATTAATACAAACTACAAACAACAACTAATATCAAGCAAGGTGCAGTAAAACCAAAGCAGAAAACAAACACAAACAAACAAACAAAGAATAAGCAAAATAATCTCACAAACAAGCATTAAAAATCAATATAATCAACATTCAGGCAGACAAGGACAAAGGACAGACAAAAACAATTTTTTTGGATAGTGAAGACAGAGAAGAGAGAGCTTTGTGTGGACTTGGACCATGGGATTGAAAATTAGATATATAAGTAGTGTGAAATTTTAACAGAGGGTAAAAGAAAGAATAGGAAAAATATAAATCAGTAAAAGGGTAATAGAAACAGGACAACAAAAGGGAAAAAGTTAGGAAGAGCATGATGGCATAAAGATAGAGTTGAAATAGAGTAAAATGATGCTGAAATAAAGATGAAAAAAGATTGTAGAACACTAATCCCAAAGTAAAATAAAGAGAAAGTAAAATGACACTTCTTTTTAAAAAAAGGTAAAATATTAGTGGTAATAATAATCATTGAAAATAAAAATTTAATAATAAAAACAGTAAAATAAAGTGATGAAAAAAGAAAAAATAGTAATTTCTTAAGTAAATGATATAATAGAAATAAAAAAAATTGGCAGTCATGAAGGTCATTCACTTCCTCTATTGTTCTGTTTGGCATGCCTGTTTCCCAGTCAGGACAGTATCGCAGTTCCCTGCATTCCACTCCTCCTCAATATTGTAAGCCAATCTTGATTTTTAAACAGCCAGTGTGTTTTGATTTCTTGTATTTCTTTTTTTGTGATTACATAAGAGTCATTTTGTGATTTAACTCCTGGGTGGCAGTGTTTCTGATTTGACCTCCAAGTGTATAGATTCTCGGTAGCCTGTACTTAGATCCTGCTTTCTCTTTGGCACTAATATTGGTTTGTGCAAGTGGGTTGCCCCAGAGCTGAATGTCTGATGGTTATTGTCTGCTCTCATCCTCAGGTTCCAGAAAACAACTTTCCCCTGCAGTCTCTTAGAGTGTCCCCAATTGGGTGATCCTATGTATTGGGCTTAGTCATGTTGAACAAGAGTGGTGAGAGTGGGCATTCCTGTCTTGTTCCTGTTCTTTGGGGAAATGGTTTCAGTTTTTGCTCATTGAGTATGATGTTAGCTGTGGGTTTGTAACCAGACAGAAATAAAAAGGATTATTAAAAAATACTATGAACAAATCTATTCTAACAAACTAGATAACCTGGAAGAAATGAACACATTCCTAGAAAAATACAACCTTCCAAAACTTACTCAGGAAGATTCTAAAAATATCAATAGGCTGATAACTTTGGAAGAAATTGAAGCAGTCATCAAAAGGCTTCCAGCAAACTAAAAACAGGGGCCATATGGCTTCACAGGGGAGTTTTATCAAACATTCAAGGAAAAACTAAAACCTATCCTCCTCAGACTATTCCAAAAAATTCAACACGAAGGAACACTTCCAAACTCCTTCTATGAAGCCAGCATCACCCTAACACCAAAACCAGTTAAAGATAACACAATGAAAGAGAATTACAGACCAATATCTCTCATGAACATAGATTCTAAAATCCTCAACAAAATTCTATCAAATCGGATCCAGCAGTACATCAGAAAGATCATACACCATGACCAAGTAGGATTTATCACGGGATGCAAGGATGGTACAATATTTGCAAATCAATAAACATGATACATCACTTAAACAAACTGAGAGATAAAAATCACAGTCATATAAATTCATGCAGGAAAAAACATTTGACACAATCTAACACCCCTTTTTGACAAAAACTCTCAAGAAGGTCGGAATAGAGAGTTCCCTTTTGTGTACATCTCACCAACACTTGTTGTTTGTTGTTTTGTTGTTGATGTCCATTCTTATAGTTGTGAGGTGGTACCTCATTGTCATTTTGATTCGCATCTCTCAGATGATAAGTGAGTCTGAGCACCTTTTCATATGCCTTTGGGCCTTCTGTATGTCTATTTTGGAGAAGTATCTATTGAGGTCCTTTGCCCATTTTTTCATTGTGTTGTTTATCTTCTTTCCCTAAGTTGTATGAGTTCCTTGTATATTTTTAAGGATGGCCTCTTATTGGATGTATCATTGGCAAATATGTTTTCCCATGGAATGAGCACTCTTGTTTTTTGATGGTTTTCTTTTGTTGTGCAGAAGCTCTTTATTTTCTCCTTGGTTTCCATTTTCCTATGAGATGTATCTGTAAACATGTTGCTATGACAGATGTCTGAGATTTTGCTCCCAATATTTTTTTCTAGTATTTTTTTGTGTTCACATCTTACATTTAAGTATTATTTTAAATTTTTAGTTTATTTGTGTGTATGGTGTATGTTGATGGTCTAATTTCATTTTTTTTGGTATGTATCTGTCTAACTTACTCAACACCATTTATTGAGTAGATTGTCTTGACTCCATTGTATGCTCTTGCCTCCTTTGTCAAATATCAAATGATCATAATGATTTGGGTTGATTATTGGGTTATTTGTTCTATTCCTTTGGTCTATATTCCTGTTCTTGTGCCAGTACCAGTCCGTTTTGAGTATAGTAGCTTTGTGGTACAACTTGAAATCTGGTATTGTGATTCTTCCAACTTTGTTTTATTTCTTAAAGTTGCTACAGCTATTGTGGGTCTTTTTTACTCCATATAAATTGTTGGAGAATTTGTTCTAGCTCTATGAAATATGCTGTTGAGCTGAGACTGGTTTGGCTCAGTGGATAGAGCGTCGGCTTGCAGACTGAAAGGTCCCAGGTTCGATTACGGTCGGGGGCATGTATCCTGGTTGTGGGCACAACTCCACTGTGGGGCGTGCAGGAGGCGGCTGATCGATGTCTCTCTCTCATTGATGTTTCTGACTTTCTATCTCTCTCCCTCTCTGTAAAAAATCAATAAAATATATTTTTAAAAAATATGCTGTTGGTTTATAATAGAGATTGCATTGGATCTGTAGATTTCCTTGGATAGTATGGACATTTTAATGATGTTTATTCTACCAATCCATGAACATCGGATACTCTTCCACTTGTATATATCTTCCTCCATCTCTTTTTTCAATGCCTTGTAGTTTTTCAAATATAGGTCTTTTTACCTCATTGTTTTATTTTATTCCTAAGTATCTAAAATTTTTGTTGCAATGGTAAATGGGGTTGTTTGTTTGGTTTCCCTTTCTGGGAGTTCATTATCGGTGTATAAAGATGCTATATATTACTGGGTATTATTTTATATCCTGCTATGTTGCCAAATTCATTTATTGAATCTAGTAGTTTTCTGATGGAGTCTTTAGGATTTTATATGTACAGTATCATGTAATCTGCAAATAGAGACAAATTTACTTTCTTCTTTCCCATTTGGATGCCTTTTATTTCTTCTTCTTGTCGGCATGGGCATTATTTAAAGCCAGCTTTTTGTAGGAGTTTCTCAGTTTGAATTCCTCTGATGTATTCTCTTAGTTAGATTTGGTTTAGCTTCTCTTCTGGCATAAATGCTACAGAAATGACTTTGTTTCCTTCTTATAGCATCACATCAGGAGGCACATAATGTTCATTTATCCATTATTGGTAATAACATCTTTGACAAGTGAGGCCTTTTAGGTTTCTTCTCTGAATATTTTCAGCTTACTGAGTCTCTCTCTTAGGAAGCCAACACTGCATAGATATTCCTTTAGAAAGATAACTCACAAAGAAATTAACAAAGCATTTTCTCAAATTCCAAAAACACATGAGCTGGATTACACCAGGGTATGCATAACTTGAGTCCATTATTGATCATTTGCAGAGATGTTTGCTTAACAAGACTGATTTTATCTATTTGGGCTTATTTATGGAATAGGCAATGAAAACTACCGAAGGAATTCATTTCCCAATACTCAGACTGAAGTTATAGTGACAGCCTTTCCCCAGTCAAGTCCCCTGCTCTCTATTTTGCTGACATAATTAGCTGAATAGAATGGATCTTGAAAAACATGGTTGTCTTCCTCAGAAGAATTATATCACTCTCATGCATGTCCTACCTGCTATCCACTCCCATTCTCTGCACTTCCTCCTACTAAGCTGGGATAATGTTTTAAAAATTGATATGGCAGAAATATTCATTCTTGATCAGTCATCATTAGGCTACCTTAGAAAGGTGATCCATTATGGGAACATGGGCTTTTGAATAGGATACTCTATCTTCTTTAGGGCCTTATCAGAAACTAATAAATCAGAATAAAATAAAAAAATTAACCAAGTAGCTCTCTATAAAAATGTTTCCAGATCTACTTTCTAAACTTCAAAGTGATTTAATGATGAATTGTTGGTAACAGAGATTTTGTTATGTTTGAAAATGTTATGATTAAGGAAGACTATCATTAATGATGGCCCTGCCTGTTTTCCATTAAAAATGAAAATAACATGATATAAGAGATATATATGAAACAAAAATTCATTTGGTCTTCTGGTTGAGATAAGGTTATTTCGCTTTTATGGAATAGAAATAAAACTAAACTAGCCACAGGCAAGGTCATGAACATGGGACTGAGTTTCCTAGGAGTTGGAACTAGAGAGGGTTTCTCTATACAGGCTTTCTTGGAGATGGTTGCTGGAAACCAATTTCAGCATGTAATAATTACAAGAGTTTCATCAAAAGGTTAGTGAAGCTTGGGCAGCTCAACAAGGGCTGAGTCACATATGTAGTTTACCTGTTGGAATGTCTAAAAAGCATCTCCCCCAAACCTGAATAGGATAATCATCTGCTGCCAGACAGCCCAGGGCATATAAATCTGCATGTTATTGCTTCCTATTGGCCAAACACCTGAACAACTGTAGGCTATTCCTCAATCTGACAATGCTTCTGTAAACCCTACCCTTTGAAACCCTACCCTTTGAAGAGTATTATCTCCAACTTGCCTTAGGACAATTTTTGTTAATAAATAGCACAAGATCCTGAGTCAAGGGGTAGTCTTAAGTTCCTTTAACAGAAATTTCTCTGACCCCCAATGCCTTTCAAAACTATTGTCTTTGGACTCCTTATTGAATCTACACATTAGCTCCTTTCTCCAGATTGCTGCACCGCTTTGTAATGTTGGGACAAGAACCCCAATATTAATGGCAACCATGAAGGGATGGTGATAGATGGTCATTGTAAAAGTTCCTGGATCTTCACCATAAAGTTCCATAATTTTTGTGCCATAGCTGCACTACACATGTCAGCTCCTTTCTGTTTTCTCACACACTTATTCATTCTACTGATTTCCTGAAGAAAATTTTAGAGGATTAGAAGTGTTGTCTTTGTTTGAGTTCTTCCAAAAATAAATACTGAGAAAAGGGTTTTGGAGGAAGTAATTTATTTTTAGAATGATACCAGGAGGCACAGAGAAGGAAAAGAGACATAAAAGGAAGAAATTCAATAAAAGATATGTTAATAGGTACATTATTGCTATGGGGATCAATTATACTGTGGACCTTCTGAGAGGCTGGGTGGATCATGATGCAGAATGGTTCCTTAAAGAGGGTGAGAAAATTGGGGATGTACCCATCAGCTCCCGTTCTTCATTAATTGGTTCTCCCTCTGAAGGCATTAAATTCTCTGGCACTTCTTGCCTGCCCCACAAGTGGACCGAGCATACTCCTGTAGTTAGAGAACACATTTAGTCAATCAAGTACACTGAAGGTAAGAAGTCTCTGGTGTGTATGGAAACAAGTAATTGTGCACTGAATCTGCAGACAATCTTCTAGGTGAGCTGAGGGGCTATGGGTAGTATATCAACAGTTTAATGATGCACCTGAGGCAAGCTGGACCAGGCATATTTGGATGGAATGTATAGGTGACATGGCATAAACTTGGCTGCCTAGACCAACTGTTCAACAAAGGTTTTACAGAGGGTAGTTTCTAAAGACGGGGATTATGAGAGGACTGGTACTCTAAAGCCTACCTGCTAAAGCCCCTTTTTGAACAACCTATATGGGACCAACAAATTCCCCTTTTCTGCATGAACACCCATACATTAACATTCTGTGAAAGTCTCATGCTCGAGGAGGAGGAAAATGGCGGCGCAGTAGACAGACGCGTCTGGAGCTTTGTCACTGGGCAAAGGGAGAGAGAGCAGCTGAGAGTCACACTGGGAGTGTTTGTTGGCAAGTTAAGAGTCAGCTATCCTCCAGGAGAATGTGGGGGTCTGCTAGACAGGACTCTCCTGGCCAGGCAGCCCCACTGCCATGGGGTTTCTGTCTGCCAGAGTAAACAGCACAAACGCAGAGACCACGCCATCTTGCAGAGGGAGGTGGATGTCTGCCATGGTCTGAAAGCTGTGGCTGAAGCTCTCGCCGAACAGCCAGCCAGGGGACCCAGAACACTGCTTCCAATTGGCACAGACACGTGGCAGATTCAGAGGCGATCCACACGGCACATGGAAAGGTCAGATTTCGCCTGGGATAAGGTGAGGTCTCCTGTCACGCAGAACAGAGATGCACACACTGTGGGAACCAGGCTGCGGGAAAACTGCCTCTAGAGAGGTCCTTGGAGGTGGGGAAGGTCATGATTCCTAAGTGTGGAGGCAAAATTTCGGAGCTGTTGACAGAGGGGAGCTCTGGAAAACGACTTGTTTTGATCTGAGGCAGAGGGACAGCATGGGAGTTATTACAGTGTCCCGGCTGCAAAATCCCCACAAACCAGTTTTGAGAACCACAGAGTAGAAGGATCTGAGCACAGCTTAGAGAGGTGCTGTGCTTAGTCTCAGAGGTCAGTTCCAAAACACTGCCACCCAGTGGTTGATGCACAAATTGACTCTCACATAACCACAAAAGAATAAAGAGATTAAAACACAACTGAGTAGTGGAACACAGGGAACTACAATACCCTCCCAACTGGGAAACAGAAGGGCCAAGCAGAACAATAGCAGAAGTGAATGACCATTCTATTTTTTTTCTTTTTTCTTTTTCTTTTTTTTAATTTCTTATTTTATTTTACATTTTTTCATTTTGGCATACTTTAATTAAAAAACTATTTTTTTCTTTCCTCCTCAATTGATTTTACCTTTTTAATTATTACATTTTGTTTTCAACTAGTATTATTACTACTACTATTTTACCTTTTTGGGAAAAAAAGTGTCATTTTGTTTTCCCTTCATTTTACTTTGGGATTAGAGTTCTACATTTTATTTTCATCTTTCTTTTAGCAAATTTTACTCTATCTCAACTCCAACTTTATGCCAACACTTTCCTTCTAACTTTCCCCATTTTGTTGTCTGGTTTTCTCTTTCCCTTTTCCAACTTTAGATTCTCCCTATTCTTTCTCTTTACCTGGTTAAAATTTCATGCCACTTATATATCTAATTTCAAATCCCCTAGTTCAAGTCCATACAAACATCTCTTTTCTTGTCTTCACTATCCAAAAAGTTGTTTTTCTCTATGTCCTTTTGGAACTATTTGCCTGAACGGAGATTATATCGATTTTTTGTACTCTTTTGGTGAGATTGTTTTACCTTATTCTACTTGTTTTATTTCACTTTTTGTTTTCTTTGTTTTGGTTTGTTTTTTACCTTTCTTTTCCCTCGCTTACCTCCATACCAGTTGTTATTTTTAGTTTGTATTAATCTCCAGGTAATGGTTGTCAGAATTTGTTGCGATAAGTGACTGTTCTATTGGTGTTTTCTCCTGACATCTATATTTTGTTTCCCCTTTCTCTGTTATCCTCTTTCTTTTCACTCTGACTTTTTTCTCTTTCTCTTTTCTTCTTCTCCTCCTCCTTTTTAATATTTTATTTTATTGTTCATTTTTTTCTCCCTCTCCCAAATTGACTTTGGCATTTCTCTCTTTTCTTTTTCCCTCATTTTCCTCTTCTTCTTTCTCTACTTACCCCTAATTTGTCTTTCATTGGTGGTCACCTTATTTGTGATTACTAACATTCTGAATACATTTATACTCAGTGCCTTGTTTGCTGTACCTGGTCGTGTTGTAGTTTGTGCCTTTCAATCAACGTAGGAGAGAGAAATACATAATCAGACACGTGGAGAAGAAAGACCATGGGCAGAAAAAGAAACAGCCCACATAAGACAGAAAGGCAGGTTTCACCAGAAAAGGAAGTAAACAAAATAAAAGCATAAATAAGTCTGCCAGAGAAAGAGTTCAGAGAAATGATCATAAGGTGGAGGAAAAGAATGGAATACAAAATCGACAATATGTGTAAGAGCCAAAGAGGAAGAAGACCCAATAGGAAATGAAGAAGAAGCAAGAAGAAATGCAGAACAACATAGAAGAAATAAAGAATAATAAAGAATAAATAAAAAATGACATCACTGCTCAAAAGAACTCGATAGAAACCATCAAAAGTAGACTAGAAGAAGCAGAAGACTGCATCAGTGAGCTAGAAGACACGGTAGGAAAAAATACCCACGTACAGCAGCTTCTAGAAAAAAAAGTTAAAAAGCAAGAGGAGAACCTAAGGGAACTTTGGAATAACACGAAACAAAACAACATCCGTATAATCGGGGTTCCAGAAAGAGTGGAAACTGAGCAAGGATTAGAGAACCTGTTTCAAGAAATAATGACAGAAAATTTCCCCAATATAGGAAAGAAAAAACCCACACAAATCCAAGAAGCTCACAGAGTCCCAAGCAAAATGAACCCCAACAAACCGACACCAAGGCACATTATACTTAAATTGGCAAACACCGACGACAAAGTAAGAATCTTAAAAGCAGCCAGAGAGAAACAGAAAGTTACCTACAAAGGAAACCCCATAAGAGAAACTACTGATTTCTCAACAGAAACTCATCATGCCAGAGGAAATGTAATGAAATATACAAAGTCATGCAAAGGAAGGGTCTGAATCCAAGAATACTGTACCCTGCAAGACTCTCAATCAAAATTGAAGGTGAAATCAGAAGCTTCACAGACAAAAAAGGTCTAAGAGAATATATTACCACCAAACCAGCAATGCAAGAAATGTTAAAGGATCTTCTGTAATAAAAAGTAATAGGAAGCGAAGAAGGAACTCAGGGTAAAGACTAAAAATGGTGACAGATAACTACTTATCAATAATAACTTTAAATGTAAATGGATTAAATGCTCTAATCAAAACATATAGGGTAACCGATTGGGTAAGAAAACATGATCCATATATCTGCTGTCTGCAAGAAACCCACCTCAGGAAAAGAGATGCACACAGATTGAGGGTGAAGGGATGGAAGATGGTATTTCAAGAAAATGGAAATGAAAAAAAAGCTGGGGTTGCAATACTTATATCTGACAAATTAGATCTCAAAGTGAAGGATATAACAAGAGATAAAGAAGGCCACTTCATACTACTAAAGGAACAATCCAATAAGAAGAAATAACTCTGGTAAACATATATGCACCAAATATAGGAGGACCTAAATAGATAACGAACTTCTGGAGGATACTAAGGGAGGGATTGGCAGCAATGCAATCATAGTAGGAGACTTTAATACCCCACTGTCACCACTGGACAAATCCTCTAAACAAAAAATCAGCAAAGAAACATCAATACTAAATGACTCACTAGACCAGATGGAATTAATTGACATCTTCAGAACATTTCACCGTAATGCCACAGAATATACATTCTTCTCTAGTGAACATGTGCCATTTTCAAAAATAGATCATATGTTGGGTCATAAGAATAGTCTATTCATATTCAAGAATATAGAAATCATATCAAGCATATTCTCAGACCACAGTGGCATAAAACTGGAAATCAACTATAATAAAAATAATAGAAAGAAATCAAACACATGGAGACTAAACAGCATGCTTGGTAACCAAAGATATCAAGGAAGAAATAAAAAACATTATGACAACAAACAACAATGACAACAAAACAACACAAAATTTATGGGACACAGAGAAAGCAGTCTTGAAAGGGAAGTGCATAGCCCTACAAGCCTACTGCAAAAAACAGGAAACTATGGTAATAAATTAGCTAACCCTACAACTCAAAGAGCTAGAAAGAGAGCAAGAAGAAAAGCCCAGTGTAAGCAGAAGGAAGGAAATAGTAAAGATCAGAACAGAGATAAACAACTTGGAGACCAAAGAAACATTTCAAAAGATCAACAAAACCAAGATCTGGCTCTTTGAAAGGATAAACAAGATTGATGGACCTCTAGCCAGGCTCACCAAGAAGCAAAGAGAGAAAACCCAAATAAACAAAATCAGAAATGAAAGAGGAGAAATAACAACACACCCCACCGAAATAAAAAGGATTGTTAAAAAATACTATGAACAACTCTATTCCAACAAATTGGACAACCTGCAAGAAATAAACATATTCCTAGAAAAATACAATCTTCCACAACTCAATGAGAATGAATCTAAACATCTCTCAATAGTCCAATAACTATGGAAGAAATTGAAGCAGTCATCACAATGCTTCCAGCAAATAAAAGTCCAGGACCAGATGGCCACACAGGAGAGTTTTACCAAACATTCAAGGAAGAATTAAAACCTATCCTCCTCAGACTATTCAAAAACATTCAAGAAGAAGGAACACTTCCAAACACCTTCTATGAAGCCAGCATCACCCTAGTAACAAAACCAGATAAAGACAACACAATGAAAGGCCAATATCTCTCATGAAAATAGATGCCAAAATCCTCAACAAATTCTAGCAAATCGGATCCAGCAGTACATCAGAAATATCATACACCATGACCAAGTAGAATTCATTCCAGGAATGCAGGGATGGTACAATATCTGCAAATCAATAAACGTGATATATCACATCAACAAATTGAGAGATAAAAATCACAGTCATATCAATTGTTGCAGAAACAGCATTTGACAAAATCCAACACTCTTCCTTGATAAAATCTCTCAGCAAATTGGGAATAGAAGGCTCATACCTCAACATCGTAAAAGCCATATATGATAAACCCACAGCTAACATCATACTTAATGGGCAAAAACTAAAACCATTTCCCCTAAGAACAGGAACAAGACAGGGATGCCCACTCTCACCTCTCCTGTTCGACATAGTAATGGAAGTATTAGCCATTGCAATTAGACAAGAAGAAGAAATAAAAGGCATCCAAATTGGAAAAGAAGAAGTAAAGCTGTCCTTATTTGCAGATGACATGATACTGTACATAAAAAACCAGAAGGACTCCATTCCAAACCTAATTGACTTAATCCATGAATTCGCAATGTACCAGGATACAAAATTAATGCCAAGAAATCTGTGTCATTTCTATACAATAATAGTGAAATTACAGAAAGAGAGATTCAAAAAGCAATCCCATTTACCATCTCACCAAAAAAAATTAAGATACCTAGGAATAAACCTAACTAAAGAGGTAAAAGACCTATATGTAGAAAACTATATAGGACACTGAACAAAGAGGTACAGGAAGATGTTAACAGATGGAATAGCATACCATGCTCATGGATTGGGAGAATTAACATCATTAAAATGTCCATACTACCCAAAGCAATCTATAGATTCAATGCACTTCCCATTAAAATGCCAACGACATATTTCACAGACCTGGAAAGAATTCTTCATAGAATCATCTGGAACAAAAAAGACCAGGGATAGCCACAGCAATTCTTAGAAAGAAGAATAAGGTAGGTTGGATCTCAATACCAGACATCAAGCTACATTACAAAGCAGCTCTTCTCAAAACAGCCTGGTACTGGCACAAGAACAGCCATATAGACCAATGGAATAGAATAGAGAATCCAGATATCCACCCAAACCACTATGCTCAACTAATATTTGACAAAGGAGGCATGAACATACAGTGGAGTCAAGATAGCCCCTTCAACAAATGGTGTTGGGAAAATTGGAGAGATACATGCAAAAAATAAAACTGGACCACAAACTTACACCAAATACAAAAATAAACTCAAAATGGATACAGGACTTAAACATTAGAAGGGAAACCATAAAAATATTAGAGGAATCCACAGGCAGCACAATCTCAGACATATGCTGAAAGAACTTCTTCACTGATACTGCTCCAAAGGCAATGGAAGCTAAAGAAAAAATAAACAAATGGGACTACATCAAAATAAAAAAACTTTTGTACAGCAAAAAACCCATCAACAAAACAACAAGAAAGCCCACTGTATGGGAGAACATATTTGCAAATGTTATCACTGATAAAAGTTTAATCTTCAACATCTACAGCCAACTTATACAACTTAATAAAAGGAAGATAAATGATCCAATAAAAAAAATGGGCAACTGACCTAAATAGAACCTTTTCGATAGATGACAGAAGGAAGGCCAAGAGACACATGAAAACATGTTCAAAGCCACTAATTATCCGAGAGATGCAAATGAAAATGACAATGTGATACCATCTTACACCACTCAGAATGGCAATCATCAACAAATCAACAAATTACAAGTGTTGGCAACAGAAAAAGGAACCCTTGTACAGTGTTGGTGGGAATGCAGACTGGTGCAGCCACTGTGGAGAACAGTATGAAGTTTTCTTAAAAAACTAAAAATGGATCTCGATCTCCCATTTGACCCAGTAATCCCACTCTTAGGAATTTATCCTAAGAAATTACAAACACCAATCAGAAAGGATTTATGCACCCCTATGTTCATAGCAGCACAAGTCACAATAGTTACAATTTGGAAACAGCCTAGGTGCCCGTGATCAGATGAGTAGATCAGAAAACTGTGGTACATCTACACAATGGAATTCTATGCTGCCATTAAAAAGAAGGAACTCTTACCATTTGCAGCAACCTGAATGGAACTGGAGAGCCTTATACTTAGTGAAATAAGCCAGTCAATGAAGGAGAAGCACCACATGATCTCACTCATTTGTGGATAATAAAGAACATTGTAAACTGATTCAGAAAAAGATAGATACAAAGGCAGTAAAGCATCAAACAGACTGTGAAATTATAGCTGGAACATTAAGGAGAGATTAGGATAGATAAGAGATCAATCAAAGGACTTGTATCTATACATATAAGCATAACCAATGAACATAGACACTGGGGGGTTGGGGTATGCCTGGGAGGGAGGGAGGGCAATGGGGAGATATGTATACATGTAACACAATAAAAAAAGAAAGTCTCATGCTCATGGTCCAAACATTCTATTTTTATACCTTCAGATCTTCAAGGAAGCAATAACTCCATCTACTGAAGTGATTATTGCAATTGTTTGTTAGTCAAATTCTGTCTATCACTGTGGTAAATATTCATCATCTTTTAAGATCATGCCTTTGATGAATTTTAAAAATGAATTTATTACAAAAGAGAAGGAATCCCCTCTATGGCTTATAGAAAATCATCAAGTATTGAAGAATTATTTTTCCATCATGCTGAAGCTGATAAATTAGTCAGTTTTTTTCTCCTGTGTTAGAAAACCTATTTAGATATAACACATAAGAATCAAACATATAAAGATAAAAACATTAGCTTTATTACTCTAAATATTGAATTGTAGAATGAAACTGTATGGCTATAATAGGTTGACCAAAACCTCCCTCCCGAATAGCATTCAACATCCAAGAATTAAGCTTCTGATTAGCAAGGAGAAATTATTTTCTGGGGAACTTGGCATAAGGAGTTTGTGAATTTGGGGAGAGAGAGAAGTTGTAGAACCACACTATATTGGTCTTTTGAGAGTCCGACTCTGAGACACAAGAGTGCAATATGTTTTGTGTGTGTATGGGGGGAGTAAAGCCTATAAATAAGGAGCATGAAGCCAATTTTACTGCATATTGTTTGGAGGAGGGACAGAGAACAATATTGTATCAGGAATGGTAAGAAGGGACTTGAGAGAATTTAAATGCCAAGTAGAGATTTTAAAGGTTGATTGCTTTGGGTAGTATTATGTAAATTCATTATTTATATTCACTGTGGAATCTTAAGAAAGTCTACATTGTCCTCAAGTGTTTTTGTGAGAGTGGGTTCTTCATAGGATACTCAATGAGATTTTGACATTTACTTCTTGATGAATATACTTACAGTGGATCTAAGTAACTGAGAAAGTAGTGTATCTCAGATCTACAGGATGCTGAAACCTATACTCTCAATTGGTTAGGCTTATATTGTCGGTTGGCTTCAAGGAAGAATTATTTTGCTCTGGATATGCCAGCATTATGGAGTTTCTTCTTTTATGGGATTATGTTCTAAAACAGGGATATAGACCCAGAGAACATACACACTGTATTTTTCCATAGTTGCATCCAGGGTAGCTGTGTGGTTAGTCAACCCCCAAGGGTCCACATGATTTGACAATGAAGACAGTTGTGATCCTCTTTATCCTTGCATTTAGCTGTGACTGTGGAATTTAACCTATGTCTTCCTGGAATAGTTTACAAGTGACCAGAAACAGTCAGTCACTCTAGGCAGAGATAAAATCTCAAGCAGCCAACACAAAAGGAAGTGCAGTCTCTGTTGAACAGCAATAGAAATAAGCCAAAATTCCAATCCCTGGATATATAGAATGAATACCACAAATCTTCCCATCACCATCATTATTGTTATTACTAATAGTAAGTAAAAAAAATAAAAAAATAGATTTGGGAAGTTAGGAACGGTATTTTTCTTCCTCTTCTTTTACCATAGGTTCACCCTACTCTGGCCAAAACCACTGCTTCTGATTCTCCCAGATATTCGTTCCCTTGCCTCATTGCCCACTCTTCTTCTTCCAGTGCTAATATATTTTCTCTCTTTCAATAGGCAAATCTTTAGTCTCCTTGAATAATGATCGTGGAAGTATAGTGCACATAACAAACTGAACAACCACAGACCAAGACCAAACAAGAATGGAGCATGCATTGGTTCACTTCTTGTCAGGAAACCCCAAGTTTCCTTAATTCTTAAAAAGGCAACCATTAAATAAAATATAAATAAGCTATAATTATAATTCTAGTATGTTTCATACTATGATTATGTAAATTATTATTGCTAATGAGGAATATTTTATTAAAGTTAGTTGTATAAACTATGTGTTAATACCTATCCAACACTATAGAGAGGAAGGTGAGTTTCCACAGAACAAGTTCCACTTATTCTAAAAATTCCTGTAATATAAAATTTGCTCATTAATTCATATTATTTTATTATGAATATCATTTGGAAGAAAAGAGGTATAGTAGATGTTGTTATACTATATCCCATATTCCCATATCCCTTTGACATTTACCAGGTTCATAGATGCTCCCAACTTCCACCTGCCAGCACCTGCAAATTTTTTTCCTGAAGCCTCTCTCTGGAGCCTTCCATGCTGTCTCCCTCCCAGAACAACCCTCAGACAATGACTTACAGAGTTACAGAATAAATATACCAGCTCCCTTGTCTCATGAGTTGAATAAATCCGAGGCATGTTCTTCTAGGGAGATTACATTATACAGTGGTACCTCGAGATACGAGTGCCCTAACATATGAGATTTTTGAGATACGAGCCTTTGAGCGAGCGATTTTTGCTTTGAAATATGAGCAACATTTGGATCGGCCGGCTGCACAGGACCCACCAGTTTACCGTGACTCGAGCGTCTCACAGTTTCCCACGCCTCAAGGTTACGGAACGAATTAAACTTGTATCTCGAGGTACCACTGTATTGCCCTTGGTCATCTTGCCCATCAATGTGAATTTTACTGGCTTCCTTCACTTCCCTGTTTTACTTTTTCTTGTCCTTCTTTACTCATATTTCCAGATACATTCTGCAAAATAAATACTTGCATTTAAACCATTTTCTAAGAGTCGTTTCTGAGAGGACATAAACCAAGAAAACAATTTCAATTGCCTGACCCATTGCTTACTAAGCAACCTTTTGATTTGTATTTTAGTTACATTAGTGGCTATTTTCTGATAGGATTATCTGTGAAGGTAATATGTTCTGGTTATATGTGAGTCTTATCTGTGGATGATTGATAACTCTAGGAAATATTGATGTGAGTCAGTCATACAGAAGAGGCATTGGCAAACTACAACCTGGGTGTCAAATCTGGTTTATTTACCTATTTCCTACAGCTGCTTTCATACTACAATAGCAGAATTGAATAGTGGTGGCAAAGACCATACAGTCTCTAAATTCTACAGTACAGTATTTACATATTACCAAAAAAATGTTGCTGGTCCCTAATGAAGAGCCTGTTCACCTTGGGTTCAATGAGAAAAATATACCCATAAATTTATAAATATGAGGGCCAGAACGTGGACCAATGGCATCTCACCAGGTGACAACTCAGCGAGATTCTCAGCCTGAAATACAGACTGGTCACCACCCACTCATTTAATTCCAGTGTTTGGTTATAGCATTTTCAAAATCCTTCCTGAAGAATTCTGGAGTAGAAGTGAGGAGGGAATAAACTAGAAAGGAATATTGAGAAAGTGTCTTTTTTTAAATTAAATCTTTATTATTCAGATTATTACATTTGTTTCTCTTTTTTCCCCTCCATAGCACCCCTCCACCCAGCTCCCACCCCGCCCTCTGTCGTTAGCTCCCTCCCATTGATCTCATCCATAGGTGTATGATTTTTGTCCAGTCTCTCCCTGTACACCCCTCACCCCTTTCCCCCTGAGAATTATCAGTCCACTCCCTTTCTGTGCTCCTGATTCTATTATATTCACCAGTTTATTCTGTTGATCAAATTTTTAATTCACTTAATTTTTAGATTCACTTGTTGATAGATATGTATTTGTTGTTCATAATTTTTTGGCTTTTACTTTTTTCTTCTTCCTCTTCTAAAAGAGTACCTTTCAGCATTTCATATAATACTGGTTTGGAATTGATGAACTCCTTTAGCTTTTTCTTATCTGTGAAGCACTTTATCTGCCCTTCCATTCTGAATGTTAGCTTTGCTGGATAGATTATTCTTGGTTGTAGGTTCTTGCTATTCATCACGTTGAATATTTCTTGCCACTCCCGTCTGGCCTGCATCGTTTCTGTTGAGAAATCAGCTGACAGTCGTATGGATGCTCCCTTGTAGGTAATAAACTGTTTTTCTCTTGCTGCTTTTAATATTCTCTCTTTCTCTTTTGCTCTTGGCATTTTAATTATGATGTGTCTTGGTGTAGTCCTCTTTGGATTCCTTTTCTTTGGGGTTCTGTGTGCTTCCTGGACTTGTAAGTCTATTTCTTTTACCAGATGTGGAAAGTTTTCAGTCATTATTTCTTTAAACAGGTTTTCAGTATCTTGCTCTCTCTCTTCTTCTGGCACCCCCACAATTCTGATGTTGGTATGCTGAAAGCTGTCCCATTATGTTCACATTTTTGGATTCTTTTCTCTTCTTGCTTTTCCAGTTGAATGTTGTCTGCTTCTTTATATTTCAAATTTTTTACTTGATTCTTGCCTTTCTCTAGTCTGCTGTTAGGACTCTGTATAATATTTTTTATTTCAGTCAGTGTATGTTTAATTTCTATTTGGTCCTTTATCATCTTTAGTAGGACCTTTTCCAACTCTAGTTGGCTCTTTTGTATCGCTAGTTGGTCCTTTTTCATCTCCTCTCGGGTCTCACTAAATTTATCAAATTTTTCTAGCATATTCTTGAAAAACCTTATAAGCGTGGTTTTGAACTCTATATCCAGTCATTTTTTTCCCTCCATTTATTTTGTTTGTGATCCCTTCCCTTGTTTTGGCACTTTCACTATGCCGGGGAAACTTCTGTGTTGGATTCAGCCTTATGATACCAGATGCAAAACCGAAGAAGCCTCTGTTGAGCTTGGGAGGGGTGGAGTCTCAGGGCTTAAGGGACTGCCTTGCCTTATAGTCGGCCCCGCCCTCCACGGCCCCTGAGTCTCACGTGACTGGGTAATCCCTGGAGCGGTCCTTGTGCGCGCCCCGCACCCGCAGTGCCTCTGACCGCTGCCTTTCCGGCTCCCCTGAGCACTAGGACCACACGAGTCTAGGTCCCCAGGGTTTCGCCCGAAACAGGGGCTTAGTGGAGTCAGAAGTGGCCCAGTTGGTAGGGTCTGTCACCCGCCCACTCGCGAAAGCCAGCAGCACAATCAGCAATCTGTCCTGCGCGCAGCACCGTCTGCGTGCGAGACCAGACCTGATCTTCTGCGACTCCCCTAAATTTCCGTGCACCTCTCCCTTTTCAGAGTCCAAACTCCCCCCGTATGAGTTTCGCTGGATCTGGGGTTTAGTGTCGTAAAATAAGGGGTTCAATGCCGTTGGGAGTCTCCGTTTCCCTCCCGCCAGAGAAAGCCAGCCAGGTACTCCGGCACCCGCTCTCTTAGCGCACGAGTCTCAGTACCTCGGCTTTTTGCAGCTCCTCTGGGTCTCCGTGAGCCCCTCTCTTTCCTTCTAGCTGTAGAACTTACACTCCGCCAGCTTTCCTGTGGTTCTGGATGATGTCCGTTCTGTCTTTTAGTTGTAGTTTTGAAATTGTTGTGCGAGGCAGCAGTGTAGGTGTTTACCTATGCCGCCATCTTGGATTCCTCTCAAGAAAGTGTCTTTTAAAGTGAGGTTCATCCACACACTAGAGGAAAAGTTATTTCCCAAAAGCTTTCCTTTTTTTTTTCTTTTTTTTTAAATATATATTTTTAGAAAGTCAGAAACATCGATGAGAGAGAAACATTGATCAGCCGCCTCCTGCACACCCCAGACTGAAGATGTGCCTGCAAGCAAGGTACATGCCCCTGACCGGAATCGAACCCAGGACCCTTCAGTCCGCAGGCCTACGCTCTATCCACTGAGCCAAACCGGTCTCGGCAAAGCTTTCCTTCTTGATTGACCTGGTTCTTGATTATAGTTCCATTATACTATACTTTCTTGGGCCTTACAGGATCAGCATTAATTATTAATTAATTTAAAATTGTTTGATGAGGTCCTCTGGAATCCTAAGCTATGTATGTGTCAGAGACAGCAAGAGTACTAGTCAGCACTGCTGCTCTGAGTTGCTCTGAGTCCATGTATTCTTCTAAATTCTTCCCGACTATGCCAGGGCATGTTCCTTCTCAATCCCTGCCTACTGCACTAACTGTTGGAAAATAATCCAAGTTCCTCCTTTATCCTCTGCTCACTAATTACAGGTGTTGGGGCTAAGCCCCTCTGCCTGGGGCTGAACCTCCTACGATGCTAGGTCTTACATGGAGAAGCCATGAGAAGCTGTGAGTATATAAGAATGAATCTTTATGGTCAAAGTCAGGGGCCATATAGCCATCAGACAAAATAGTTCTTTACGACAGTCCTATACTGGCAGGCAGCCAGACACCAGCTGGTGAATACATATATTTCCCATAAAAATAGCATCAATCTCTGTTCCCACAATTATCTGAGCAGCTGCATGCTGCCCCATAGATTCACCACCTCACAATGTAGTGGTACCTGAGCTCTCTGCCTCAGCAGCTTCTCCAGCATCTCTGGATCAGCAGCTTCTCCTGTCTCTCTTACCCAGCTGGTTAATATGGTAGCTATATCTAAGCTCTCTATAAGCTCTTAACCTTACATCTTAGCAGTATACTGTGGGATTGCTGTGGCGTTGCAGCTATTTATGATATCATAGCCTAGGTGGAGTGGTCTTGAACATTTTGTCTCTGTGCTTTAATTAGCTTTGACTATCAGGTGTCTCTGGCATGGTTCCCACAGTATGCCATGAATCTAGCTAGCTTGATCTCCTTCAGCATAGAGACAGATTCTGTTCTTTCTTGCCAATATTTTAGCCTCCCAAAATTGAAAATAGTGTATTATAGAGAAAATAAATGCTCAGTAAAATGTATGACTGTCCCATATGCACTACATAAATACTCTTCTAAATGAGGAAGCATGCTAATAAAACTAGAATTACTTTCCAAATACAAAATAATTATGCATAATAGACAAGTGATAAAAAATATATATAGGATTCAAAAATGCTAAAATTGTGTGAAATCCTTAATCCTGGCAATGTGGACTTACTTTGACACAGTCGAATGGAACAAATGGCTATGTCAAAAAATTTTAAACCTGAACCCATCCTGAGTAGGTTCTATGAAATTAGTAAGAAAGGAAAGAATATATCTGACTGATTTGGAAAATTAACCTAAAACATGAATTTCATGTCTTCAAAGGAACATTTTTGTTTGTTTGTAACATAATTTCTTTACTATTTAAAGTATTACATAAGTCTCCATTTTCCTCCATTGACCTTTCCCCATCCCATCTCCCAGCCAGCAAATGCCCTCACCCACCTAATGTCTGTGTCCATTGGTTATGCTCAAATGCATACATACAAGTCCTTTAGTTGATCTCCCAAACTGCTCTCCCTGCCTACCTCTTAGGTTGGATGGTCTATTTGGTGCTTCTATGTCTCCGAATCTCTTTTTGTTCATCAGTTTATGTTGTTCATTATAGTCCACAAATGAGTGCGATCATATGATATTTATCATTCTTTGATTGGCTTATTTCGCTTAGCATAATGGTCTCCAGGTTTATCCATGCTGTTGCAAATGGTAAGAATCCCTTCCTTTTACAGCAGTGTAGCATCCCATTCTATAAATGTTCCATTAGTTTTTAATCCACTTATCTGCTGATGGGCACTTAGGCTGTTTCCAAATCTTAGCTATGGCGCATATATATTTTCTGATTGGTGTTTCTAGTATCTTGAGATATATTCCTAGAAGTGGGATCACTGGGTCAAATGGGAGTTCCATTTTTAGTTTTTTGAGGAAACTCCATACTGTTCTCCAGAGTGGCTGCAACAGTCTGCATTCACACCAGCAGTGCATGAGGGTTCATATTTCTCCACATCCTCTCTAGCACTTGTCCTTTGTTGATTTGTTGATGATAGTAATTCTGACAGCTGTGAGGTAGTACTTCCTTGTAGTTTTTATTTACTTTGAGCATGTTTTCACATGTCTCTTGGCTTTCTGTATGTCCTCTTTTGAAAAGTGTCTCAGGTCCTTTGCCCATTTTTTAAATTAGATTGTTTTCTTTCTCTTTGTTAAGTTGTATGAGTTCCCGGTACATTTTGGAGATTAAACTATTATTGGTATGACATTAGCATATATGTTCTCCCATGCAGTAGGCTTTTGTGTTGTGATGTTAATGGTTTCTTTTGCTGTTCAGAGCTGTTTATTTTTATATAGTAGCATTTGTTTATTTTCTCGTTTTCTATTATTCTAGGACATGTATGAGTAAAGATATTGCTATGATATATGTCTGATATTTTGCTACCAATAGATTCTTCTAAGATATTTTGGTTTCCCATCTTTTTTATGATTTCTGGGTGTTAGTATTGTATCCTGCTACACTGTCAAATTTATTTATTAAGTCTAGTAGTTTTGTTTTTTTTATTGGAGTTTAAGTTCTTTATCCATTTTGGATTTATTTTTGTGTATGGTGTTAAGTTGGTGATCTGGTTTCATTTTTTTGCACCTAACTGTCCAATTTTGCCAACACCATTTATTGAAGAGACTATCTTGACTCCAATGTAGGCTCTTGCCTCCTTTGTCAAATATTAATTGAGCACAATGGCTTAGGTCAATTTCTGGGTTCTCTGTTCTATTCCATTGGTCTTCATGTCTGATTTTGTACCAGTACCAGGCAGTTTTGAGAATAGTGGTTTTGTAATACAGCTTGATATCTGGTATTGCGATCCCTCCAACTTTGTTCCTCTTTCTCAGGAT
Source organism: Lasiurus cinereus (assembly GCA_011751065.1). Lineage (NCBI taxonomy): Eukaryota > Metazoa > Chordata > Mammalia > Chiroptera > Vespertilionidae > Lasiurus > Lasiurus cinereus. The sequence goes on from JAAGEH010000037.1 coordinate 10,872,359, forward strand.
TGTTGGGGCTATTTCAGGTCTTTTATTCCATATTAAATTTTTAAAAGTTTGTTCTAGGTCTGTGAAATATAATGTTGGTATTCTAATGTGAATTGCATTGAATCTATTGATTGCTTTGGGTACTATAGGCATGTTAATGATGTTGATTTTTCCAATCCATAAATACGGTATATTCTTCCATTTACTTATTTATGTCTTTTGCTATCTCTTTTTTCAGTGTCCTTTAGTTTTGTGAGTACAGGTTTTTTAACTCCTTAGTTAAGTTTATTCTTAGGTATCTTAATTTTTTTGTTGCAATGATAAATTAGATTTTTTCCCTTAGTTTCTCTTTCGTGAGTTCATTATTGATGTAGAAAAAACACACACATATATATTTTTAAAATAAATCTTTATTGTTCAGTTTATTACAGATGTTCTTCTTTTTCCCCTCCCATAGCTCCCCTCCATCTAATCCTCCCCACCCCATGCCCTTACCCCTCACCACTGTCCTCATCCATAGGTGTAAGATTTTGTCCAATCTCTTCCTGCACCCCTCACTCCTCTTTTCCCCTGAGAATTGTTAGTCCATCCCCTTTCTATGCCCCTTATTCTATTATATTCACCTGTTTATTCTGTTCATTAAATTTTTTTATTCACTTAATTTTTAGATTCACTTCTTGATAGGTATGTATTTGTTATCACTTTGTTGTTCATAATTTTTATCTTTACCTTTTTATTCTTCTTCCTCTTCTTAAAGAAAACCCTTCAGCATTTCATATAATCCTGGTTTGGTGGTGATGAACTCCTTTAGCTTTTTCTTATCTGTGAAGCTCTTTATCTGACCTACAATTCTGAATGATAGCTTTGCTGGGTACAGCACTCTTGGTTGTAGGGCCTTGCTATTCATCACGTTGAATATTTCCTGCCACTCCCTTTTGGCCTGCATAGTTTCTATTGAGAAATCAGCTGACAATCATATGGGTGCTCCCTTGTAGGTAACTAACTGTTTTTTTTTCTTGCTGCTTTCAAGATTCTCACTTTGTATTTTGCCCTTGGCATTTTAATTATGATGTGTCTTGGTGTGGTCCTCTTTGGATTCTTTTTGTTTGGTGTTCTGTGTGCTTCCTGGACTTGTAAGTCCATTTTTTTCACCAGGTAGGGAAAGTTTTCAGTCATTATTTCTTTAAATATGTTTTCAGTATCCTGCACTCTCTCTTCTTCTGGCACTCCCAAAATTCTGATATTGGTAAGCTTGAAGTTGTCCCAGAGGCTCCTTACACTATCTTCACATTTTTGAACTCTTTTTTTTTCTTTTTGTTTTTCTGTTAGGCTGTTTTTTGCTTCCTCATATTTAAGATCTTTGATTTGATTCTTGGGGTCCTCTAGTCTGCTGTTAGATTTCTGTATATTATTCTTTATTTCAGACAGTGCATGCTTAATTTCTGGTGGGTCCTTTTCCATTTTTTTTGACATTCTCATTAAGATATTTGAAGGACTCACTAAATTTCTCAGAGTTCTCAATGAGTTTGTCAGTCGTTTGTAGAAGATTCTTGAGTAACCTTAAAAATGTGGTTTTGAACTCTATGTCCAGTCGTTTGCTTTCTTCCATTTCTTTCATTCATGACATGTTTCTTGGTCTCCTTATTTTGGCTGCTTCCCGGTGTTGATGGAGTGGCTTTGTGTGCTAGTTGTCCTTAGGGCCCAGTAGCTCCACCTCCCCAATCACCTGAGGCAGACACTCTTGGTGCACCCCTTTGTGGGCTGGGTTCACAGTTGTGTTGTAGTTAAGCTTTGATTGCTATGGGTACACTGGGAGCAATTGACCTCCAGGCCAATTGACTGCGAGGATTAGCTGTGTTTATTAATGGAAGAACTGCTGTGCTGGAGACACCCTTATTGGGCAGAACTTGCTTCAGTGGGGCTTTAGTGCTCACCGAGTCTGCCTCCTGAGTGTGTCACTTATGTATGTGAGGAGTTGAAATCTGGTGTCATCTCACACTGACCTGTAGGTACACTGGTTCCTGGATTTCTAAGGAGGTGCTAGTCAGCTAGTGTCTGAGGCCACCCAGCAGGAGCTACTGGGAGCTCTGCAGATTTCTCCTCTTTGCTTGGAGTTTGGAAGATTTGGAGTTGATTTCTCCTCTTTGCTTGGAGTTTGGAAGTTTTGGAGTTGTCTGACCCAGCTGCAATGTGTTAGGTTAAGTTGCCAGAGAACAGGCCATTCGTATGCAAAAGTCGCCGCACAGCTGGGTGGGTTTGTAAATTGGGCAGGGCAGGGTCTCAGGGAGTCTCTAGGCTAGGGCGTGGCAAACAGCAATGGCTGCCAGTCAGCCCTCTCTGCCTTGTCCTGTTTAGTGTCCTATGTCCATTGCCCCAGCACAGTAAACAATGATTCCAGTGTGCAAATCTGTGAAAGAGCCACCCTCCCTTTCTGACCTGATGGCAGACAGTCCAGTTTCTCCCTGTATGAGTCTGGGTCCCCAGAATCTCGCCAGAAACTGGAGTTCAGAGAGTCGAGAACTTTTAACTCTCCCAATTGAAAACAACAACGCACGCCAGCCCGATTCTCATGTGTCTCCGTACTTCTGCCTTTCTGAGCCTCTGCATGTCCCACCGGGTCTGGATGCACTTTTTTCTTTCCTTCTGGTTGTAGAACTTCCACTCCACCAGCTTTCCCAAGGTTTCAGGGGATAGTTGTTTTGTCTTTTAGTTGTAGTTTTGGTGTGGTTGTGAGAGACAGCACATACAGATGTGTATCTTATGCTGCCATCTTGGTTCCTCCCCAAACACATATATTTCTGGTGTTAACTTTGAATCCTGCTATATTGCTGAATTCATTTATTAGGTCTAGTAGTTTTTTGATGGAATCTTCGGGGTTTTCTATGTTCAATATCATGTGATCTGCAAATAATAACTGTTTTACTTCTTTGCTAATTTAGATGCCTTTTGTTTCTTCTTATTGTCTGATCACTATGACTAGCACTTCTAGTATTAAGTGGAACAGGAGTGGTGAAAGTGGGATCCCGGTCTTGTTCCTGTTCTTAGGGGAAATCATTTTAGTTTTTGCCCATTGACTATTTGCCCATTTGTCACATAAGATTTTTATTATGTTGTTGTATGATCCATTTATTCCCACTTTTCCTTGGGTTTTTATCAAGAAAGGGTGTTGGATTTTGTCAAATGTTTTTTTCTGCATCAATTGATATAATTATGTGACTTTTATCTCTCAATTTGCTTATGTGATGTATCACATTTATTAATTTGAGAATATTTAATGAGCCTTGGATCCCCAGAATAAATCTCACTTAGTCATGGTGTATGATCTTTTCTAATATAATGCTGGATCTGATTTCCAAAAATTTTGTTGAGGATTTTAACATCTATATTCATCAGGAATATTGGCCCGTAATTCTCTTTCTTTGTAGTGTTTTTATCTTGTTTTGGGATAATGATGATCCTGGCTTCATAGAAAGAGCTTGGATGTGTACCTTCCTCTTGAATTTTTTTGGAATAGTCTGAGAAGGATAGGTTTTAGTTCTTCTTTGAATTTTTGGTAAAATTCCCCTGTAAAGCCATACAGACCAGGGCTTTTGTTTGGTGAAAGTTTTTGATTACTGCTTCGATTTTATCAGGAATTATTGGCCTATTCAGTTGTGTGTGTGTGTGTGTGTGTGTGTGTGTGTGTGTGTTTATTCTTCCTGATTTAGTATGGGAAAATCATATTTTTCTAGGATTTTTTCATTTCATTTAGGTTGATCAATTTGTTGCAGTAGAGTTGTTCATAGTATTTTTTAATGTTTTTTTTTCAATCCTTTGTATGTCTGTGGGGTACTTCACCTCTTTCATTTCTGATTTTGTGTTTTTAGGTTGTCTCTCTTTCTTTCTTGATGAGCTTGATTAGTGGGTCATCAATCTTATTTGTCTTTTCAAAGAAACAAAACTTGGTTTCATTGATCTTTTTTATTAGTGTGTGTGTGTGTGTGTGTGTGTGTGTGTGTGTGTGTGTGTTCCTTCTATCTTTCTTTCTTTTTGGTCTCTATGTCAATTATTTCTGCTCTGATCTTAAATATGTCCTTATTTCTACTTACTTCGGGTTTTTCTCTTCAATAATCCAAGTATTGTTTAATAACATGCTATTTAGCCTCCAAGGGTTTTATTTTATTTTCATTGTTTTATTGTAGTTGATTTCTAATGTTATGTCATTGTGTTCTGATAAGATTTGATATGACTTCTATCTTATTGAATTTGAATAGAATTTGCCTCTATCCTAATATGCTGTCTATTTCTGAAAATGTCCCAGGTGAATTTGAGAAGAATATATGTTCTGTACCTTTGGGGTGAAATGTTCTGAAGATATAAATTAGTTCCATTTGATGTAGTGAGTCATTCAGGGTTGCTATTTCTTTGCTTATTTTTTGTTTAGAGAACTTATGCAGTGGGATCATTGGGATATTAAAGTCCCCTACTATCATTATATTGCTGTCAATCACTCCCTTGTTATCTTCTAGAAGTTTTTTTTTTTTAATGTATTTGGGTGCTCCTGTATTTGACACATATAAGTTTACCAGAGTTATATCCTCTTGTTGAATTTATCCCTTTAATATTATGAAGTGGTCCTCCTTATCTCTTATTATGGCCATCACTTTGAGGCCTATTTTGTCATATATAGGTATTGCTACCCCAACTGTTTTTTTTTTTTCATTTCCATTTGCCTGAATTTTTTTTCCATCCCTTATCAGTCTGTGTGATTACTTTGTTCTGAGGTGGGTCTCCTGTAGATGGCAAATATATGGGTCATGTTTTCTTATCCAATAAGCTACCTTAGGTCTTTTGATCCATTTTACCTTTAAGATTATTGATAGGTACTTGTTTGTCACACTCTTTATTCTTTATGCCTGTGTTCCTTCTTCCCTTTCTATTTCTTCTTTATACAGCAGTACCTTTAGTATTTCTTGCATTGTTGGCTTGGTGGTCATAAACTCCCTTAGCCTTTTATTGTCTGTGAAACTCCTGATTTCACCCTCAATTTTGATATAGTGTTCTTGTATTCATTCCCTTGCTTTGTATAGCTTTGTATATTTCATTCCATTTTCTTCTGGCCTGATACGTTTTCTGTTGAGAAATCATATGATAATCTAATAGGAGATCCCAGTTAGGCAACTGTCTCAGGAAGACTTTAGTATTCGTATTTTGTCACTGATGTTTGTCAATTTAATTTTGATGTGTCTTGGTGTTTTTCTTTTTGGGTTTATCTTGTTTGGGACTCCGTGTACTTCTTGGACTTGTGTGAGTTCTTTTTTTTTTTTCCCCTAAAATGAGGGATATTTTCTGTTCATTCTTTTTTTTTCCATACTTTACTTTTTTGTCAGTATTTCTTCAGTGTTTCTATTACTATCTCACTTCCCCTCCTTTAGGCACTCCTATTATGTGGATACTATTTCAAAGCTATTATATTAGGTCTCCTTCTGTCTTATTGTTTGTTTGTTTGTTTTTTAATTAAAACTTTATTATTCAGATTATTACATTTGTTTCTCTTTTTTCCCCTCCATAGCTTCCCTCCACCCAACTCCCACCCTCCCCTCGGCCCTTACCTCCCTCCCATTGACCTCATCCATAGGTGTATGATTTTTGTCCAGTCTCTCCCTGTACACCCCTCACCCCTTTCCCTCTGAGAATTATCAGTCCACTCCCTTTCTGTGCTCCTGATTCTAGTATATTCATCAGTTTATTCTGTTGATCAAATTTTTAATTCACTTAATTTTTAGATTCACTTGTTGATAGATATGTATTTGTTCATAATTTTTTGACTTTTACCTTTTTCTTCTTCCTCTTCTAAAAGAGTACCTTTCAGCATTTCATATAATACTGGTTTGGAGTTGATGAACTCCTTTAGCTTTTTCTTATCTGTGAAGCACTTTATCTGTCCTTCAATTCTGAATGATAGCTTTGCTGGATAGATTGTTCTTGGTTGTAGTTCTTGCTATTCATCACGTTGAATATTTCTTGCCACTCCCGTCTGGCCTGCATAGTTTCTGTTGAGAAATCAGCTGACAGTCGTATGGGTGCTCCCTTGTAGGTAATGAACTGTTTTTCTCTTGCTGCTTTGAATATTCTCTCTTTGTCTTTTGCTCTTGGTATTTTAATTATGATGTGTCTTGGTGTGTTCCTCTTTGGATTCCTTTTATATGGGGTTCTGTGTGCTTCCTGGACTTGTAAGTCTATTTCTTTTACCAGATGTGAGAAGTTTTCAGTCATTATTTCTTTTCAGTATCTTGCTCTCTCTCTTCTTCTGGCACCCCCACAATTCTGATGTTGGTATGCTTGAAAATGTCCCAGAGGCTCCTTACATTATCTTCACATTTTTGGATTCTTTTCTCTTCTTGCTTTTCCAGTTGAGTGTTTTCTGATTCTTTATATTTCCAATTTTTGACTTGATTTTTGCTTTTCTTTAGTCTGCTGTTAGGACTCTGTATAATATTTTTTTATTTCAGTCAGTGTATGATTAATTTCTAGTTGGTCCTTTTTCATCTCTAGTTGGACCTTTTCCATCTCTAGTTGGATCTTTTGCATCTTTAGTTGGTCCTTTTTCATCTCCTTTTGGGCTCTTGCTAACTTTATCCAACTTTTCTAGGATATTCTTGAAAAACCTTATAAGCATGGTTTTGAACTCTATATCCAGTCGTTTGTTTTCTTCCATTTCTTTTGTTTGTGATCTCTTCCCTTGTCTCAGCATTTTCACTATGCCACGAGAACTTCTGTGTTGGATTCAGCCTTATGGTACCGGACTTGCGATACCTCAGAAGCCTCTCTGTTGAGCTTGGGATGGGTGGAGTCTCAGGGCTTAAGGGACCACCTTGCCTTCCAGTTGACCCCGCCTGCCACAGCCCCTGAGTCTCTCATGACTGGGTAATCGATGGAGTGGTCCTTGTGTGCATGCACAATGCCTCTAGATCGCTGCCTTTCTGGCTCCCCTGTGCTCCAGGACCACACGAGTCTAGGTCCCAGGGTTTCCGCCGAAACTGGGGCTTAGCAGAGTCAGAAGTGGCCCAGTTGGTAGGGTCTGTCTCCTGCCCACTCGCGAAAGCCAACGGCACAATAAGCAGTCAGTCCTCTGCGCGTAGTGCCCTGCATGCCACCAGACCTCTGATATCTTGCGACTCCCCTAAATTTGCATGCACCTCTCCCTTTTCACAGTCCAAAATCCCCCCATATGAGTTTTGGCTGGATCTGGGGTTTAGTGTCGTAGGATAAGGGTTTCAATGCCTTTGAGAGTCTCCGTTTCCTTCCTGCCAGAGAAAACCAGCCAGGTTCTCCGGCACCCGCTCTCTCCACGTGCATGTCTCCGTACCTCAGCTTTTTGCAGCTTCTCTGGGTCTCCGTGAGCCCCTCTCTTTCCCTCTAGTTGTAGAACTTCCACTCTGCCAGCTTTCCTGTGGTTCTGGATGATGTCCGTTCTGTCTTTTAGTTGTAGTTTTGAAATTTTTGTGTGAGGCAGCAGTGTAGGTGTTTACCTATGCCGCCATCTTGGAATCTCCCCCTCTCCCTCTGTTTTTTAAGTTGTTTTCCAGTTGTTGCTCTACTTGGTTGTGTTTTCTACCTTATCTTCTAACTCTCTGATGCAGTCCTTAGCTGCTTCTAGTCTCCTGTTGAAACATTCCATTGTGTTTCTTATGGCAGCTATGTCATTCTTCATTTCCTCTTGATTTTTACACATGTTTAATTTTTCTCTCGTCCTTTTCATTGTTGTTATAACCATTGCTCTGAATTCATTATCTGACAAATTGCTTGCCTCCATTTTGTTTATTTTCTTGTCTAGTGTTTCCTCCTTTTCTTTCAAATGGGGGTTGTTTCTTTTGCTCTCCATTTTTGCTGTTCCTTTGTGATTATTTCAATGTGTTAGATCAAACTGTTATGCAACCTTAGATTTTTTTATGTTTGTCTTATATAGTAGATTAGAGGTTCAGTGCAAGAATTCATGCACCAGTGAGGTCCTTCAACCTGGCCTGTAGGATCAGGCTGAAACCAGCTCTTCAATATCTCCTGAGGGTTCCCAGATTACAAGAGGGTGAAGGCCAGGCTGAGGGACCCCATCAGTGCCCAATTGGGGCCAGTGAGAGATGTGGAAGGTTGGCCAGCTGGGAAGGGACCATGGAAGTGCTCCAAGGTATGTTTGGCCCATCTCGCTCAGTCCCAATCAGCTAGACCTTAGCAACAAGCTAACCTACCATTAGGAGCATCTGCCCCATGGTGGTCAGTGCACATTATAGGAAGCAGTTGAACAGCCTTAGCATATCATTAGAATATTATGCTTTGATTGGTTGAACAGATAACCAGATGACAGGACACTTAACATATTAGGCTTTTATTATATAAGATGTTTTGTGGTACCCAGTTGTGCAACCTCTCCAGTCCTTTTGGCTTGGTATTCTGGAGATGCCCCCTAAGTGGGATATTTGGGTTCTCTTGGTGTAGTTGGGTCTTGAGTTTTATTGTCTGGATTATGGATGGAGTCTCCTCTCAGAGTGTTTGGTTATGTGGCTTGCTCTCTATCATGTTGTTCAAATAGCACGAAATGCAATTCAAAAAGATACGACACAAAGGGAATGAAACATGTATATGTACTCACGACACCAATAACCCAAATAAAAGTAACCACCAGATAAAAGAGAAGTAGCAGAGATAAAAGAGAGAAAAAATGTTATTGAAAAAAGAAAATCAGGTAAGAGATAAAAAGAATAAATGGGATGAAAGCACCACAAAACAAACAGATAAACTAAAAAAATGCAAACAACAAATACCCAGAAAAAAAGGAGCTACAGAATCTGTAGATGCAGAGATTATATCCAGAAAGTAAATTTAAGGGATTGAATGAATAGGGGAAGGTATAAGTATGTCTCTCTTGGACTGTGATCATCATGGCTAGAGAGAAGACATAAGTCCTGAGTAGGGGTGATGGGGGATTGAGAGAAAAAAAAAGAGACAGATACATACAGTAGGGAAAGCTGGGACCGAGTGGGATAGCTGGCCCTCTGATGGAGACACAGTGATCCAGAGCCGGTGTAGCACATTTATGTTATACAATATGATTCCAGAAAATTTTACTAGAGTTTAAGACAAAAGAAATTATGTGAAATCATTGTTAAAGATCAATGTGTAATTCTTCTTGTGGCTTCTATGTAGCTGTCACTTCTGGCTGAGCCCAGATAACTGCGCCCATTCCTTGCGCCTGGCTGAACTTAAACAATGAAACCTACCCCTTGGCACCTGAGCCAAGGGTCAGGCTGACAACAAACATGCATCTCCACAGCTTTGGCTGAAAGCAGGCAAGACCAATTTCCCCACTCTGCCTGCTGTCAATCTTAATCTTTCAAGCATCTGTTTCTGACAGGCCTTTAGGAGGGTGTGGTGCTGTAGCACTTTTTGGAATTGAATGGCCTATCTTCAACCCAGTCCTGAGGGCTCTTTGGAGCTATTCAGAGTTTTTGTGTCCTTTGTATAGATCAAGGTATAGTCTGAGTGTGGCTGTATTAGCTACTTAAGGCTGCTGGGAGGGGCTATCTCTTCAGGAGACAAATGGCTGCTTAGGTTTTTGAGGGACCAAAATGTCTCAGTGCTGGATTCCTGGTCATCTCTCTTCAACCTGCTCTCCTCTGCAGCCTTTCCCCAGACTCTTCATATCTGCACCTCCACCTGCACGCAGCCACGGATGAGTGTATCTGAATAGTTCTATGAGCTGGGTTTAGTGAATAAAAGCAAGGACAAAACAGAGGCAAAACAACCACGAGACTGCACGTTTCTCTCCCTTCAGCACAATGCAGCTCAGGCAGCTCTTCAGGTGGCATTTTTGGGCTTGGCCTATTGAATATGTGGACTTAGATACAGAATCCCCTGCTACCAGCAGCCCTATGGACTTCCTTTTCATAGTCAGACGTTACACCTGTCCCTAAGGGACATAGATCTGGTGCCATGCAGCTTCCTTCTGACCCTTTTGGCTCAGTGGTCTCGTGACTCTCTCCAGCCCAGATCCCCGATCCTTCCCTCCTCAGCTGAAAATTGTCTCACCAACTATGTCTGCATTGCCAAATCCAGGTGGATGTTTTTTATTTAGCTGCTCCTTCTATCTGCTCTGGGATAAGGCCCAGGACACGTCTGCTTATTCAGCCACCCCTCACTTTAAGAATTTTTTTTGGCCAGAAACGAATTACTGAAAACTTGTTTTGCAATCTCATTCACAATCAAGTAGAGGGAGATAAAATATGTAAGCCAATAATGATTCTCTGAGGCACATTTAGATGGAGTCCCACACAAAATGAAACTAAAAAGACCGACACCAAAGCGCATTATACTTTAATTGTCAAACAACAACGACATAGCAAGAATCTTAAAGGCTACTAAAGAGAGAGAGAGAGAGAGAGAGAGAGAGAGAGAGAAAGTTACCTATAAGGGATCTCCCATCTTATCAACTGATTTATCAACAGAAACACATTAGGCAAGAAGGAAATGGAATACAATATACAAAGTCATACAAAGTAAGGGTCTGAATCCAACAATACTATAGCCAGTAAGGCTATCATTCAAACTTGAAGGTGATATCAGGTGCTTCACAGACAAAAAAGGACTAAGGGAGTTTATTACCAGCAATTCAATAAATGCTAAAGGGACTGCTATAAAAAGAAGAAATAGGAAGGGAAGAAAACACACAGGCACAAACAATAAAAATGGGAACAAACAAGTACCTATTAGTAATAACTTTAAATATAAATGGATTAAGTACCATAATCAAAAGATGTAGGGTAGCTGAATGGATAAGAAAATATGACACATATATCTGCTATCTACAGGAGACTCACCTCAGAACAAAGGACTCACACAGGTTCATAGTGAAGGGAAGGGGAAAAAATTTCAGGCAAATGGAAATGAAAGAAAAGCTGAAGTAGTAGTACTTATATCTGACAAATTAGACCTCAAAGTAAAGGCCATAACAAGAGATAAGAAAGGCCACTTCATAATTCTAAAGGGATTGATACATCAAGAGGATATAACCCTGGTAAACAATAAACACCCAATGCAGCAGCACCCAAATACATTAAAAAAATCTGGAACATATCAAGGGAGAGAACAACAATAGTAGCAGACTTTAATAACCCATTAACAGTTCTGGATAAATCCTCTAAACAAAAAGTCAGCAAAGAAACATTAATTCTAAATAACTAACTAGATCATATAGAATCAATTGATATTTTCAGTACATTACACCCCAAAGCCACAGAATATACTTTTGTATCAAGTGCACATAGGACATTTTCAAAGGTAGATGACATATTGGGACACAGCATTTCTTTAAATTCAAGAAGATAGAAATCATATCAAGCATCTTCTCAGATCACAATGGCATACAATTAGAAATCAAGTACAATAAAAACAATGAAAAAAATCAAACACTTGGAGGTTAAATATCATGCTATTAAACAATGATTGGGCAACCAAATAGATCCAAGAAGAAATAAAAAGCATCCCAGCAACAAACGACAACGAAAACACAACAATCTTAAATCTATGGGACACTCAGAGCTCCACAAGCCTACCTAAAAAAATGGTAATAAATTATCTAACTCTACAACTCAAAGTGTTAGAACAGTGGTTCTCAACCTGTGGGTCACAACCCCTTTCACAGGGGTCCCCTAAGACCATTGGAAAACACAGGTATTTACATCATGATTTATAACAATAGCAAAATTACAATTATGAAGTAGCAACAAAAATGGTTTTATGGTTGGGTGTCACTACAACATGAGGAAATGTATTAAAGGGTTGCAACATTAGGAAGGTTGAGAACCACTGTGTTAGAAAGAGAGAAATAAGTAAATCCAATCTTAAGCAGAAGGAAGGAAATAATAAACATCAAAGAATAAATAAATGAAATAGAGACAAAAAAAACCCAACAATACAAAAGAGCAACAAAACCAGGAGATGGCTCTTCGAAAAGATGAACAAGATTGATGATTTATCTAGGCCTACCAAGAAGCAAAGAGAGAGGATCCAAATAAACAAAATCAGAAATGAAGGAGGTGAAGTAACCACTGATCCCACAGAAATACAAAGTGTTATCATAAATACTATTAACAGCTCTCTTCCTAAGAAATGAACAACCTAGACAAAATGGACATATTCTTTAAAAATACAAGCTCCCAAAACTAAGTCAGGAATAATCTAAAACTGTGAATAGGCTGATAACTACCAAATAAATTGAAGCAGTGATTTAAAATCTTCCAACAAACAAAAGCACTGATCCAGAGAGCATTAAAGGGGAGTTCTACCAAGCATTCAAAGAAAAATAAAACCTATCTTCCTCAGACTATTCCCAAAATTTCAAGAAGAAGGCACACCCCCAAGCTGTTTCTATGAAGTCAGCATTTCCCTAATTCCAAAACCATATAAACACACCACACACAAAAAAAGAGAACTACAGGTCAGTGTCCTTGATAAATATAAGTGCTAAACTCCTCAACAAAATTCCACCACATTGGATCCAGCATTACATTAGAAAGATCACACAACATGACCAAACGGAATTTATTCCAGGGATTCAAGTAAGGTACAATAAAAACAAACCACTAAATGTGATACACCACATAAACAAATTAAGAGACAAAAATCACATAATCAAATCAATTGAAGCAGAAAAAGTATTTGACAAAATCCAACATCTTTTCTTGTTATAAATATCAGTAAAAGTGGGAATAAATGAATTATACCTCAACATATTAAAAGCCTTATTGGACAAAATACAGTCAACATCATACTCAATGGGCAGAAACTAAAACAATTTCCCCTAAGAACAGGAACAAGACAGGGATACCCTCTTTCACCATTCCTGTTTGATATAGTATGGGAATTACTAGACATAGCAATCAGACAAGAAGAAGGAAAAATAAGCATCCAAATTGGAAAAGAATAAAACTGTTCTTATTTGCAGATGACATGATACTGTATACAGAAAATTCCAAAGACTCCATCAAAAAACTAAGAGACCTAAAAAAATCAATTCATCACTATTCCAGGACACAAAGTTAACACCAAGAAATGTATGGTTTTTTATACACCAATAATGAACTCACAGAAAGAGAAACTAAAAAAAAAAAAATTCCATTTACAATTGCACCAAAAAAAAGATACCTAGGAATAAACTAAACTAAGGAGGTAAAAGACCTGTACATGTAAAACTACAGGACACTGAAAAAAGAGATAGATGAAGACATAAACAGATGGATGAATATATGGTGTTCATGGATTAGTAGAATCAACATCATTCAAATGTCCTACTACCCAAATCAATCTATGAATTCAATGTACTTCCCCATTAAAATATCAACAGCATATTTCACAGAACTAGAATGAACTCTCCATAAATTCATCTGGAATAAAAATACCCTGAATAGCTGCAGCCATCCTGAGAAAGAAAAACAAAGTAGGAGGAATCTCAATACCACATGTCAAGTTGTTTTACAAAGCCACTATTCCCAAAACTGCCTGGTACTGGCACAATAACAAATAGACCAATGGAATATAATAAAGAACCCAGAAATCAATGGAAACCACTATGCTCAATTAATATTTGACAAAGGAGGCATCAACATACAATGGGTCAAATCAGTGTCTTCAATAAATGGTGTTGAGAAAATTGGAAAGATATGTGCAAAAAAAATTAAACTAGACCACAAACTTACATGATACACAAAATAAACTCAAAATGGATAAAGGACTTAACACGTAAGATGGGAAACTATAAAAATGCAAGAGGAATCGACAGGCAGCAAAACCTCAGACATATGCCAAAGCAATTTCTTCACTGATAAAGCTCCTACAGCAATATAACCCAAAGATAAAATAACCAAATGGGAATACATCAAAATCAAAAGCTTCTGCATAGCAAAAGAAACCATCAACAAACAAGAAAGCCCACTGCATGGGAGAGCATATTTGCTAATGTTATTTCCAATAAGAGTTTAATTTTCGACATTTACAGAGAATGCTTACAACTTAATAAAAGGAAGATAAACAACCCAATCAAAAAGTGGGTAACGGACCTAAATAGATACTTTTTAAAAGAGAACATAAGTAATGTAAAGAGACATATCAAAACATGTTCAAAGTCACTAATCATCAGAGAGATGCAAATCAAAATGACAATGAGGTACCATCTGACTCCTGACAGAATGGCTAACAACAACAAATTAACAAGCAGCAAGTGTGTACTCACCGCCCTCTAGTGTCTGTGTCTATTAGTTATGCTTATATGCATGCATACAAGTCCTTCAGTTGATCTCTTCCCACCGCCCCACCTTCCTTTGCCTTCCCTCTGAGGTTTGATAGTCTGCTCAATATTTCTCTGTCTCTGGATCTTTTTTTTTTTCATTACATTATATTGTTCATTATATAAATGAGTGAGATTATATGATATTTATCTTTCTCTGACTGGATTATTTTACTTAGTGTAATGCTCTCCAGGTTTATCCATGCTGTTGCGAATTATAAGAGTTCTTTCATTTTTACAACAGCATAGTATTCCATTGTGTAGGCATATTACAATGTTTAAATTCAGTCATAGGCTGATGGGCACTTAATCTTAGCTATTGTAAATTGTGCTATTATGAACATAGGGGTGCATATATCCTTTCTGATTGATGCTTCTGATTTCTTGGGATATATTCCAAGAAGTGGGATTACTGGATAAAATGATAGTTACACTTTTAATTTTTTGAGGAAACTCCATACTCTTTTCTACAGTGGCCACACCAGTCTGCATTCCCACCAGCAGTGCAAAAGGGTTCCTTTATCTTTCCATCCTCACCAGCACTTGTTGTTTGCTGATTTGTTGATGATAGCCATTCTGACAGCTGTGAGATGGTACTTTATTGCCATTTTGATTTGCATCTATCAGATGATTAGTGGCTTTGAGCATGCTTTCATATGTCTCTTGGCCTTCTATGTCCACTTTAAAAAATATATTTAGGTACTTTGTTGATTTTTATTGGATTTTTTATCTTCTTTTTGTTAAGATGTATGAATTCCTTATAAATTTTGGAGATTAGACCCTTATTGGATATAACATTGGCAAATATGTACTCCCATGCAGTGCGCTTTCTTGTTGTTTTGTTGATGGTTTATTTTTCTATGCAGAAGCTATTTATTTTGATGGAGTCCTATTTATTTATATTCTCCTTAGTTTCCATTGTCCTAATGAGCTGTATGGGTGAAGACATTGCAATGACATATATCTGATATTTTGCTGCCTATTGATTCTTTTAAGATTTTTTCCGTCTTATGTTCAAGCTCTTTAACCACTTTGAGTTTATTTTTATGTATGGTATAAGTTGGTGTGCTACTTTTATTTTTATTTTTTGGATATATCTGTCTAGTTTTCCCAATACCATTTATTGAAGAGCCTGTCTTGCTTCACTGTAGGCTCTTGCCTCCTTTGTTAAATATTAATTGAGCATAATGGCTTGAGTCAATTTCCAAGGTCTCTGTTCTGTGTCATTGGTCTATATGTTCTGTACTGTGCCAGTTCCAGACAGTTTTGAGAACAGTGGCTTTGTTATATAGCTTGATATCTGGTATTGTGTTCTCTCCAACTTTGTTCTTCTTTTTCAGGATTGCTGTGGCTATTTGGATTTTTTTTTTATCTCAAATGAATTTTTGGAGAGTCTGTTCCAGGTCTGTGAAATATGCCATTGGTATTTCACAGTGAATCTATATATTGTTTTGTGTAAAATGGACATTTTAATGATGTTGATTCTACCAATCCATGAACATGGTATATTCTTCCATTTCTATGTCTTCCTCTACCTCTTTTTTCAACGTATTATATTTTCCTGAGTACAGGTCTTTTACCTCCTTAGTTAAATTTATTCTTAGATATCTTCATTTTTTGTTTCAATGGCATATGGGATTTTGTTGTTGTTTGTCTTTCTGTGAGTTCATTATTGATGTAGAAAAAAAAACATAGATTTCTGGGTGTTAATTTTGTATCCTATTACCTTGTCAAATTAATTTATAAAATCTAGTAGTTTTTTTTTTTTTGGTTTTGTTTTGTTCTGTTTTTGGAATCAATGTGAAATTTATTGACCAGAAAGATTCAGTCTTAAGTCATAACAAGTCATATTTCATGTAACTATATAAATGATTTCACTCTTTTTTATGTGATAAAGTCTTTTATATTGTTTTTAGTTTCTAAATATGAATTGAAATTCCATGAAAAGTTCTGTTGACTTGCCAGTAATTATATTGACCTCTAAAATGTAATAGAAAAAAACTTTATCCATAATAAAAGCAATATTCAGAATTCTATATATTGACTTGGTTATGTATATGAGACCCTTGATGAAGCCCTTCAAACTTTCTTAGGAATAGATATGATGTAATTATTGAAAAGTGACCTCAGAGATGTACGTAAACACACAACACACTCACACACATTAATGTAAATATGCACATATACCATTGTATATATACCTTCAGAAATAAGCATCAGAGATTGTGCTAACAAATTGACTACAAATTCATACCAACTGGATAATGAATTTCTAAGCCAAACCCCTTCCTCTTCTATTAGCATCCACAAGGTGAAATGCAGGTGGTTGTCACATAGACTGAGAGATAAGAAAGAAGAGGGTTAATTAAACTAGATGTAGAATTATTTGGACATAAAATGAACTAATAAGCATTTGATAAAACATAAGCCTTCATTTTTTTTCAGTAACCCTTGCAAGCTATACATGCATAAGAAAACATGCTCTACCAGATTTTAAAACATATAAAGTTATTATAATTAAGTCAGTGTGGTAGTGATATAGGAAGAGAACAAATATATATATATTTATATATATCTATATATCTATATATATATATATATCTACCTACCTATACATGCATGAAAATTTAGTATATAATAGAGATAGCTTTACAAATAAGAAAAGATTGACTATTCCATAAAAGGTTCTGAAAATTTAATTATACTTATGCAATAATAGAACATTCCATTTTATTAATATTATAACTTATATAATATTATAATAATATAATATTCCAGTACTGTGTCAAAGAGAAGTGGTGAAAGTGGGAATCCTTGCTTGTTCACATTCTTAGGGGAAATGGTTTTAGTTTTTGCCCATTCAGTGTGATGTTGGCTCTAGGTTTTTCATATAAGACTTTTATTATGTTGAGGCATGATCTCTCTATTCCCACTTTGCTGAGAGTTTTTATCAAGAAAGGGTGTTAGATTTTATCAAATGCTTTTTCTGAATTAATTGATATGATTATGTGATTTTTGTCTCTCAATTTGTTTATGTGATGTATCATGTTTATTGATTTGTGGATAGTGTACCAGCCTTGCATCTTCTATACAAATCCACTTGGCCATAGTGTATGATCTTTCTAATGTAATGTTGGATCTAATTTGCTAGAATTTTGTTAAGGTTTTTAGCATTTATGTTCAGCAGGGATATTGGCCTGTAATTACTTTCTTTGTAGTATCTTTAACTGGTTTTGGGAATAAGGTAATGCTAGATTCATAGAAAGAGTGCCTTCCTTTTGAATTTTGGACTAGTCTGAGGTTTTCTTTGAATGTTTGGTAAAACTCCCCTGTGAAGCTGTCTGGATCAGAGCTTTTGTTTGCTAGAAGTTATTTGGTTACTGTTTCAATTTCCTCCAATGTTATTTTTTTTATTCTTCCTGATTGAGTATTGGAAGATTGTATTTTTCTAGGAATAAATCATTTTTTCTAAGTTGTCCAATTTATTGTAATAGAGTTGTTCATAGTATTTTTTGTCTGTGGGGTCTGTTGTTAATTCATGTCTTTCATTTCTGTTTTTATTTATTTGGGTCATCTCTGTTTCTTGGTGAGCCTGGCTAGAGGTTAATGAATCTTGTTTATCCTTTCAAGGAACCAGCTCTTGGTTTTATTGATCTTCTGTATTGTTGGTGTGTTTTTTTTATCTCTATGTAATTTATTTCCACTCTGATCTTTATTATTTCCTTCCTTCTGCTCACTCTTGTCTTTTCTTGTTTCCATCTTTCTAATTCTTTAAGTTGTAGAGTTACATAATTTGTTACCAGGTTTTTTGTTTTGTTTTGTTTTGTTTGTTTGTTTTTTTGTTGTTGTTATTGTTGTTTGTTTGTTTTTTAGGTAGCCCTGTAATGTTAGGAACTTGCTTCTCAAGACTGCTTTCACTGTGTTCCATAGATTTTGGATTGTTGTATTCTCATTGTCATTTGTTTCCTGGATGTTATTTATTTACTTATTCTTTGATCTCATTGACAACGCAAGCATTTTTTAGTAACATGCTATTTCACCTCCAAGTGTTTGATTTTTTATAGTTTTTATTGTAGTTGACATTATGCCATTGTGATCTGAGAAGATGCTTGATATGATTTCAATCTTCTTGAATTTGAGGAGACTTTCCCTGTGCCCCAATGTGTGTTCTAGCTTTTAAAACATTCTATGTGCACTTGAGAAGAATATATATTTCAGTGCTTTGGGGTAGAATGTTCTGAAGATGTCAATTAAGTCCATCTGATCTAGTGAGTCATTTAGGATTGCTGTTCTTTGTTGATATCTTTTTCTAGAGTATTTATCCATTGATGTTAATGGGGTATTAAAGTCCCCTATTCTGATCATATTGCTATCGATTTCTCCCTTGCTATCTTGCAGAAATATATATATTTGGGTGCTCCTGCATTGGGTGCATATATGTTTACCAGAGTTTTTATCCTTTTTGTGTGTCAATCCTTTTAGTATAATGAAATGGCCTTCCTTATCTCTTTTTGTGGCCTTCACTTTGAGGTTTATTTTGTCAGACATAAGTATTACTACCCCACCTTTTTTTTTTCATTTCCATTTGCCTGAAACATTCTTTTTTATCCCTTCACTTTCAGTCTGTTTCAGCCCATTGGTCTTGGGTGGGTCTCTTGTAGACAGCATGTTTTTTCATCCATTCAGCCACATGATGTCTTTTGATTGGATCATTTCATCCATTTACATTTAATGTTATTCTTGATAGGTACTTGTTTGTAGCCATTTTTCTTCTTTATGGCTGTGTTACTTCTTCCCTTTCTATTTCTTCTCTTTACAACTGTCCCTTTAGCACTTATTGCATTGCTAGTTTGGTAGTGATAAACCCTTTTAACCTGTTTTTGTCTGTGAAGCTGCCGATTTCCCCTTCAATTTTGAATGATAGCCTTGCTGGATAGAGTATTCTTGGATTCAGTCCTTTTCTTCCCATCACTTTATATACTTCATTCCATTCCCTTCTGGCCTGATATGTTTTGGTTGAGAAATCAGTTGATAATCTAATGGGATATCCTCCTCCACCTCTCTGCCTTTAAGATACTCTCTTTGTCATTAATATTTGCCATTGTAATCATGATGTGTCTTGGTGTGGGTCTTTTTGGGCTCATCTTGTTTGGGACTGTCTGTGCTTGTGTTATGTTTTTCTTCCCAAATCAGAGAAGTTTTCTGTCATTATTTCTTCTAATAGGCTTTCTAAACCTTTCTATTATATGTATGTTACTTCGTTTTATGTTGTTCCACAGCTCCCTTAAGCTCTCCTTCTGTTTTCTATTTTTTTGTCTAATTGCTGTTTATATTGGGTGTGTTTTTTTTCTGCCCTGTCTTCTAAGTCTCCAATTCAGTCCTCCAATTCTTCTAGTATACTATAGAACCCTTCCATTTTCTGTTTTATTGTATCTATTTTTATTGTATTCTTCATTTCCTCTTTATTCTTACATAAGTTGATTTTTATCATCCAGCTTATTTAGTAACTATATGACTCTCATGCTGCATTCTTTTTCTGACATATTGCATGCTTCTATTTAATTTAGTTCATTTTTGGGTGATTCCCCCATTTCCTTATTTTGGGGGTTGTTTCTTTATCTCCCCATTTTGTTGTCTTTTTATAGCCCTCAGCTCCCTGTTTGGAGTCTGATGTGTTGAATCCACTAGAAGTCCAGTGATCTGGTATTTTATAGACCAGAGGCTGGGTCTGCCTTTAGTTTCACACAGTTATTTTCTCTGGTCTCAATTGTACCCTCTTCTCCTGAGGTTCTGGTCCCTCGGTTGTCCTCTTTAGATTCTCAGGGTTGGTGCAGGTGCATGCACAGTTCCTCTGGTGTGTGACTCTCTGTGAGGGCCCAGAGCCCTCTGACATGCAATTCTGTGCTCAGCCCCAGCACCCAAGGCAGAATGGTGCCCTAGGTCTCTCTGGCAGTGCACTCACAGCATGGTCCTGTGACCTGTGGCTGGGCACAACAGGTCACACTGCAGCTCTGACTTGGGCTGGGGGTAGGGTGTGTGTAAGATGGCAGCTCTGTACATGCTGGGAAGTGGAGTCCACAGTGTGCTTGGACATAGGGGCATGCACTCTGAGTCTTACCACTTGGCAGGATGGGTGCACACCCTGAAGATCATTGAGGTGACTAGGCACCAAGGCAAGTGGGGTCAGCAGCTGAAGTGGCAGGCTTTGTGGGAGGGGCATGAACTCCAAGAGTCACCAAAAGGTCCAGGCTCTGAGTAGCACTGGGCCTGTGGCTGAAGCAGTGGGTTTGGCTGGAGGACAGTGCACTCTGGGGCTCCCAGGAGCCTGTGGCCAAGGAGTCTGGAGTCCTGTAGTCTGTGGGTTTGTAGATGAGGTAGTAGGTCTTTGGCCAGAGTGGCTGCAGGTTCAGGGATGGTGTCTGAGGCCAGTGTGGGTGGTAGTAAATCTGGGGTCCTAGTCACCACATCTATTCCCTTCAAGATGATGCAGTTTCTGTGCCAGAGCCAGATGCCCTTGGAGTGCTTTCAGTGGTATCAGGGGCATCTCATCTAGTATAGCCCAGTCTGCCAGCTCCTGAGATTCCTACAGGATTTAACTGTCACACACACACACACACACACACACACACACACACACACCACATCCACACATTCCCATTTAGCTTCCTCACTGTTCACATTCTCTTCCTCACTGCTCTCCTGGTGGCTGCCATATTAACTTCTCTCGATTGTTTACTTCTTAAATATACAAATACCAATTTTTTAAATGGTTAATGCATTCACATGACCCAAAAGCCACGTAATTCTATTCTCTATAAGCAATTAATGCAGTATTACTTTTTATATTCAGGAGAAGAAAGAGTAAGAAAAAAGAAACAATACTGTTCAGATAAAATAGAAAAACATAAGAGGGGTCTTTAGAAACATTATTTATAATCATGTTATTTTTGAGTGCACATGAAACATTTACCAAGACAGAACATTTTCTGGACCATACAATAAGTCTCAACAAATTTAAACAGATTCATATCATGTGAAATATGTTTTATGACCACAATGGAATTAAGCTAAAACTCATTAATAGAAAAATATGTGAAAAATCCTCAAACATTTGGAAAGTAATGATATAATAATACAGTGCTAAATAATTCATGGGTCAAATTACAGATCAAGGGGATATTAAAAATTATTTGGAACTGAATAAAAACAAAACACAATATGTCAACATTTGTGAAATGTAGCTAAACCAGTACTTAGATGCAAATTAATACACAGAAATCCTTATATTAAGAAATAGATTGCAGACTAAGATGACTGCATACGTAAATACCTACACTGCTGCCTCACACAACAATTTCAAAACTACAACTAAAAGACAGAACAGAAATCTCCAGAACCATAGGAAAGCTGGCTGAGTGGAAATTCTTCAACTAGAAGGAAAGAGAGGGGCTCACAGAGACTCAGAGGAGCTGCAAAAAGCTGAGGTACAGAGACACACGCCTGGGGAGAGCAGGTGCCAGAGTACCTGGCTGGCTTTCTGTGGAAGGAGACTCCCAACGGCATTGAACCCCTTATCTTATGACACTAAACCTCAGGTCCAGCCGAAACTCATACAGGGAGAGTTTGGACTGTGAAAAGGGAGAAGTGCATGGAAATTTGGGGAGTTGCAGGAGGGCAGAAGTCGGGTGGCATGCACAGCACTGCAAGCAGAAGACTGACTGCTGGCTTTCACAAGTGGGCGGGAGACAGAGCCTCCCAACTGTGCCACTTCTAACTCCCCAGTTTCGAGCGAAACCCTGGGGACCCAGATGCATATAGTCCCGGAGTTCAGAAGAGCCAGAAAGGCAGCAGTCTAGAGGCACTGTGAGAGAGCACACGAGCACACAGGGACCGCTCCAGCCATTATCCAGTCACATGAGACTCGGGGGCTGTGGAAGGCAGGGCTGACTGGAAGGCAAGGCAGGTCATTAAGCCCTGAGACTCCACCCATCCCAAGCTCAACAGAGAGGCTTTTGCAGTGTTTTTAAAAATATATATTTTATTGATTTTTTACAGAGAGGAAGGGAGAAAGATAGAAAGTCAGAAACATCGTTGAGAGAGAGACATCGATCAGCCACCTCCTGCATGCACCACAGTGGAGATGTGCCTGCAAGCAAGGTGCATTCCCCTGACCAGAATTGAACGCGGGACCTTTCAGTCCACAAGCCGACGCTCTATCCACTGAGCCAAACCAGTCTCAGTGTCTTTTGAAGCTTTGCAAGTCTGATATCATAAGGCTGAATCCAACACAGAAGCTCTCCCGGCATAGTGAAAATGCCGAGACAAGGGAAGAGATCACAAACAAAAGAAATGGAGGAAGACAAACGACTGGATATAGAGTTCAAAACCACGCTTCTAAGGTTTTTCAAGAATATCCTAGAAAAATTGGATAAAGTTAGCGAGACCCAAGAGTATATGAAAAAGAACCAACTAGAGATGGAAAAGAAGCAACTAGAAATTAAATATACACTGACTGAAATAAAAAATTATTATACAAGACCTAACAGCAGACTAGAGGAAGGCAAGAATCTAGTAAAAAATTTGAAATATAAAGAATCAGAAAACACTCAACTGGAAAAGCAAGAAGAGAAAAGAATCCAAAAATGTAAAGATAATGTAAGGAGCCTCTGGGATATTTTCAAGCATACCAACATCAGAATTTTGGGGATGCCAGAAGAAGAGAGAGAGCAAGATACTGAAAAGAAATAATGACTGAAAACTTCCCACATCTGGTAAAAGAAATAGACTTACAAGTCCAGGAAGCACACAGAACCCCATATAAAAGGAATCCAAAGAGCATTACACCAAGACACATCATAATTAAAATACCAAGAGCAAAAGACAAAGAGAGAATATTAAAAGCAGCAAGGGAAAAACAGTTCATTACCTACAAGGGAGCACCCATATGACTCTCAGCTGATTTCTCAAGAGAAACGATGCAGGCCAGATGGGAATGGCAAGAAATATTCAACGTGATGAATAGCAAGAACCTACAACCAAGAATACTCTATCCAGCAAAGCTATCATTCAGAATTGAAGGGCAGATAAAGAGCTTCACAGATAAGAAAAAGCTAAAGGAGTTCATTAACTCCAAGCCAGTATTATATGAAATTCTGAAAGGTACTCTTTTAGAAGAGGAAGAAGAAATAGGTAAAATATAAAAAATTATGAACAACAGATACATATCTATCAACAAGTGAATCTAAAAATTAAGTGAATTAAAAATTTGATCAACAGAATAAACTGGTGAATATACTAGAATCAGGAGAACAGAAAGGGATTGGACTGATAATTCTCAGGGGGAAAAGGGGAAGGGATGTACAGGGAGAGACTGGACAAAAATCATACACCTATGGATGAGGTCAATGGGAGGGAGGTAAGGGTAGAAGGAGGGTTGGGAGCCGGGTGGAGGGGAGCTATGGAGGGGAAAAAAGAGAAACAAATGTAATAATCTGAATAATAAAGATTTAATTAAAAATAAATAAATAAATAAATAAATAAATAAATATACAAAAAATATTGCAAAAATTAAAGAAAAGAAATAAGGGAAGTCTCAAATACATTATGTAACTTCCCACCTTAAGAAACTAAATTAATAAAGAACAGAATAAATCCAAATCAAACAGAGGAAAGGATTTTTCCCAAATCAGGAAGTGTTTTATAATCTAGGAAGAAGCTAAGATGTTGAGGACCCCAAATAAAGCAAGAGTAAAATATGTCTGCTCTTTCTGGGGATGGCCCCAGGTAAAGCTCAATGGGTCAGATTTTTAATTTAATAAAATTATTGAATTGCATTGGGGTAACATTGGTTAATAAGATTATATAAGTTTGAATGTACAATTCTATATGTTCTATATATTGCATTTGTGTTCACCACCCCATGTCAAATCTCCTTTCATCACCATTTATCCCCTTTGTACTCTCTTCTACCTCTCCCTACCCACATTCTTTGTGGCAAACATCATACTGTTGTCTGAGTCTGAATTTTTGTGTTTTCTTTGCTTAATCTCTTCACTGTTTCATCCATCCCAACAATGCCCCTCCCCTCTGAGAGCTTTCAGTCTGTTTGTTGTATCTGAGTCTGTTTCTATTTTGTTTGTTAGTTTATTTTGTTCATTAGATTCCACATGTAAGTGAAATCATATGGTACTTGTCTTTTTCTGACTGGATTATTTCACTTAGCATAATGCTCTCTGTGTCTATCTATGTTGTGCAAATGGTAAGATTTCCTTCTTTTTTTTATGGCCAACCAGTATTCCATTGGTATGCTTTAAGGTCTGCGGTTAGGCTGGTCATTTGAAAAAGAGGTCTAAGTAAGAACTCTCCACTGCATAATTCCAGAGGATACTAGGTCAAGACATGGGGAAGACTGAGAGTTCCTGCTAGTCCTTGGGCCAAAGTAAATTGAGGGGACTACTCAAGACTGAGTCATTTGAATGACATGTACCCATATGTATAGAACCAAGTGGCTAAACAATATAAGCCAGTTCAAAGTTGTATGTTCTTGTAAATTACCTTCCTAACTTACTACCCCTAGAAAAATTATGGAAATCTAACCTTCATTGAATAGTAATACTTATCCTTTCTTTCCTTTAGTTTCACTATTTTCTGTGTTCTCAGTTTTACTCTCTCTTTCCTTTGTAAGTAGACATCCAGACAGTAGACTGATTTGAGGAATGATTAAAAATCGTATCAACTAGAGAAAGTGGAAGTTTTAAAATGGCAGTGTCAAACAAAGCCATCACAAGAAAACCACAACTAACCCTAATGAACACATCTAAAAACTTCTGAACAAAACAGTACTAGCGAACTTAATTCATATAAAAATGATTATATACCGTGACAGAACGGTATTTATTCCAGTAACTCAAGGCTGTTTTAACATATGAAAATCTATCAGTGCAATACACCATGTTAATATAATAAAGGACAAAGCAACATCTCAATAGATGCAGTAGAAAAATTTGACAAAACCAACCACACTTTTATGATTAAAACAGCCAACTACTGCTTTGGCCAGATGGGTAAATTGGTTGTAGCATCATCCCATTTATGAAAAGGTTGCAGGTTCAATTCCTAGTCAGTTGCATAAGGGAAGCAACCAGTTGATGTTTCTCTCTCTCTCTCTCTCTCTCTCTCTCTCTCTCTCTCTCTCTCTGGAGAGAATTAAAAAAGAGACAACTACCAATAATAAAAGAAACCTTATTAATCCTGATAAAAGTCATATACAAAACCCTACAACTACCATCATACTTAAAAGTGAAAAGCTAAGTCTTTCCCCTAATATCAGAAACAAGACAAAAATGTCTGATATCATCACATCTATTCAGCATTGTACTGAAGGTTCTAGCCAGGTAACTTAAGCAAGAAAATGAATAAAAGGCATTCAAATAGGAAATGAAGTAATAAAACTATCTTTATTTGTAGATGACATAATCTTATATAGAGAAAACCCTAAGAATTCCACAAAAATATATAAGAAGAATCAAGTTCAGCAAGGTTTCAAGATACAAAAATCAATTGTGCTATTAAATACCAGTAATGAGCATGATGAAAATGAAATTTTAAAAAACAGTTCCATTCACAATAGTATTGAAAATAATAAAATACTCAGTAATAAACTTCACGCAAGTACAGTCACAGAAAACTACAAAACAAAGTAAAAGTAGAAAGAAAGTAAAGAAGACCTAAATAAATGTAAAAGCATTCCATTTACTGGATAGTATTATGCTAGGTGAAATGAACCAGTCAGAGAAAGACAAGCATCACATGGTCTCACTCATATGTAGAATCTAATGAACAAAATAAACTGATCAACAAAATAGATCCAGAGACATAAAAACATGGAACAGACTTGGAATCTCAGAGGGAAGGTGAGGGAAGGTGAGTGGGTGGAAAGAGATCAACCAAAGAACTTGTATGCACATATGCATAACCCATAGACACAGACAATAAGGTGGTGAAGGCCTGCAGAAGTAGACTGGGGCAGGCTAGATGGGGTCAATTGGAGAACAAAGGGGATGCATGCAATACTTTTCAACAACAAAAATTTAAATTAAAAAAAGACATTCCATGTTCATGGATCAGAAAACTTAAGATTATAATATTTCCCAAAGCAATATACAGATTTAACACATCAATTTAAAATTCCAGAATTTTAAATTTTTTGTAAAATTAATAAACTAAACCTTAAATTCATATGGAAATGAAAACTGTAAAGTTGGATAACTCACACTTTCTAATGTCAAATTTTACTGCAAAGCTATATTAATAAAGATTGTGTTACATTGACTTAATGATTTAAATGTAGATTAGTAGACCCTGTCAAAGTAATTCAGTTGGTTAGAGCACTGTCTAGATATACTAAGTTGCAGGTTCAATCCGTGGACAGGGCACATACAATAATCAACCAATGAATGCATAAATAAGTGGAATAACAATTCTCTCTCTCTCTCTCTCTCTCTCTCTCTCTCTCTCTCTCTCTCTCTCTCTCTCTTTCTCTCTGTCTCTCCTCTCTCTCCCCTTCATCTCTATCTCTAAAATCAATAAACTAACAAGTTTTAAATAAAAAGAAATCTAGACCAATGGGCTAGAATGAGGATACAGAATTAGAAATGTGTAATAAACAGGCACATTTAAGGTCAACTGATTTCAACAAGGGTAAAGGAGAGTGTTTTCAACAAATGATATTAGAATAACTAAATAGCCACATCCTAAAGAATGGATGTTGACTCCTACATCTCACCATATAAAAATAAACTCATAAATGTATTACAGAATTAAATATAGGAGATGAAACTATAAAACTGTTAGGGAAAAATAGGAGTAAATCTTCATGACCTTGGACAAGGCTTTTGTTTCTTAAATATACCAAAAATAACAAGCAACTAAAGAAAAAGATAAATTGGACTAAAAAGTAAAAATTTTGATACTTCAAAAGAAGAAAAAAAGACAATATACAGAATGGGAGAAAAAACTGTGAATTATATAATGCATAAGGAACTTGCATCCAGAGTATATCTAGAACTCTTACAACTAAACAATAAAAATAAAATAACCCAATTGAAACATTTAAACATTTTATTCCTTTTCTTGCTTAATTTACCTGGCTAGAACCTCTAGTACAATGTTGAACAGGTGTAATGATATCAGTTATCCTTGTCTTGTTCCAGATTTATAGGAAAGATTTACTTTATCTTTGTCTTTAAATACATTAAAGATTTACTTTATCTTTTAAATACATTTAGTAATGGGGTTTTGAATATTCCTTTTATTGGTATTAATAAATTTCCTTCTATTATTGGTAATTGACTGTTTTTATCATCAAGAAAACATGCAATGGCCAATAAGCACACTAAAATGAACATCATTAGTCACCAAGAAAATGCAAGCCAAACTATAATGAGAAACCACTTCAGTTACACTAGATGGCAAAAATAAAAAGGAAAGACAACAAATGCTGATGGGAATGTGGAAAAACCTGACTAGTAGGATTATAAAATGGTACAAAATGGGAAAGCAATCTGGCAGTCCCTCAAAATGTTAAACATAGAGTTACCATATGATGCAGCAATTCCCCTCCTAGGTTTATATCCCAAGTGAATTGAAAATATATGTCCCTCTAAAATATTGTACACAAACATTCATACCAGGATTATTCATAATAACCCAAAATGAAAATAAGTCAGGTGTCCATGACTAATGAATCAGTAAACAAAATATGGTATAGCCATACAATAGAATATTATTCAGCAATAAAATGGAAAAAATACTGATATATACTATAACAAGGATGAACCTTGAAAACTTTATGCTGAAATGAAAGAACCCTGTTACAAAAGGCTATGTATATGTTTCTGCTTATATGAATTTGTCCATAATGTACAAATCCACCAAGTAAGAAAATAAATTAGTATTTGCCAGAAATTGGAGAAAAGGGGAATGGGAGTGAATGATAATGGTTATAAATGGTTGCATTACTTCTTTCAGGGATAATTAAAATATTTTATTTTGAAATTACATAGTCATGATGGTTGCTCTGCTTTGTGAATATATTTAAAATGTTAAATTATATACTTTTTGGAATTATATGGCATGCACCTATATCTCAACAGGCTGTTATTTTTTTAAGGAACAGTGTGTCAGCCAGAGAATAGAGTGTGCAATGGAGATGAAATTCAGAATAGTGATTATCCAGCTAGCTCATTAGTCATGAAAAATTATTATTTTCATGATTGGGCAATATTGAAAGAAGTAAATGTGGATGTTGTGATGGCTTCTTATCTATCACCCAAAAGTGTAATAAGATGAGGAAAACATTCACAAAAAGGAATTCTGTGCCCCTTAAGGGAAAAGGAATTTGGTTAAATTGAATTAATCAACAAATACTCATTAATCTCTATTATGTGAGGCTATGTTCCTGATATACAACACAGGAAAGAAACCCTTAAGAAAAAAAATTCCTGACCTATAAATACTTTTTCCTTAACATAGGTGGAATTTGACTTTCAGGACACAGCTGTTCTAGATGTACTGTTTTGTTGTTCAAAATTTTATGTACAGTATTAAATTGATTGGGGTGACATTGGACAACAGGAACAACTTTCAGGTATAGGTTTCTATGCTACAAGATCTATGTATATTGCACTGTGTGCTAAGCAGACAAAGTTAAATCTCCTGTCACCCCCTTCTACCTCACACCCCTTCCTCTGGCAACCACCACTCAGCTTTCTATATTCATAAGTTTCAGATTTATATCCCACATATAAGTGAAGTCATATGGTTCTTATCTTTTCTATCTGACTTATATCAAGTAACATAATGTTCTCAGGGTCCATACATGTTGTTGCAAATGGCACTATTTCATCATTTCTTATGGCTGAGTAGTATTTCATTGTGTATATGTTCTACATCTTCTATATTTTTAGGAGTTTTTAATTTTTAAAATTCTTTTCCTTTATTGATTAAGGTATTACAAATGTGTCGTTATCCTCCAATTGTCCCCCAACCGCCCCCCCACACTCATTCCCTCACCCCTAGTGTCAGTATCCATAGGTTATGCTTGTATGCATGCATACAAGTCCTTTGAAAAATCTCTCTGCCTTAGCCTCATCCTACCCTGCCTTCCCTCTGAGGTTTGAGCATCTGATCGATGCTTCTCAGAATCCAGATCTATTTCTGTTCATCGGTTCATGTTGTTCATTATAATCCACAAATGAGTGACATAATATGATATTTATCTTTTTCTGACTGACTTATTTCACTTAGCATAATACTCTCAAGCTCCATCCATGCGTTGCAAATGGTAGGAGTTCCTTCTTAGAGCAGCATAGTATTCCATGTGCCAAGGTTTTTTAATCCACTTGTCTGCTTATGGGCACATAGGCTGCTTCCAAATCTTAGCTTTTATAAATTGTGCTCCTATGAATATATGGGTGCATATATCCTTTCTGATTGGTGTTTCTGGCTTCTTGGGATATATTTCTAGAAGTGGGATCACTGGGTCAAATGGAAGTTCTATTTTTAATTTTTTGAGGAAACTCTATACTGTTCTAAATAGTTGCTGGACCAGTCTGCATTCCCACCAGCAGTGCATGAGGGTTCCTTTTTCTCCACATCCTCAGGAGCATTTGTTATTTGTTGATTTGTTGCTGATAGCCATTCTGACAGGAGTAAGATGGTACTTCATGGTCGTTTTGATTTGCATCTCTCTGATGATTAATGACTTTGAGCATGTTTTCATATGTCTCTTGCTTTCTTATGTCTTATTTCAAAAAGTATCTATTGAGGTCCTTTGCACATATTTTTATTGGGCTGTTTTTCTTTCTTTTATTAAATTGTTTGAGTTCCCTGTAAATGTTGGAGATTAAACCCTTATCAGAGATATCATTAGCAAACATGTTCTCCCATGCAGTGAGTTTTCTTATTGTTTTTTTTGTTTGTTTTTTAATTAATTATTTTTTTTTATTTTTTCCCTATTGCCCTCCCCAACCCCCAGTACATGCCCTTATCCGTCTCCCCTCACCTCCCCCCCCCATTTCCCTGGAGCCACTGGCTATGCCTACACACACATGTATACAAGTCCTTTGGTTGATCTCCTACAGGCCCCTTTCCCTCAACCTCCCCTGCCTTCCCACTGTAGCAAGACAGTCTGTTCATTGCTTCTTTGCCTCTGCATCCGCTTCCCCGCCACCACCTGATTCTTGTCTTTAAAAACATCTTGCATCTGTAGGCTAGAAATAAACCCACAAGAGCAAAAGAAAAATGTTTGAGTCCCAATTTCAATGTCCCATAGCTTTGAGTCCTAGTTTCAATGTCAAGCAGTTCCTTATGTGTACATGTCATCAATGGTATCTGGATAGTAGACAAATGGTGGCAATGCCGGTCCGACCCTCTCTGGTTTGGTCCTAGGCATCCTGTAGTGATGCACAGCTGCTAAGTGCTCGCATGGCAAGGCATATTCAGCGTCTTCCATCTCTGGACTCTTTCTCCTCTTGCCTTCGTGGTTGGCACAGACCTGTCAGTTCCTCTCTGTTGCAGGAGTCCACTTGATTTTGGAGTTGTTTTCTGAAAGTATATAAACATTTTCTCGACCAAGAGTTAATAAAGGAATCTTTTCTACAAAATTGACTTGGAGTCCTTTTTATTTTTGCCTACCGACTTTTCTTTGGCTTATTTTGACACCATGTGTGTTTTTCATGGGTGTCTTGCTGTTAGTATTACAAATGGAAATTAATTTTCTAAAGTGAAAATTTTCTAGATGTAATTTACTTATGAGGTATTTTTCCTTACATGATATTATCCTATTCTCCCTACCCCTTTTTCTTGATTAATAAAGAATTTGGTAAAACTTTTTAATGCAATCTTGATAACATTATATTTTAATTTTTTGCACACAAATATGCCTGTTTTATGTTCATTACATATTAAGCAATTTTACTATGAGATGAGCTATCAATAGAAATTTTAATTAATACTTTAGAAACAGCTTTTTGTCCAGTACACTTAAATTTTCTTGGGTATTCCTTATTTCAGTTTGCCAATTTAAATTAATCTGAAAGCTTGATAACTTTTACGTCAAATTTAATACTCTACCAACAATCTTAGATTACACTGTATATTTGTGGAAAGGTTTATTGGCATTGAGTAGGAACTGAGCATTCCTAGTGCTAGGCTGAATTTAGATATAGGGCAGCTGCTGTTGGCATGTTTCTGTCTGTTACCTGATCTGAGGTGGGCCACTTCTCTGTCTGTTACCTGGGTCCCGATCTGTGCTGAGCATGGGAAGCGAGGTATTCATGGGGGCAGGAGACCTCCCTCAGAAGGGGTGAAGGTTCAGAACCCTGCAAGGTTGGAGGGGGAGTGAGGGTCTGTGCCCTACCTCTATTGACCCCCAAGTTCTTTCCTTATGGCCCCTCTGCGACTGTGCCTGTCTTAGGTTGTTCCTTCCCTGAGGAATCTTACCCGTCTCTGGCTAACCAGTCATCTTCAGAGGCCAAGCAAGGTGTTGTAAGGTTCAGTTCTGTCTCCATGGTAGCCTATGCCCCCATGGCCTCCAAACCCATCATCTGCCTTGGGGATCCCCAGGCCTGCTGGCGGGGGCCCCAGCACTAATCACATATCTTGGGGAATTCAGGTTCCTTCTCCAGTGAGGGCCCAGCTCACACAATTTGGCGAGAGACAGGTCCATTATATCAGCCACCTCAAGGCTTCAACCTCAGCATGAATAGAGAGCTCAGGCTACAGCTGAGGGTAATTGGATTGTGAGAAGAGGGTCCCTCTTGGCAAAAGAGGAAAGGGGGCCAGTATAGAATGCTCAAGTGCCTTCCCAGTGCCTCAATTCCTTCTGAAAGGAATTAAATCCTTTCATGTCCTCTTTTTAAATTGCTGCTAAACATTCTAAGAATTAATTTGTACATTTGTTTGGGATGGTTGTACAATATGCTGTTGTGAAATATCAAAAATTAAATGATATTGTAGGATAATATCACGTAAGGATATTCTTTGCTCTAGGCCATGGCATTTCAATTTCAACCAGGCTGACAATTTCTTTTTGTAGCTATATAAACTTTTTCAGGGAGGCAAAAACACAGATTACTTACCTTAGCTCAAGAGGCCAAATATGTTGACTTTCAATTACGATCCTTATGACATTTAAAGGAAACTTTTCTTTATTTCCTTCCAAAATGATTTTCTTGTTACAGAGTTTCATTTAAAAATCTTGTCTCATGATTCAATTTCTCTTAAGGTTATGGTGACCATTGTATGGATTCTCTCTCATGCTCCACCTTCCCCCGTTGTCTGTGCCAAATGATTATGCTCATATACATGTACAAAGGTCCCTCTGTTGATCTCTCTCCCTTATTCCCACTAACACCCACCTTCCCCGAGGTTTGATGTGTTGATCGACATTTCTCATTCTCGGGATCTGATCTTGATCATCACTCTATGTCATTCATTATATTCCACAGATGAGTGAGATCATGTGATATTTGTTTTTCTTTGCCTGGCTTATTTCACTAAGCATAATGCTTTCCATCTCCATCCATGTTGTTGCAAATGGTAGGAGCTCCTTTTTTACTGCAGCATAGTATTCCATTGTGTAGATGTAATGCAGTTTTTTAATCCAGTCATCTGCTGATGGTCACTTAGGCTGTTTCCAAATCTTAGCTATGGTGTATTGTGCTGCTATGAACATAGGGGTGCATATATCCTTTCTGTTTGGAGTTTCTAGTTTCTTGGGGTATATTCCTAGTAGCGGGATCACTGGGTCAAATGGGAGTTCCATTTTTAGTTTTTTGAGGAGACTCCATACTGTTCTCCACAGTGGTTGCATTCCCACCAGCAGTGCACGAGAGTTTCTTTTTATCCACATCCTCGCCAACACTTGTCTTTTGTTGATTTGTTGATGATAACCATTCTGACAGGTGTGAGATGGTACTGCATTGTTGTTTTGATTTGTATCTCTCTGATGACCAGTGACTTTGAGCAGGTTTTCACATGTCTCTTGGCCTTCCTTCTGTCTTCTTTTGGGAAGTGCCTGTTTAGATCAGTTGCCCATTTTTTGATTGGGTTGTTTATCTTCTTTTTGTGAAATTGTATGAGTTCCCTGTAAATGTTGGAGATTAAACCCTTAGCATTGATATCATTGGCAAATATGTTCTACCATGCAGTGGGCTTCTTGTTGTTTTGTTGATGGTTTTCTTTGCTGTGAAAAAGCTTTTTATTTTCAAGTAGTCCCATTTGTTTCTTTTTTCCTTACTTTCCGTTGCCTGAGAAGCTGTATTGGTGAACAAGTTCCTTCTGCATATGTCGGAGATTCTGCTGCCTGTGGATTCCTCTAGTATTTTTATGGTGTCCCATCTTATGTTTAAGTCCTTATATCCATTTTGAGTTTATTTTTGTGTATGGTGTAAGTTGGTGGTCTAGTTTCATTTTTTGCATGTTTCTGTGCAATTTTCCCAACACCATTTGTTGAAGAGACTGTCTTGACTCCATTGTTTGTTCATGCCTCCTTTGTCAAATATTAATTGAGCATAATGGTTTGGGTCTATATCTGGGTTTGCTATCCCATTCCATTGATCTATGTGTCTGTTCTTGTGACAGTACCAGGCACTTTTGAGAACAGTGGCTTTGTAATACAGCTTGACATCTGGCATTGAGATCCCACCTACTTTGTTCTTTTTTCTAAGGATTGCTGCAGCTATTCGGGGTCTTTTTTTTTATTCCAGATGAGTTTTTGGAAAGTTCCTTCTAGATCTGTGAGGTATGCCTTTGGTATTTTCATGGGGATTCCATTGAATTAATAAATTGCTTTGGGTAGAATGGACATTTTGATGATATTGATTCTCCCAATCCATGAACATGGTATGTTCTTCCATCTGTTTATGTCCTCCTCTATCTCTTTTTTTTAGTGTTGTGTAGTTTTCAATGTATAGGTCTTTTACCTCCTTAGTTAAATTTATTTCTAGGTATCTTAATTTTTTTGGTGTGATGGTAAATGGGATTGCTGTTTTATTCTGTAAGTTCATTGTTGGTATATTGAAATGACAAAGATTTCTTGCTGTTAATTTTGTATCCTGCTACATTGCTGAATTCTTTTTTCAGGTGTAATAATATTTTGATGTAGTCTTTAGGGTTTTCTATGTACAGTATCATGTCATCTGCAAATAAGGAGAGTTTTACTTCTTCTTTTCCTATTTGGATGCTTTTTATTTCTTTTTCTTGTCTGATAGCAATGGCTAATACTTCCAGCACTAAGTTAAATGGGAGGGGTAAGTGTGGGCATCCCTGTCTTGTTCCTGTTTTGAGGGGAAATGGTTTTAGTTTTTGCCCATTGAATATGATGTTGCTTGTGGGTTTGTCATATGTGGCTTTTATTATGTTGAGGTATGATCCTTCTATTCCCATCTTGCTGAGAGTGTTTATTAAGAAAGGGTGTGGATTTTGTCAAATGCTTTTTTTGCATCAATTGATATGACTATGTGATTTTTATCTCTCAATTTGTTTATGTGATGTATCATGTTTATTGACTTGCGGATATTTTACCATCCTTGCATCCCTGGGATAAATCCTACTTGGTCATGGTGTATGATCTTTCTGACGTACTGCTGAATTCAATTTGCTAGAATTTTGTTCAGGATTTTGGTGTCTATGTTCATGAGAGACATTGGTCTGTAATTCTCTTTCATTGTGTTATCTTTATCTGGTTTCGGTATTAGGGTGATGCTGGCTTCATAGAAGAAGTTTGAAAGTGTTCCATCCTCTTGAATTTTCTGGAATAGTCTGAGAAGAATGGGTTTTAATTCTTCTCTGAATGTTTGGTAAAATTCCCCTGTGAAGTTGTCTGGCCCTGGGGTTGTTTGCTGGAAGCTTTTTGATGACTGCTTCAATTTCTTCCATAGTTTTCAGTGTGTTGAGATCTTTAGAATCTTCCTGTGTGAGTTTTGGAAGGTTGTGTTTTTATAGGAATGTGTCCATTTCCTCTAGGTTGTGAAATTTGTTAGACTAATGTAGTTCATAATATTTTTTAATAATCCTTTGTATTTCTGTGGGCTCTGTAGTTATTTCACCTCTCTCATTTCTGATGTAGTTTATTTGGGTCCTCTCTCTTTGCTTCTTGGTGAGCCTGGCTAGAAGTTCATCAATCTTGTTTATTCTTTTGAAGAACCAGCTCTTTGTTTTGTTGATTTTTTGTATCGTTTTCTTGTCTCTATGTCATTCATTTCTGCTCTGATCTTTATTATTTCCTTCCTTCAGCTCACAGTGGGATTTTCTTGTTTCTCTCTTTCTAATTCTTTGAATTGTTGAGTTAGGTGATTCATTACCATTTTTTTCCCTCTCCGCACTGCTTTCATTGTGTCCCATAGCATTTGAGTTGTTGTGTTTTTATTGTAATTAATCTCCAGAGTATTTTTAATTTCTTCTTTGATCTCATTGATAACTCATTCATTGTTTAGTAACATGGTATTCAACTTCCAAGTGTTTGAATTTTTTGGAATGTTTTTATTATAGTTTATTTTTAATATTATACCATTGTGGTCTGTTAAAATACTTGATATGATTTCAGTCTTTTTGAATTTGGGGAGAGTTTGCTTATGACCCAATATGTGGGTCTATTTTTGAGAATGTCCCCTGTGCACTTGAGAAGAATATATATTCTGTAGCTTTGGGTTGAAGTGCTCTGAAGATGTCAATTAGGTCCATCTGATCTAGTCAGTTATTTAGAATTGCTGTTTCTTTGCTGATTTTTTGTCCAGAGGATTTGTCCAGAAATGTCAGTGATGTATTAAAATCCCCTACTGTGATTGTATTGTTGTCAATCTCTCCCTTGATATCCTCCAGGAGTTTTTTTTTTATGTATCTAGGGGCTCCTGTATTAGGTGCATATATATTTTCCAGAATTATATCTTCTTGATGAATTGCTCCTTTCATATTATGTAGTAGCCTTCCTTATCTCTTGTTATAGCCTTTACTTTGAGGTCTATTTTTTAAAAATATATTTTATTGATTTTGTACAGAGTGGAAGGGTCAGGGATACAAAGTCAGTAACAGTCTTCATATGGCAACAATAAACTACATTGCTACACTTTGCTACACTGAGGAGCGGTCTGTTAGTTCCTAAGACCATGGAAAATACGTGTTTTCTTATGGTCTTAGGCGACCCCTGTGAAAGGGTCGTTCGACCCCCAGAGGGGTCGCGACCCACAGGTTGAGAACCACTGAGATAAAGGAAGACGTAAGCAGATGGAAGAGCATACCATGCTCATGGATTGGGAGAATCAACATAATTAAAATGTCCATACTACCCAAAGCAATCTATAGATTCAATGCACTCCCCATTAAAATACTAACAGCAGCCAAGGCTGGTTTGGCTCAGTGGATAGAGCATTGGCCTACAGACTGAAGGGTCCTGGGTTTGATTCCAGTCAAGGGCATGTATCTTGGTTGCGGGCACATCCCCAGTGGGGGACGTGCAGGAGGCGGCTGAACAAAGTCTCTCTCTCATTGATGTTTCTAGCTCTCTATCTCCCTCCCTTTCTCTCTCTGTAAAAAATCAATAACATATATTTAAAAAAAATAAAATAAAATACCAACAACATATTTCACACATCTAGAAAGAACTCTCCAAAAATTCATCAGGTATAAAAAAGAAACCCTGAATAGCTGCTGCAATCCTGAGAAAGAACAAAGTAGGTGGGATCTCAGTACCAGATTTCAATCTGTATTACAAAGCTATTGTTCTCAAAACTGCCTGGTACTGGCACAAGAACAGACATATAGACCAATGGAATAGAATAGAGAATCCAGAAATCAACCCAAACCACCATGCTCAATTAATATTTGACAAAGGAGGCAAGAGCATACAATGAAATGAAGACCGTCTCTTCAATAAAGGTACTGGGGAATTTGGTCAGACACATGCAAAAAAATGAAACTAGAACATCAACTTATACCATACACAAAAATAAGCTCAATATCGATAAAGGACTTAAATGTAAGACGGGAAACCACAAAAAATATTAGAGGATTCCAAAGGCAACAAAACCTCAGACATATGCTAAAGCAATTTCTTCACCTATACCACTCCTAGGGCAATGGAAACTAAAAGGATAATGAACAAGTGGGACTACTTCAAAACAAAAAGCTTCTGCACAGCAAAAGAAACCAACAAAACAATAAGAAGGAGATGATGGCGGCTGGCAAGACGGAGGTGAGGGAGAGGAAGTGAGTGAGGGGACAAAAGGAGAGTGGGTGTGTGTGGTGGGCGTGTGACTGAGTGAGGGACAGTTGAATCTCACAGGAGCAGTGGGGGCTGGCAGTACATGCTCTCTGGGACAAGGAGAGACTGCCATCACGGCTTTCACTCCCCAGGCTGCGGGACTCGGGCACTGAGGCCATGCCATCTTAAAGGGAAAAACGGCCTTTCTTTGGGAACTCACCAACACCGCCAGCCAGACAGGAATTGGAGCTGCCCTGTGAGCCAACAGCCATTCCAGCCAGAGTCCCGCAGACCCTTGGATCCTGCGGACCCTGGGACCTCCGCCTCCAAAGCAGTGAGTGCAACCTCCCACTCCCCAGCAACATCTGCACAGCTGTGGTAGCAGCCACACACAAGTCCGGGCTTGCGATCTCCCGGGTCACCAAGTGTGCGTGTGTCACCGAGTGTACGCACACCATGTGCTTGCACCACGGTTTTGGATGAGCAACGGTTTCAGCTGTGGCTACACACTAGTCCTCACCTGCAGGTTCCCCAATCTGCAGCGTGCCTTTGGGCCAGTTTGCGAAGCACCCTAGTCCCTGTGTTTGCATGCCAGGGTCGTCCACTCTGTGGCACCCTAGGCCCTGTGTATGCGTATTCTGGTCACCCTGTCTGTGGCGTGCCCTTCTATCTGGTTTGTGGACCTCCCTGGTCACCTGCATTTGCGGTGCGCCCTCGAGGCTACCACCCACAGTGGGTTTTCAGTAGCACATTCCTGGCGGTCCAACCCCTAAACAGTGCCTGGGAGCCACTGGGAGCCCCTGCAGGTGTGATTTTTTAACTCTGGACACCACAGCCACGCCTCTACAGGGTGTAGGCCCCTGAAACACATCATCCTGACAGATGGGTCCTTGGTGCCACTGTGTATCCCCGCTGGGCATGCGTAATCTCAATTAAGGGTGCAAAACAGCAAGAATAGGGACACTCCTCTCCATGGCTGCCGACTTCTAGATACCACGTTGTGCTTCTCAAGCTTGCAAATCTACATCAAGAGAACCCAAATAGCTCAAGTAGGAAACAACAATAAATTAACAAACACAGGAGAACTGAGAGAATATACCAGTAGCACCATACCCCCCGCCTTTGATCTACAATTAAAACATTACAGGAAAACATGGGAAGACGTAAAAGCAATCCCCAAAGGAAAGAAAAAGAAGAATCACCAAAAAGGGAGTTAAATGAAATTGAGGCTAAGAGAGTATCACAGAAAAAATTCAGAGTAATGGTTTTAAGGATGTGTAAACGGATGGAAGACAAAAACACCCAACTCAATGACAAATACACACAACTCAATGAGAAGTATAAAGAGCTGAATGAGAATGTCACCAACATGAAACGAAACAAAAAGGAGACGAAGAATGACATAGCTGCAAAAAGGAACACAATGGAAGGCCTAAACATTAGACTAGAAGAGGCTGAGGACCGCATCAACGAATTAGAAGACAAGGTAGGAAAAAACACACAAACACAGCAAAAACTGGAAAAAAAGACTTAAAAAAACAAGAAGAGAGCCTAAGGGAGCTTTGGGACAACACAAAATTGAACAACATATGCTTAATTGGGATACCAGAAGGAATGGAAGAAAAGCAAGGAATAGAAAATCTATTTGAAGAAATAATGACCAAAAATTTCCCTGATATTGGAAAGGAAAAAAAGTTGAAAGTCCAAGAAGTACACAGAGTCCCAAAAAAGCTGAACCCCCAAAATCGACACCAAGACACATGATAATTAAATTGGTGAACACTAATGACAAAGTAAGAATCTTAAAGGCTGCCAAAGAGAGAAAGAAAGTTACCTACTAGGGATCTCCTACTAGAATATCAACTGATTTCATAATAGAAACACACCGGGCAAGAAGAGAATGCAATGAAATATATAAAGTGATGCAAAACAAGGGTCTGAACCCAAGAATACAATACCCAGCAAGGCTATCATTCAAAATTGAAGGTGGAATCAGGAGCTTTACAGATAAGAAAAGGCTAAGAGAGTTTATCACTACCAAGCCAATAATGCAAGAAATGCTAAAGGAACTGCTTTAAAAAGAAGAAAGAGAAAGGCTAAAAAAAAATATCCACTAACACTAAGGAAAAATATGACAC
Source organism: Lasiurus cinereus (assembly GCA_011751065.1). Classification (NCBI taxonomy): domain Eukaryota; kingdom Metazoa; phylum Chordata; class Mammalia; order Chiroptera; family Vespertilionidae; genus Lasiurus; species Lasiurus cinereus. The sequence continues at coordinate 10,912,050 of JAAGEH010000037.1, forward strand.
CAAACATGAGCTGGTAAATAACATTAAACATAAATGGGTTAAATGCACCAATCAAAATACATAGGGTAGCTAAATGGTTAAGAAAACAGGACCCATACATTAGCTGTCTACAAGAGAGCCAACTCAGAGAAAAGGATTCACACAGACTGAGAGTGAAGGGATGGAAAAACATTTTTCAGGCAAATACAAATGAGAAAAAAGCTGAGGTAGCGATACTTATATCTGATAAAATAGACCTCAAGTTGAGACCGGTTTGGCTCAGTGGATAGAGCATCGGCCTGCGGACTGAAAGGTCCCAGGTTCAATTCTGGTCAGGGGCATGTACCTTGCTTGTGGGAACAACTCCAGTGGGGGGCATGCAGGAGGCGGCTTATCAATGTCTTTCTCTCATCAATGTTTCTGACTTTGTATCCCTGTCCCTTCCACTCTGTACAAAATCAATAAAATATATTTTTAAAAAATAGACCTCAAAGTAAAGGCTATAACAAGAGATAAGGAAGGCTACTACATAATATGAAAGGAGCAATTCATCAAGAAGATATAATTCTGGAAAATATATATGCACCTAATACAGGAGCCCCTAGATACATAAAAAAAAAACTCCTGGAGGATATCAAGGGAGAGATTGACAACAATACAATCACAGTAGGGGATTTTAATACATCACTGACATTTCTGGACAAATCCTCTGGACAAAAAATCAGCAAAGAAACAGCAATTCTAAATAACTGACTAGATCAGATGGACCTAATTGACATCTTCAGAGCACTTCAACCCAAAGCTACAGAATATATATTCTTCTCAAGTGCACAGGGGACATTCTCAAAAATAGACCCACATATTGGGTCATAAGCAAACTCTCCCCAAATTCAAAAAGACTGAAATCATATCAAGTATTTTAACAGACCACAATGGTATAATATTAAAAATAAACTATAATAAAAACATTCCAAAAAATTCAAACACTTGGAAGTTGAATACCATGTTACTAAACAATGAATGAGTTATCAATGAGATCAAAGAAGAAATTAAAAATACTCTGGAGATTAATTACAATAAAAACACAACAACTCAAATGCTATGGGACACAATGAAAGCAGTGCGGAGAGGGAAAAAAATGGTAATGAATCACCTAACTCAACAATTCAAAGAATTAGAAAGAGAGAAACAAGAAAATCCCACTGTGAGCTGAAGGAAGGAAATAATAAAGATCAGAGCAGAAATGAATGACATAGAGACAAGAAAACGATACAAAAAATCAACAAAACAAAGAGCTGGTTCTTCAAAAGAATAAACAAGATTGATGAACTTCTAGCCAGGCTCACCAAGAAGCAAAGAGAGAGGACCCAAATAAACTACATCAGAAATGAGAGAGGTGAAATAACTACAGAGCCCACAGAAATACAAAGGATTATTAAAAAATATTATGAACTACATTAGTCTAACAAATTTCACAACCTAGAGGAAATGGACACATTCCTATAAAAACACAACCTTCCAAAACTCACACAGGAAGATTCTAAAGATCTCAACACACTGAAAACTATGAAAGAAATTGAAGCAGTCATCAAAAAGCTTCCAGCAAACAACCCCAGGGCCAGACAACTTCACAGGGGAATTTTACCAAACATTCAGAGAAGAATTAAAACCCATTCTTCTCAGACTATTCCAGAAAATTCAAGAGGATGGAACACTTTCAAACTTCTTCTATGAAGCCAGCATCACCCTAATACCGAAACCCGATAAAGATAACACAATGAAAGAGAATTACAGACCAATATCTCTCATGAACATAGACACCAAAATCCTGAACAAAATTCTAGCAAATTGAATTCAGCAGTACGTCAGAAAGATCATACACCATGACCAAGTAGGATTTATCCCAGGGATGCAAGGATGGTAAAATATCCGCAAGTCAATAAACATGATACATCACATAAACAAATTGAGAGATAAAAATCACATAGTCATATCAATTGATGCAAAAAAAGCATTTGACAAAATCCCACACCCTTTCTTGATAAGAACTCTCAGCAAGATGTTAATAGAAGGATCATACCTCAACATAATAAAAGCCATGTATGACAAACCCACCGCCAACATTATACTCAATGGACAAAAACTAAAACCATTTCCCCTAAGAACAAGATGCTCACTGTCACCACTCCTGTTCGACATAGTACTGGAAGTACTAGCCATTGAATTTAAACAAGAAGAAGAAATAAAAGGCATCCAAATAGGAAGAGAAGTTAAACAGTCCTTATTCGCAGATGACATGATACTGTACATAGAAAACCCGAGGGACTCCATCCAAAAATTTATTAGACTTAACAAATGAATTTGGCAATGTAGCAGGATACAAAATTAATGCCAATAAATCTATGGCATATCTATACAACAATAGTGAACTTACAGAAAGAGAGATTTAAAAAATCTCATTTACCACCAGATCTAAAATTAAGATACCTAGGAATTAACTTAACTAAGGAGATAAAAGGCCTGTATGCGGTAAACTACAGGACATTGAAAAGAGAGATAGAGCAGTGGTTCTCAACCTTTCTAATGCCGCGACCCTTTAATACAGTTGTTCACGTTGTGGTGACCCCCAACCATAAAATTATTTTCATTGCTACTTCATAACTGTAATCTTGCTACTGTTATGAACTGTAATGTAAATATCTGATATGCAGGATGTATTTTCCTTGTTACAAATTGAACATAATTAAAGCATAGTGATTAATCAAAAAAACAATATGTAATTATATATTGTGAAATATTTATTTCTAATTATAAATAAATGAAATTTTTGTCTTGAATCATGGTTACTTTTGATTTAATGAAAAATTATATGTCCTCAAATAATCAGACCATCTTGAATTATATATTCTGCCATTGTGAATGATGTTAATAGAAAGGTGGTTTTACTAAAAAGTACTTATATTTTTTTAAAGTTGGCACACTTGTCTATGGTGATAAAAGAAGTGAAATCTCAAATTTTGCTTATATTTTGATGATTCTCTATTCTGAGCTTTTGCCCCTGGGTACATTTAGTTGGCTTGTACAACATGACCGATATTGTGGTGGCAGGGGCCTAAAGTTATATTTTGGGGTGTGTGTGTGTGTGTGTGTGTGTGTGTGTGTGTGTGTGTGTGTCTGAGAGAGAGAGAGAGAGAGAGAGAGAGAGAGAGTTGGTGGGGAGGCTCATAGGATGTGTCTTTATATAAATAGTTCAGAAGTTTAGTATCTCTTAATAAAATGTCTAAAACCCTGGAAGATTTACACTTTAGCTCTTGACTTCATCTGCCAGCTTTGTAATAGAAAAGTAGATTTATGGCTTGCAGGTATTCCAAATTGTACTGTATTAACGAAATTGGTTTACTGATGAACAATCCTGTCAAAATCTCACCAATTTATTAAATTTAACTGAACTTTATTTGGTTTAAACAAAAGATCTACTGTATCAAGGCTTTCTTTTACAAATAACTTCCTTACAAAGTAAGATTCTAAGAAGATAAGAACAATCTTAGAAAAGCATTACGACAGAATTTAGAATAGTCCTAATACATGTGTTGGATGACATTAAAATTCTTAGAAGGAAAAAAGAAAGTCTTTGTGTAGAAAATTTGGAATGTGCTGCACCCACCAGGAGAATGGAAACAGAAAGGTGATGATTTCTGGCTGTGTGGTTCAGTTGGTTGGAGCATCATTCCTTACACCAAATGTTGTGGGTTCAATTCCCAGTTGGGGCACATAAGGGAGGCAACTAATCAGTGTTTCTCACATCGATGTTTCTCTCTCTCTCTCTCTCTCTCTCTCTCTCTCTCTCTCTCTGTCTGGCCTAACCCTAATTGGGTTCTATTCCAGAAAAGAACCCAATTTATCAATGTTCCCAGTTCTGGTGTTGTGGCATCAAGATGGACACAACAAAAAAGTGTTTACAAATGTTACAACCAGGCCTCAAAGGAACATCTGTAGTTTTCTGTCCATAAAAACTGCAAGAAGATGAACATAATGTTATAGAAGATCTTTGGTTATAGAAGATCCACAGGCTGCATTGAAAGAATTGAAGCAAAATTCAGGGTGAAAAGGTGGGAACATGAGCTGGCAGAATAAAGAAAACAAGAGCATCCCACTTCCTGTAATGAATTTATTGTGAAAAATTACTCTCTGCTAAAATTGTACTTTTTGGCAGCCCACTGATTAATGCTAAATATTCCTAGTTCTGCTTATGTTTCTGATAAGTATTGATTATGTTAGTTTAAAGTTGGAACTCGCTCAAAATTCTGAGAACTGATTATATAGGCAAGCAAATGAGAGTTTAAAACTAATTGTGATTATATAAATTTAAGAGTTCATCCAATTTATCTACCATCTGATACAATTTTTATTTTATTAAGATAAGAGGGATGAACACCAAAGTTAGGTGGCTTGAAGTTTTCCATAAAGAAATTTTATTAAATCTCACCTGAGGATATTTATCCATTGATTTTTTTGAGAAAGAAGGAAAGACAGAAATATTGATCTGAGAGAAATACATTGACTGGTTGCCTCCTGCATGAGCCCCAACCAGGGTCCAGGCCTGGGATGAGCCTGTAACCAAGGTACATGGCCTCAACTGGAATTGAACCCTGGACCTTTCAGTATGCAGGCTGACATTCTATCCATTGAGCCAACCAGGCTAGGGTCATAAAAGGACATTTTTTATTTCAATTGTTAATAGCTCTACAAAATTTCATAGGCTTTTACAAACAGCAGCTGATGAATATGAACAATATTCTTGTTAGATGGTCATGTTAAGTGGAATGAAAATAAAATGGCATCAAGATAAAAAAAATCTGTGACTAGAAACAGATGGAGAATCATAGAGGCATAGGGGCTAGTAGTGGTCATCAAGTCCAGTCCCCTCAATTTACAAATGAGAAAGTCCAGTCCCAGAGTGTTTAGCTAGTTTATAGGGTCTGAGTTACAGCCTGTGACTCTGACTTCAACTCCAGTATGTGAATTACTGGTAGTGGTAGTTAGTGTACAAGATGGCCTCCAATGATTTTCACATTCCACAATGAATCTGTCTGGCTCTGTGTGACCAACGGAACGTGGTATAAGTGGCATTCTGTGACTTAAGACCTGTAGTTAGGTCTAAAGAAATCTTGCAGCTTCCACCTGGTCCTCTGGGAATGCTCACTTTTGGGAAACCCTTCTCTCAGGACCCTGTTGCCATGCTGTGAGAAGCTAGTTACATTCTTTGTCAAATGTCAAATATTAATTGGCAGCTTTGTGAATGCATAACCTTAGACATCCTCTAGAAGAGCCTTCTGAAAATTCTAGCCTTGTCCAGAATCTGACTCCAACCACAGGATAGGCTCCAAGTGAGACACATCCTGCAAAGCGGAGTCAACATCTAGAACCATGGGGACTACAATAAACTGTTGTTTTAATCCATTAAGTTTTAGGATAATTTGTTATGAAGCATGGTAATCACAAGGGGATAGATCATTGAAACAGAGATAGAACTAAGAAAGTGCCTAGAATCTCACTCCTTTACTCATGCTTGCAATTAATACATTTCATATGCATTACTTGGTCAAGAAAATGATCTCCCTATCTCTTTTTAACTAAAGCCAACTGGACTCAGATATTCAAATGCAACCTTCAGTCCATTGGCCAAGAGCATACAACACCATTTTTTGATGAGAATATCTTTACTGATACATCTGATAAGGGGTTAATAGCCAAAATATGTAAAGTACTCATACAACTCAATAAAAGGAGGATAAACAGTTAAATTAAGAAAAAATGGGCAAAGGACCTAAATATATATTTCTCCAAAAAGGACATACAAATGGCCGAGAGAAATATGAAAAAATGCTCAGTCACTAATCATCAGAGATGGAATTTAAAACCACAATGATATATCACCTCACACCTGTCATAATGGCTATCATAAAAAAAATCAACAAACAACAAATACTGGTGAGGATGCAGAAAAAAGAGAATACTAGTTCACTACTGGTGGAAATGCAGATTGGTGAACCCACTATAGAAAACAATATGGAATTTCCTCAAAAAAATTAAAAATGGAACTTTCACTTGACCCAGCAATCCAACTTATGGGAATATATCCTAAAACCCCCAAAACACTAATCAGAAAAAGAATATGCACCCCCATCCTCATAGCAACATTATTTACAATAACTAAGATTAGAAAACAGCCCAAGTGCCCATCAGTAGATGAGTGGATAAAAAAAAGCTGTGGAACATTTACACAATGGAATACTATGCAGCTATAATAAGGAGGGATCTCTTCTCCTTTGGGACAGCATGGATGGAACTGAAGACTGCTTTGCTAAATAAAATAAGCCAATCTGAGCCAATGTGAGAAACACAAATATCACATGATTTCACTTATTTATGAAATCTAGTGAACAAAATGAATTGACTGACAAAATAAGACTCAAAGTATGGAGGCATAGAACATTCTGACATACCTTGGTATGGGGATGGGGAGACAAGAAGAAACAAACCAAAGAACTTACATACTTACTAGTGGCCCGGTGCACAAAATTCATGCACATTAAAAGGAAATTAATTAGAGGAAATATTTTAATACTGCTATTTGCCCTTTATAAGTGTCAGAGATGAAAGAAAAATAGTAAAATGTAAATTAAAATTGCCCTCCTGCCAGAGTCTAGGCGTGCCATGGGACCCAGAGTCAAGTCCCTGCCAAGCACATGTTCTTCAAAATCGCAGGAGGCCCAGATCTGCTGGCCTCACCCCCGTCAAGCCCCTCTGGGTGGGAGGGCACAGTTTCAGGTCCCCCAGCCTAGTGCCAGGTGGAGAGCACAGTCTCAGGTCCCCCATCAAGCCCTGCCAGGCAGGGGTTGCAGCTTCAGGTCCCTTCTTATTGTTTTGTTTTGTTTTTTAGGATATATTCCTAGGAGTGGGATTATTGGGTGCCTCAGGTCCCTTGATGCAGCCTCAAGTACCCCAGCCTGGTGCCGAGGTAGGGGACATAGCCTAAGGTCCACCATCAAGTCCCCCTGCCCTGGAATAGAGGCAGAGGTCACAGCCTGAAGTCTCCTGGCCCAGCACTTGGGCTGGGACACAGACTGAGGTCCCCTATCAAGCCCTGCTGGGAGGAGGGAGTGGCCTAAGGTCTCCCGGCCCAGTACCAGAGTGGGGGGCATGGCCTGAGGTCCCCTGTCAAGCCCCGCACTGATGGTGCTGGCCCCCACTCACATCCATTGACAGCAAAAAACTATTGCCAGCAGCAGATGCAAGTGGGGCCAGTGCCAGCAGTGAGTGTGAGTGGTGGCTCTGGCTTTGGCAATGAATGTGACTGAGACCCATGCTGGCAGCAGGGGTGAGCCAGAGAGGAACCACAAATGCATGGGAGCAAAGAATTTTCAGTAACCACCAGAAGCTCACCCCAATGACAGCGACTGGCGCCCCCACCTTGGTCTGGAGCCCCCACTCACTTGCTCCACCATTTTGGCACAGCCAATGCCCACCATGTTCTGCACTTTGTCACCTGCTACAAATATCTGCCATGTTCCATATGTGCCCCCTGGTGGTCAGCTCATGTCATAGTGACCGGCTGTTTGGTCTATTTGCATATTAGGGTTTTATATATATACTAGTAGCCCTGCACACGAATCCATGCATCAATAGGCCGCTGCCACCCTCCTGTAGCTTTATGCCCACTGCCCTGCCTCCTGTAGCTCCCTCTGTGCCCCCCTCATAGCTTACTGCCCTGCCCCCTCTTGTAGCTCTCCACCTTCTACTTGCTTGCTTCCCTGCCCCATCCTGTAGCTCTCCACCACCTGTTTGTAGTTCACTGCCCACCCTCCTGCAGATCTGTGATCCAGTTGCATTGGTCATTGTGCCTCAGGGTATAATGGGTAATTAGCATATTCCTCTCTTATTATATAGGATAGATGAACTTTAGGCTTTAATGGACAACCTCTTACCCAAATTACTATTTCAATTTTCTTAATTGTTTTCTGGCTGTTATATAGATCCATTGTTCCTTTGTTCATAACCTGCTTTTTTTTTTTCATATGTGTTTTGATGTCTTTTGGTATCAGTGTGATGTGATTTTTTAAAATCATGTTCTTTTGTGTAATTATTGGAGGTTTTCCCCTTCTGGTTACCATGAGGCTTACATAAAATATGTTAAAATTATAATCTCCTATGTTAAACCAGTAAAAACGTACCTTACCAAAATTGCTAAATTTCATACTTTTACTTCTCTTCCCCCTCACATTTTAGGTTATTGACATTACAGTTTACATATTATTATATTGGTTAACTAGTAACAGATTGTTGTAGTTGTGGTTATTGTTACTATATTTATTAACTTTTACACTAGAATTGTTATTGAACTATGCACCACCATTACCATATTACAGGATCTAACTTTGGCTATATACAGGGTGTCCCAAAAATTGTATACACACTGAATGATGATAAAGTCAGTATGCATTTTCAAAATGTAAAAGAATCTACAGAAATGAATAAATAATTTTGTCAATGTCTGTTTTCAAATAAATGACCATTCTGGTCCAAGCATTGCTGATAGCTCAAAGTAATGGAATCACAAACATCAAGAATAATTTTGTTTGATTTAATTAACTCACCCTTAATGCCTTGGCAGGCCAGATCAAATGATTTTGTGGGTTTTTTACAGCCAGTGGACTGGACATTCCTCACCCCTGGTATAGGGGGATAAATGCTGATGGATAAAGACTTGACTTGGGGTGGTGAACACACAATACACTGTTGTAGAATTGTGCACCTAAAACCTGTAAAATTTTGTTAGCTAGTGTCATCCCAATTAGTTCAATCAAAAGGAAAAAAATAAATCTTTAAAAAAAAGAAAATAATTTTGTTGGCATTTGGGTGCCCTCAATTCATCAACAGCTGCAAATTTTGTACTGAAAACTTTGTCTTTTATGTATATCCATTAAAAAATAGTCTAGTGGCACTTTAGGATAAATTTTCTTTGTTCAAAGCTTAGTCTGACTTCACCCATTATTTCAAATAAGTTCAATCTGAAAAGGAATGAAAATTAAGTGAGTCATCAGTTGTTAAAGTGTGTATACATTTTTTGGTCACCATATATTTACTATTATCAGTAATTTTACATTTCTTTCTTATGTTTTTATGATATTAGCATCTTACTTCCACTCAAAGAACTCACGTTAGCATTTCTTGCAAGACAGATGTAGTTATGTTGAACTCTCAGGTTTTATTTATTCAGGAAAGTTTTTATCCTTCCTTCAAAAAGTGTTTATCCTTCCTTTTTTTCTGAAGGGCAACATGGCTGATTGTAGATTTCTTGGATGAGTTATTTTTTTCTTTTGATATTTTGAATATACCATCCTATTTGCTCTGGCCTGAAACAGAAAAATCTGCACATAGTCTTACAGCAATTCTCACTTTTCTATTTGTGCTTTCAAAAGTCTTTGTCTTTGACATTTGACAATTTAATTATGTGTCTCAGTGTAGTCCTATTCAGATTCAACCTATTTGGGATTCTATGGACCTCATGGATCTGGATATCTATTCATTTTTCTTCCCTAGTTTGGGACTTTCCCAGCCATTTTTGCTTTAAATATACTTTCTGCCCCTTTCTCATTCTCTTCTTCTGGAATTCCCATAATGCAGATATTGTTTCTTATTATTGTGTCCCTTATGTCCTATAGGCTTTATTCAGGTTTTCATTTTGACTGAGTAATTTCAAGTATCCTGTCTCCTAGGTCACTGATTCTTTCTTCTGCATATGGAGTCTTCTTTTGAAGCTGTGTGTTTAATTGTTCAGTCACTGTAATTTTTTAGCTGAATGATTTCTCCTTTTAAAAATAGTTTTTATTTCTTTGTTGAACTTTTCCTTTGTTTATGTATTGTTTGTCTAATTTTGTTGTCTGTGTGTACTTGTAGTTCCCTAATCTTTTTTTAAAATTCTTTATTGTGTAAAGTATCATTTATGTATCCATTTTTACCCATTGACCTCTCCCCTGTTGTACCAATCCCCCCACCCCCAGCACATGCCCTCACCCCACTACTGTCTGTCTCCAAGGGTTATGCTTATATGCATGTGTACAAGTCCATTGGTTGATCTCTCACTACCCTGACCCACCTTCCCTCTGAGGTTGGATAGTCTGTTCAATGCTTCTATGTTTCTGGATCTATTTTAGTTCATCAGTGTATATTGTTCTTTATATTCCACAAATGACTGAGATCATATGATATTTATCTTTCTCTGACTGGCTTATTTCGCTTAGCATAATGCTCTCCAGCTTCATCCATGTTGTTGCAAATAGTAAGAGCTCATTCCTTTTAACAGCAGCGTAGTATTCCATTGTGAGGATATACCACAATTTTTTAATCCACTGATGGGCACTTAAACTGTTTCCAAATTTTAGCTATTGTAAATTGTGCTGCTATGAACATAGAGGTGTCTATATCCATTCTGATTGGTATTTCTGATTTCTTTTTTAAAATATATTTTTATTGTTGATAGTATTATAGATATCTCCCATTCTCCCCCTTCTCCCAGCCCCTTCCCTTCCCCTACCTCAGGTCTTCACTACCCTATTGGCCGTGTCCATAGGCTATGTATAAAAGTATATAGATTCTTTGATTTATCTCTTCTCATTCCCCCAACTTCACATCGAGGTATGTTGGTCTGTTCCATGCCTCCATGCTTCAGGTCTTTTTTTGTTGGTCACCTAATTTTGTTCATTAGATTCCACAAATAAGTGAGATCATGTGATATTTACCTTTCTCAGTTTGGCTTATTTCACTTAGCATAATATTTTCCAGGTTCATCCATGCTGTCCCAAAGGGTAAGAGATTCCTTTTTTTTTCCAACTGCATAGTATTCCATAGTATATATATTTGTCCCACGGCTTTTTTATCCTTCATCTACCAATATGCACAAGGGCTGTTTCCAAATCTTAACTATAGTAAATAATGCTACTGTGAACAGAGGCGTGTATATATTCTTTCTCATTGATGTTTGGGGTTTTTAAGATATATTCCCAGAAGTGGGATTGCTGGGTCAAATGAAAGTTCCATTTTTAATTATTTGAGGATAATCTATACTGTTTTCTTTCTTGTTTTTTTATTGTTTAAAGTATTACACATGTCACCTTTTTCCCGATTGACCCCTTTCCAGCCATCCTCAGCCCCAGAACAAGTATCCCTCGCCCCAGTGTCTTTATTCATTGGTTATGCAAATATGCATACATATAAGTCCTTTGGCTGATCTCTTATGATCCTCCCCTCCCAATCCTTCCATCTGAGGTTGGATGGTCTGTTTAGTGTTTCGGTGTTTCTGAATCTATTTTTGTTCATCAGTTTATGTTGTTTATCATATTTCAAAAATGAGTGAGATCATGGGATATTTATATTTCTCTGACTGTCTCACTTCACTAAGCATAATGCTGTGCAGGTCCATCCATGCTGTTGCAAAGATAAAATTTTATTTTTTTATAGCAGTGTAGTATTCCATTTTGTAGATGTACTGCCGTTTTTTAGTATTTATTTTTATTTTTATTTTTTATTTATTTATTTTATTTTTTATTAATGTATTATATGTATACATATCTTTCCATTACCCCCCAACTCCAATGCATATCCTAACCCCTCAGAGTCTTGTGTCCATTGGTTATGCTTATATGCATGCAGACAAGTCCTTTGGTTGATCTCTTATCTACCCCATCTCTCCCTAACTTTCCCCCTGTAATTTGACAGTCTGTTTGATGCTTTACCGCCTCTGTATCTATCTTTTTGTTCATCAGTTTATAATGTTCTTTATTATCCACAAATGAGTGCGATCATGTGGTGTTTTTCTTTCATTGACTGGCTTATTTCACTTAACATAATGCTTTCCAGTTCCATCCAGGTTGCTGCAAATGGTAAGAATTCCTTCTTTTTTATGGCAGCATAGAATGCCATTGTTGTACTGCCATTTTTTAATCCAGTCATCTACTGATGGGCACTTAGGCTGTTTCTAAATCTTAGCTACTGTAAATTGTGCTGTTATGAACATAGGGGTGCACACATTCTCTCTGATTAGTATTTCTGATTTCTTGAGATATATTCCTAAAAGTGGGATTCCTGGGTTAAAGGGAGTTCCATTTTTAACTTTTGAGGAAACTCCATACTGTTTCCCATACTGTTTCCCACAGTGACTGAACCTGTCTGCTTTCCCACCAGCACTGCACAATGGTTAGTTTTTCTCCACATCCTCACCAGCACTTGTCATTTGTTGATTTATTGATGATAGCAGTTCTGACAGGTGTAAGATGGTACCTCATTGCCATTTTGATTTGCATCTCTCAGATGATTAATGATTTTGAGCATGTTTTCATATGTTTCTTGGCATTCTGTATGTCCTCTTTTGAAAATATATTTTATTGATTTTTTACAGAGAGGAAGGGAGAGGGATAGAGTTAGAAACATCAATGAGAGAGAGACGTCGATCAGCCACCTCCTGCACGCCCCCTACTGGGGATGTGCCCGCAACCCAGGTACATGCCCTTGACCGGAATTGAACCTGGGACCTTTCAGTCCGCAGGCTGATGCTCTATCCACTGAGCCAAACCGGTTTCGGCTGTATGTCCTCTTTTAAAAGGTATCTATTTAGGTTCATTGTTTATTTTCTGATTGGGTTATCTACTTTTTGTTAAGTTGAATGCGTTCCCTTCAAATTTTGAAGTTTAAACCCTTATCGATGATAACATTGGCAAATATGTTCTCCCAAGCAGTGAGCTCATTTGATATTTTATTGATGATTTCTTTGGTTGTGCAGAAGCTTTTTATTTTGATGTATTCCCATTTGTTTATTTTGTCTTTGTTTTCATTGCCCTAGGATCTGTATCAGTAAATTTATTGCTTTGAGGTATGTCTGAAATTTTGCTGCCCATGGATTCTTCTAAGATTTTTATGATTTCTCCTCTTACGTTTAAGTTCTTTATCCATTTTGAGTTTATTTTTTGTGAATAATGTAAGTTGTGATCTAGTTTCATTTTTTTGCATGCATCATATGCATCATTTTTTTCCAACTCTATTTACTGACGATACTGTCTTGACTTCATTGTATGCTCTTACCTCCTTTGTCAAATATTAATTGAGCATAATGGCTTGGGTTAATTTCTGAATTCTCTGTTACGTTTCATTGGTCTATGTGTCTCTTCTTGTGGCAGTACCATGCAGTTTTGAGAAAAGTGGCTTTGTAATAAAAGCTTGCTATCTGGTATTGTGATCTCTCCAGCTTTGTTCTTCTTTCTCAGGACTATTGTAGCTATTCAGGGTCTTTTTTATTGCATATGAAATTTTGGAGAGTTCTTTCTAGGTCTGTGAAACATTCCATTGGTATTTTAACAGGGATTTCATTTAATCTATAGATGGCATTAGGTAGTATGGATATTTACCAATATTGATTCTACCAATGCATGACCACAGTATATTTTTCCATTTGTTTATGTCTTCCTCTACCTCTTTTTCCAATGTCCTGTAGTTTTCCAAGTATAGGTCTTTTATGTCCTTAGTTAAGATTATTCCTAGGTATCTTCATTTTGTTGTTGTTGTTGTTGCAATGGTAAATGGGATTGATTTTAATTTTCTCTTTCTGTGAGTTATTGTTAATGTAAAAGCCATAGATTTCTGGGTGTTAATTTTATATCCTGCCACATTACCAAATTCATTGATTAAGTCTAATAATTTTTTATGGAGTCTTTAGTGTTTTCTATGTACATTATAATGTAATCTGCAAATAATGACAGTTTTACTTCTTTTTCAATTTGTATGAGTATACCTTTTATTTCTTCCTCTTGTCTGACCACTATGGGTAGGATTTCTAGTACTATGTCTAATGAAAGTGGTGAAAGTGCCTTATTTTTGTTCTTAGGGGAAATGGTTTTGTTTTTTGTACATTGAGTATGATGTTGGCTGTAGGTTTGTCATATCAGGCTATTATTATGTTGAGGTATTATACATCTATTTCCACTTTGATGAGAGTTTTTATTAAGAAAGTTTTTATTTTGGGTTTTGTCAAATGACTATGCTACATCAATTGATATGATCATGTGTTTTTTGTTTCTCAATTTGTTTATGTGATATATAACATTTATTGATTTGTACCAGCCTCTCATTCCCAGAATAAATATCCTTTGGTCACGGTGTATGATCTTTCTAATGTAATGTTGGGTCTAATTGGCTAACATTTTGTTGAGGACTTTAGCATCTATATTCATCACAAATATTGGCCTGTAATTATCTGTCTTTGTAGTGTCTTTATCTGGTTTGGGGATTAGGGTAATGCTAGCTTGATAGAAAGTGCTTGGAAGTGTTCCTTCCTCTTGAACTTTTTGGACTAGTCTGAGGAGAGGAGGTTTTCATTATTCTTTGAAAGTTTGGTGAAACTCCCCTGTGAAGCAGTCTGAAACAGGGCTTCTTTTTTTTCACAAAAGTTATTTTTATTACTGTTTTAATTTCACCAAAGATACTGGCCTATTTAGGTTTTCTTATTCTTCCTAATTGAGTTTTGGAAGATTGTATTTTTCTAGGAATATATCCATTTTGTCTAAGTTGTCCAGTTTGTTGGAATTGTTCATTTATGTTTTTACAATCCTTTGTATGTCTGTGGGGTCAGTTGTTACTTCATCTCTTTCATTTCTGATATTTTTTATTTGGCTAAACTCTCTTTGTTTCTTTGTGAGCCTGGCTAGAGTTTTATTAATCTTGTTTATCCTTTCAAAGAAACAACTCTTGGTTTTACTGATGTTTTGTATTGTCTTTTCTTTTGTCACTATGTCATTTATTTCCACTCTGATCTTTATTATTTATGCCCTTCTGCTTATTCTGGGTTGCTCTTTCTAATTCTTTAAGTTGTAGAGTTAGTTAATTTATTACTATTTTTTAAAGAAAGCCTGTAATGGTATGAACTTGCCTCTCAGGACTGCTTTCACTGTGTCCCTTAGATTTTGGATCTTTGTGTTTTAATTGTCAGTTGTTCCAGAATGCTTTTTATTTCTTCTTTGATCTCTTTGGTAAGCAATCATTGTTTAATAGTATATTATTTATCCTCCAGGTGCTTGATTTTTTTCCTTGTTTTTGTTGTAATTGATTTCTAATATTATGCCATTGTGATCTGAGGAGATACTTGATATGATTTCAATCTTCTTGAATTTGAAGAGACTTTGCTTGTTTCCCAGTATGTGGTCTATCTTTGAAACTGTCCCATATGCACTTGAGAATGATGTATAATCTGTTGCTTTGGGATGAAATATTCTGATGATGCCTATTAATTCTATCTGATCTAGTGAGTCATTTAGCATTGCTCTTTATTTTTTGCTTAGAGGATTTATCCAGTGATGTCAATGGGGTATTAAGGCTCCCTACTATGATTGTATTACTGTTGATCTCTTCCTTGATACCTTCTAGGAGGTGTTTTGTTTTTATTTTTTAATGTATTTGTGTTTTCCAGTATTGGATGCATATATGTTTATATACTCTTGGTGAATTTCTTCCTTTAGTATTATTAATTGGCCCACCCTCCTTATCTCTTGTTATGCCCTTCACTTTGTGGTCTATTTTGTCAGATATAAGTATTGCAACCCCAACGTTTTAAAATTTTCACTTGCCTGAAAAATTATTTTCCATCCCTTCACTGTTTAGTCTGTGTGAGTCCTTTATTTTGATGTGGGTCTCTTGTAGACAGAAAATATATGAGTCATGTTTTCTTATCCATTTAGTCACTCTATGTCTTTTGATTGGAGCATTTAGTCCATTTACATTTAAGATTACTTTTGATAGGTACTTGTATATAGCCATTTTTCTTCTTTTTCTATTCCTTCTTTATACAGCACTCACTTTAGCATTTCTTGCATTGCTGACTTGGAGCCAATAAACTCCCTTGGCCTTTTTGTGTCTGTTAAGCTCCTCATCTCCTCTTCAATTTTGAATGAATAGCTTTGCTGGGTATAGTACTCCTGGATTCAGTATCTTGCTTTGCATCACTTTGTATATTTCATTCCATTCACTTCTGGTTTGATGTGTTTTAATTGAGAAATCAGTTGATAGTCTGATGGGAGATACCTTGCAGGTAACTTTCTATATCACTCTGGCAGCCTTTTTGTTTGTTTGTTTAAAGTATTATACATAGTATATCTCTTTTTTTCCCCATTGACCTTCCCCCAGCATCCTCTATAACCCCTGTTACATGCCCTCATCCCAACTTCAGTGACTTGTGTCTATTGGTTGTACTTATATGCATGCATACAAATCCTTTGGTTGATCTCTCCCCTCTCCCCAGCCTTCCAGCTGTAGTTTGACAGTGTATTCGATGATTTACTGCCTCTCTATCTATTTTTTTGGTCATCAGATTATAATGTTCTTTATATTCCATGAATGAGTTAGATCATGTAGTATTTTTCTTTCATTTCCTGGCTTATTTCACTTAACATAATGCTCTCCAGATCCATCCATTCTGCTGAAAATGGTAAGAATTCCTTCTTTTTATAGCAGTGTAGTATTTCATTGCATAGATGTACCCTAGCTTTCTAACCTACTCATCTGCTGGTGGGCACTTAGGCTGTTTCCAAATCTTAGCTATGGTAAATTGTGCTGCTATGAATATAGAGGTGGATATATCCTTTCTGATTTGTTTTTCTAGTTTCCTGAGTTATACTCCTAGAAATGGTATTACTGGGTCAAATGGGAATTCTATTTTTAGTTTTTTGAGGTAACTCCATACTGTGCTCCACAGTGGCTGCACCAGTGTGCATTCCCACCAGCAGTGCACTAGGGTTCCTTTTTCTCCACATCCTCACCAGCACTTGTCATTCGTTGATTTGTTGAAGATAGCCATTCAGACAGGTGTGAGATGGTACCGCATTGTCATTTTGATTTGCATCTCTCAGATAATTAGTAACTGAGCATGTTTTCAAGTCTCTTGGCCTTCCTTCTGTCTTCTTTTGAAAAGATTATATTTAGGTCCATTATCCATTTTTTTATTGGATCATTCATCTTCCTTTTATTAAGTTTTGTATGTTCCCTGTAGATGTTGGAGATTAAACCTTTATCAGTGATAACATTTGCAAATATGTTCTCCCATACAGTGGGCTTTCTTGATGTTTTCCATTAGGCTCTCCTCCTGCTTTTTAATTTTTTTTTTCTAGAAGCTGCTCTACTTGGTTATTTTTTCCTACCTTGTCTTCTAGCTTACTGATGTGTTCCTCTGCTTCTTTTAGTCTACTCTTGATGCTTTCTATTGAATTCTTTACAGCAGCAATATCATTTTATATTTCTTCTTGATTCTTCTTCATTTCCTCTTGGTTCTTACACATATTGTCAAATTTATCTTCCATTCTTTTCAGCCACCTTATGACCATTTCTCTGAATTATTTCTCTGACAGGTTGCTTGCCTCCATTTCGTTTACTTCCTTTTTGGTAATGCCTGCTTTTCTTTCATATGTGGGGTGTTTCTTTGTCTCCCCATGTTTTGTCTTCTCTGTGTGTCTAGTTATGTAGTTCTCTTTCTCCTTTCCGTGGTGAAGTGTAGAACACCTCTGAACCCATGTTCTTGCACCAATTGAGGACTGGTGTTATCGATTTCGCAGCTGTTCAGTGGGTGCCATAGTTGTAGATTCCCTGGGCTTTTCAGGCTCTCAATAACATCTACTTTTCCCTTCAAGATGGCGCATTCTCCATGTCCAAGCCAGTCACTCTGGGAGGGAACCCCACAGCAGTGGGGTTGTTTGGTCAAGGGATCCCCATCTGACAGTCCCCCACAGTATCCTCGAGTATAGCTATCCCTCAACTCACCAACAAACAGTTCCCAGGCGACCACACACTCTCTCTTTGTTTTCTCACTCATACACTATCTTAAAGTCTGCCTTCTGGTTGGCAGCCATCTTCTGTCTCCTCTTCTCTGATCTTCTTTCAAAGGATTATTCTTTGTCTGACGATTTATAGATTCCATTTCTTTAGGTTAATATATACAGCTTTATTAGTGTCCTTTGGTGGTGTCATAATTATATGATTTTTCATGTCCTTCATTTTCTAAGTTAGTGTCTGCATTTGAGTAAGAGGTGTCCTCTTCCAGAGTTTACAGGATAGCTTTGGTAGAGACAGTTACTCACCAGGCAGCTTGATTTGGATTTCTGGATGTATCTGTTGGTAATGTCCTTAGGCATTTGGGCTTGCTATCAGGGTCTATTTTTGGTGAGATGACTGCTTGATCTCTGAAGTTGGGAGATGTGTTCCACTGGCTGGGTACAGTTGAATAAAAGTGCTGTCATGGTTCCCTATCTAAGTGAAAGCTGTAGGATGGGATCTATGGTTACTTGGGTTCTCTGGTCAGGACTCTTATACCATCAGGACTGGGTACTAAGCAGTAGTGGGGTATTTATTAATATTATAGAATGACAACTCTGGAAATTAGATTCTCCTTTATCATGGTTTGTTTTTGCTACTTTTTTTAGTTGTTGATTATTGGTTTAGTGCTTTTAAAACTCATTTTATAGTGTGCATTCTTTGTCGTAAGTGGCTACTGAAGTCTTGTTTCTATTATTTTAGTATTTAGCTAATGGTCAGAGTTCCTTAAACTGAAAATCAATTCCCTAATGGTATTCTAGTTTTTTGCAGATGGATCCTGTGGGTTGGGGCAAACCTTTAATTTTTACCTATACATTATATAACCATACCAAAACCTTTACTTCCTGTTTATGAAAAATCTAGGAATTTAGATCCTTCTAAATTCAAAGTCAAAAGTTAGAATTTATTCCTTCCTTTTGAGGGTAAGGGGGAGAGATCAACTAAAGAACTTGTATTCATGCATATAAGCATAACCAATGGACACAGACATCAGGGGGGTGAGGGCATGAACAGGGTGGGGCAATGGGGAGATAAGGACACATATGCAAGTTCTTAATCAATAAAAAAAGGTGAGAATTTAGAGATTTCTTATATTTTTAGATCATGTGCCCAGTTCTGGATATGTGCTTGGTCTTTTTGATTCCTAAGACTGTGTGGTAACTTTTCAAAGTCCCTTTTCTCTGTATTCCCCAGCATTTCTTTCTAAGCTTTTCCGTTTATCTATTATTTACCTCAACTTTTATACCTTGTCTATGTGGTAGTAGATAATGCATTTAACTTTAAGTATTAAAAAAAAAACACAAAAAACAAAAAACAAAAAACACCACCAGGTAGTTGCCTCCAACTTGAGAAACTTCCAAGTAAGAAAAAATAAAGGCAAGCCTGTGAGCTGGTGCTCCAGAAAGCCAATATGGAGAGCTAAACAACCAACCTTAATTCTTGGAATAACATCCATTTTGCTCCCTCTAATACTAGAAGCCTATACCTATAATGTGGGATGTTTTCCAAGATGGTACCGAGAAGGAAACAGTAAGGCCAGGTAAGTTTAAGATGTTTTTTTTTTTCTTTCCTGGTTGCCATAAATTTTAGTTTTCAGAGGTCTGATGAAATTGATTCTGATAGCTTTTGCCAATTTATTTCCTATTTTTGTAGAACACAACTTTGGAATTCCCTACTCATCCACATTATTTTCATTTACTTCATTCTATGCTTATTTTTAAATATGGTTGATGAGTATATTAAAATCATTTCCTACAAATTTAAAAATGCTGAATACTGAAAATGTAGCAATAAGTGTGGTGATGATGGAACTGAAATATTAACCTTTTGATGGTGTTTATTGTTGACTAGTATGATGTACCTTGTGAGTTAGGAACAATTGGATAAAAAGAGCACTTTTACCCCAAAGTATTCTGTTACTGTAGGAGATGTTGTAGATTTTCTTTTACATGGAAAAAAAGAGTCTTTGAAATTAGACATGAATATGAGATGTTATATTACAGTTGTTTTCCATATATGTTCATAAAATTTTAATGTTTGCAGAGGTGACTTGTACTAGGGGGTATTGACTTAACTGGTCACAGATGGTGATGTTCCAACTTCCTACTGTAGTCAACCACAATAGTCTTGTCTATCTAATACATATATTAGGGATCTATGAAAAAAATTGAAAATAGGTTTCTATTGCTAAAAACTTATAGAAAAAACACAACAGACACTGATATACATGACTGATTATAAATAACATGAGACTCTGGGCAAAAAGGAATCTGTAAACTAGAGTGGAATTAGGGTTACAGCAAATTAGATTAGAATGCTATCCCAGTCTTATTCTAATTGCAAAATCCTCAGGGACAAGGGATGTAGGCACATTACTTTATAATCCCCTTAGTCTTACACAATTCAAGGACTTTGAAAAGATCTATCATCTGAGCTATGAAAGGAAATATGGTCATATAAGCTTTTGGGACTAGATTATAGTAAGTTTCAAATTAAAAAAAGGATAGAAATAAAGTGATTAGAGAATCCAAGATGGCGGCATAGGTAAACACCTACACTGCTGCCTCGCACAACAATTTCAAAACTACAACTAAAAGACAGAACAGACATCATCCAGAACCACAGGAAAGCTGGCTGAGTGGAAGTTCTACAATTAGAAGGAAAGAGAGGGGCTCACAGAAACCCAGAGGAGCTGCAAAAAGCTGAGGTACGGAGACGCGAGCTCCTGGAGAGAGCAAGTGCCGGAGAACCTGGCTGGCTTTCTCTGGTGGGAGGAAAACGGAGACTCCCAACGGCATTGAACCCCTTATCTTACGACACTAAACCCCAGATCCAGCTGAAACTCATACGGGAGGAGCTTGGATTGTGAAAAGGGAGAGGTGCACGGAAATTTAGGGGAGTCGCAAAAGATCAAGTCTGGTCTCACACGCAAACGGTGCTGCGCGGAGGACAGATTGCTGATTGTGCCACTGGCTTTCGCGAGTGGGCGGGAGACAGACCCTCCCAACTGCGCCACTTCTGAGTCCACTGGGCCCCTGTTTCGGGTAAAACCCTGGGGACCTAGACTTGTGTGGTCCTGGTGCGCAAGGGAGCTGGAAAGGCAGCAGTTAGAGGCACTGCGGGCGCTCGCACACAAGGAATGCTCCAGCCATTACCCAGTCACGTGAGATTCAGGGGCCGTGGAGGGCGGGGCCGACTGAAAGGCAAGGCGGTCCCTTAAGCCCTGAGACTCCACCCATCCCAAGCTCAACAGAGGCTTCTTCGGTTTTGCGTCTGGTATCATAAGGCTGAATCCAACACAGAACTTTCCCCGGCATAGTGAAAATGCCGAGACAAGGGAAGGGATCACAAACAAAAGAAATGGAGGAAAAAAAACGACTGGATATAGAGTTCAAAACCACGCTTATAAGGTTTTTCAAGAATATGCTAGATAAGTTGGATAAACTTAGCGAGAGCCAAGAGGAGATGAAAAAGGACCAACTAGAGATGCAAAAGATTCAACTAGAGATGGAAAAGGTCCAACTAAAGATGATAAAGGACCAAATAGAAATTAAACATACGCTGACTGAAATAAAAAATATTATACAGAGTCCTAACAGTAGACTAGAGAAAGGCAAGAATCAAGTAAAAAAAATTGAAATATAAAGAAGCAGACAACATTCAACTGGAAAAGCAAGAAGAGAAAAGAATCCAAAAATGTGAAGATAATGTAAGGAGACTCAGGGACGCTTCAAGCATACCAACATCAGAATTGTGGGGGTGCCAGAAGAAGAGAGAGAGCAAGATACTGAAAATCTATTTAAAGAAATAATGACTGAAAACTTCCCACATCTGGTAAAAAAAAATAGACTTACAAGTCCAGGAAGCACACAGAACCCCATATATAAGGAATCTAAAGAGGACCACACCAAGACACATCATAATTAAAATACCAAGAGCAAAAGAGAAAGAGAGAATATTAAAAGCAGCAAGAGAAAAACAGCTTATTACCTACAAGGGAGCACCCATACGACTGTCAGCTGATTTCTCAACAGAAACGATGCAGGCCAGACGGGAGTGGCAAGAAATATTCAACGTGATGAATAGCAAGAATCTACAACCAAGAATAATCTATCCAGCAAAGCTAACATTCAGAATTGAAGGGCAGATAAAGAACTTCACAGAGAAGAAAAAGCTAAAGGAGTTCATCAACTCCAAACCAGTATTATATGAAATGCTGAAAGGTACTCTTTTAGAAGAGGAAGAAGAAAAAGGTAAAAGACAAAAAATTATGAACAACAAATACATATCTATCAACAAGTGAATCTAAAAATTAAGTGAATTAAAAATTTGATCAACAGAATAAACTGGTGAATATAATAGAATCAGGAGCACAGAAAGGGAGTGGACTGATCATTCTCAGGGGGAAAGGGGTGAGGGGTGTACAGGGAGAGACTGGACAAAAATCATACACCTATTGATGAGATCAATGGAGGGAGCTAAGGGCAGAGGGAGGGGTGGGAGCTGGGTGGAGGGGTGCCATGGAGGGGAAAAAAGAGAAACAAATGTAATAATCTGAATAATAAAGATTTAATTTAAAAAAAAGAAATAAAGTGATTAAAGTTACTGTGAATGAAAAGTCATCATACAAGGTTAAAAGAAATATCAGGTGGTAAGAATTACAGCAGAAAGATAAGCATTATGAAGACTAGCCAGAAAGCTAATGTTTTGATCAATTATTAATCTTAAACTCCTCACCTTTAAATATTTGATGTATTTGGGGAAGTTAAAAAGGTTAAAAACAACTCTTGCCCTCTAAGAGCTTCAGGTATGTACAAAAGATTTCAAGAAGAGTCAAGAGATGGAAGAGTAGCTCTGGACCTTCTAGCTTGCATTCTTCTGAAATACTTTAAGAATTTATAAGAGGGGAAAAAAGAATTTATAAAAGGAAAAGAGGCAAGTCCACACTTGCTTAGTCAAGTATAACATTTTCAAAACTGAGTATAATATACTAGAAGTCCAATGCACAAAATTTGTGCACAGTGTGGGGGGGTATCTCTCAGCCTGGCCTGCACCTTCTCCAATCTGGGACCCCTTGGGGGATGTCCAACTGTGAGATCAGGCCTAAACTGGCAGTCAGATATCCCTCTCACAATCCAGGACTGCTGACTCCTAACCGCTCACTTGCGTGCCTCCTTATCGTCCCATAATTGTTCCCCTTCCAGCCTGATTGGCACCTAACTGCTCCCCAGCTGACCTGATCACCCCCTACTGCCCTCCCCTGTTAGCCTGGTCGCCCACAATTGCCCTTCTCTGCTGGCCTGATGGCACCACATTACCTTCCCCTGCTGGCCTGATCATCCCCACTGACCTCACATGCAGTCCTAATTCCCCCCAGTTTCCCTCCCCTGCAGGCCTGGTTGCCCCCAACTGCCCACCCCTGCTGCCCTGTTTGCCTCCAACTGCCCTCTGCTGCTGTTCTGATCACGCACAACTGTCCTCCTTTGGTGACCATCTTGTGGTGGCCATCTTATGATGTCATCACATGAGGGCATGATGCTACCTAGGCTTTTATTATATAGGATGTGAAATTTTTAGTATTATAATATACTGTTATTTTTTTCCTTTTAAATTTTTTTATTGTTAAATATTTTAAATTTATTTTTTAATCTATTGTTCAGATTATTACAGATGTTCTTTTTCCTCCTTTAGCTCCCCTCCACCTGGTTCCCAACCAACCCCAGGCTGTGGGTTTATCATATATGGCTTTCATTATGTTGAGGAATGATTCTTTTATTACCACCTTGCTGAGAGTTTTTATCAAGAAAGGGTATTGGATTTTGTCAAATGATTTTCTGTGTCAATTGATATGATTATGTGATTTTTCTCTTTCATTTTGTTTATGTGATGTATCACATTTATTGATTTGCAGATATTGTACCATCCTTGCATCCACAGGATAAATCCTACTTGGTCATGCTACATGATCTTTCTGATATACTGCTAGATCCAATTTGCTAGAATTTTGTTGAGGATTTTGGCATCTATGCTCATGAGCAATATTGGCCTCTAATTCTCTTTCTTTGTGTTGTCTTTATCTGGTTTTGATATTAGGTTGATGCTGGCTTCATAGAATGAGTTGGGTGGTGTTTCTTCCTCCTGAATTTTTTGGATTAGTCTGAGGAGGATAGGCTTTAGTTCTTCCTTGAATGTTTGGTATATATTTCCTGTGAAGCCATATGGCCCCTGGCTTTTGTTTGCTGGAAGGAAAAATGGTGACTACTTCAATTTCTTCCATAGGTATCAGCCTCTTGAGATATTTAAAATCTTCTTAATTAAGTTTTGGAAGGTTGTGTTTTTCTAGGAATGTGTCTGTTTCCTCCAGGTTGTCTATTTTGTTGGAATAGAATTGTTCATAGTATTTTTTAACAATCATTTTTATTTTTGTAGGGTCTGTTGTTACTTCACCTCTATCATTTCTGATTTTTTTATTTGTGTACTCTTTCTTTGCTTTTCGGGGAGCATGCCTAGTGGTTTATCAATCTTGTTTATCCTTTCAAAGAATCAGCTCTTGGTTTCATGGATCTTTTGTCTTGTTTTGTTTTCCCCTTTTGGTCACTTATTGTAATTTATTTCTGCTCTAATATTTATTATCTCCTTCCTTCTGCTCACTCTGGGCTTTTCTTATTGCTCTCTTTCTAATTCTTTGATTTATATATAACTCTATATAATTAGCTACCACTTTTTCTTATTTTTTGAGGTAGGTCTGTAGAGCTATAAACTTCCCTCTCAGGACTGATTTCATTGTGTCCCATACATTTTGGGATTGTTGTGTTTTTATTGTCATTAGTTTCCAGGATGTTTTTAATTCCTTCTTTTATCTCATTGGTAACCCAATCAATATTAATAACATGCTATTCAGCTTTCAAGTGTGTGAGTGGATTCTTTTTATTGTAGTTTATTAATAATATCATGCCATTGTGGTCTGAGAAGATGCTTGGCATGATTTCTATCTTCTTGAATTTGGGGATACTTTGCTTGTGACCCAATAGTGGTCTATCTTTTAAAATATCCCATGTGCACTTGAGAAAAACATATATTCCACAGCTTTGGGGTGAAATGTTCTGAAGATTTCAATTAAGTCCCTCTGTTGTAGTAAGTCATTTAGGAGTGCTATTTCTTTGTTAATTTTTTTGTCTAGAGGATTTACTAGTGATGCCAGTGGTGTATTAAAATCCCCTCCTATGAATGTATTGTTGTCAATTTCTCCCTTGTTATCTTCCAGGAGTTTTTTTTTTTAATATATTTGGATGTCCCTGCATTGGATGAATATATGTTTACCAGGGTTATATCCTCTTGTTGTATTGATCCTTTTAGTATTATGATGTGACTTTCATTATCACTTGTTATGGCCTTCACTTTGAGGTCCATTTTGTCTGATATAAGTATTACTACCCCACTTTTTATTTTCATTTCCATTTGCCCAAAATATATTTTTCTATCTCTTCACTTTCAGTCTGTGTGATTCCCTTGTTCTGATGTGGGTCTCTTGTAGACAGCATATATATGCGTCATGTTTTTATCCAATCAGCCACTCGATGTCTCTTGATTGGAGCATTTAGTCCATTTAGGTATAAAGTTATTATTGAAAGGTACTTGTTTGTAGCCACTTTTACTTTTTTGAGCCTGTGTTCCTTCTTACCTCTTTATTTCTACCTTTTACATTCCCTTTAGCATTTCTTGCATTACTGGCTTTGTAATGATAAACTCCCTTAGCCTTTTTTTTTTTCTGGGAAGCTCTTGACTTCCTCTTCAATTTTGATTTATAGTCTTGCAGGATAGAGTATTCTTGGATTTAGTCCCATGTTTTGTATCACCTTGTATATCTCCTTCCATTCCCTTATAGCTTGATGTTGGGAGATCCTTTGTAGGTACCTTTCTGTCTCTCCCTTGGAGCCTTTAAGATTCTTTCTTTGTCATTAACATTTACCATTGCAATTATGATGTGTCTTGCTGTGGGTCTTTTGGGATTCAACTTACTTGGGATTCTCTTTACTTGTGCAACTTTTTTCTTCCCCATATCAGGGAAGTTTTCTGTCATTATTTCTTCAAATCAATTTTCTAATCCTTGCTACTCTTCTTGTCCTTCTGGCAGCCCTATTATATGTATATTATTTCATTTTTCATTGTCCCAAAGCTCCCTTAGTTCTCCTCCTGCTTTTTAATTTTTTTCTCTAGTTGCTGTTCAGATTGGGCTTGTTTCCGTACTTTATGTTCTAACTCATTAATTCAGTCCTCTACTTCTTCTAGTCTACTGTTGAAGCCCTCCATGGTGTCTTTGATTGTAGCTATGTCATTTTTCATTTCTTCCTGATTTTTGCATAGGTTGTTGATTTTCTTGTTCATCTGGTATATGAACTGTATGACCATTACTCTGAATACTTTTTCTGTGTTGCATGCTTCAGTTTCACCTATTTCCTTACTTGGTGATTCCTCCTTTTCTTTCCTCAGGAGATTGTTTCATTGTCTCCCCATTCTGACCACCGGAAGGTTCAAATATCGAGTTGCAAGGTCCTGTGTTGTGTTCAGTGGGAGTTTTGCACCACCCAAGTGTCACTGAAGAGCTCTGACACCAAGATGTGCAGTAGCTGTGTGTTGGTGGGAGCCATGCTTGCCCTGGATCAGAGTCACAGGTGCTTAATGTGGCTTTGTGTGTGCACCTAGCATCAGGGACCCTGCCTGTGCCACATTTAAACAGAGAACTGCTGGGATGTGCCAAAAAATCAAAGTCCCCTAGTGTGTTTCAGGAGTCAGAAGCTCACTGTGTCCATGCTGGGAAGTGAATATCAAAGTTTCTGTTTCTTGGTGTTATCTCACACTGAGAATTAGGGTCCCTGTGTGCACATACACCAAGAATTGGAGTCACTGGCTCTTAGTGTGAATGTACTGGGAATCACGGATCCCAGGAGCACACAATGAGAAACAGTCTAGTCACTGGTACTCATTGCTGTCTCTTGTGTGGAGATTCAGGGTCCCCAATCTGCTTGGGGACTGGGTTGCACAGTCGCACTGTATTGGCAGGAGGTTAACTCCTGCCCCGCAGAAAACAGTCTTCTGTTTTAACTGCAACTCAAGTGCACTTGCCCTGAGTTAAAGTCAGGTGCCACTGCTGTTCATTGTCTTTGTGGGTCCTGGTCACGTGGGTGTTCACTGTGGAAACAAACTCCCTATGTCCATTCAATCAGACTCAAATCAGCACTGCCTCCCTGTGTGGGCATGGAGTCTGGTCATGGGGAACAAACTCCCTGAATTCACACATTCAGGTTCAAATTCAGTGCAGTCTTCATGCTTGGGTGCAGGGTCTGGTCATGGGAAACAAACTCCCTGGGTTTGCACCCCTAGGCTCAAATTCAGCGCTGTCTCCCTACATGGGCACAGGATTTGGTCACAGAAAACAATCTCCCCAAGTTGATGTACCTAGGCTCAAATTCAGCACATCCTCCCTTCCTGGGCATGGAGCCTAGGAGAGGGAAACGAACTCCCCAGGTTTGCACCCCCAGGCTCAAATTCAGCGCTATCTCCCTGCATGGGTATAAGGTCTGGTCGCAGAAAACAATGTCCCCAAGTTTGCACACCTATGCTCAAATTCAGCACAGTCTCTCTCCCTGCCTGGACGAGGAGCCTAGTTGTGGGAAACAAATTCCCTGAGTTTGAATATTCAGGCTCAAATTCAGCACTGTCTCCCTGCCCTGCATGAGTGCAGGATCTGGTTGCAGAAAACAATCTCCCCAGGGATGCGCCACCTGGGGTCAAATTTAGCACAGTCTTTCTGCCTGGGTGCAGAGTCTAGGCTTGAGAAACAAGGCTCAAAGTCAGGTAGAACTGCTGCTGCTGTGTGTATGCAGAAAGCCTTATTGTGAGGCTGGGATCTGGCAGTTCCTATGCTGCTCCCACAGGGGTGGTGGGGGAGGAGGATTGGCTTTGTGACTCACAGAAATGTGCAGCCAGGTTTCCTGGAGTCTTGGTGTCCCTGGGTCTGCAGCTCTGGTTTCAGATTTTCTACCAGAGTAGCTGTGGGGTCCTGGTTTGCTACCGAGACCAGACTGGGTAGTAGCAAGGCTAGGATCCTAGTCTCAAGCAGTTTGTTCTTCCAGATGGTGTGGTCTCTGTGCCACAGGTGTCCTCCCCAGAGTGTTTGTGGTGGTAGTGGGGTTTTGCTGTCTCAGACTGCCTGGATTGGCATCACCCTGGAAGAACTGCAGGGTCTAACTGTCCCAATTTCAGTCACACACACACCCACACACATCCACACACTCCTCTATCACTCCCTCACTCTCTCCCCCACTCTCCCTCTCTCCCTCCCTTCCTGCTGGTCGCCATCATTTTTCCCCCTACTCATTTGATGTTTAGATTCGTTTGTTCATAGATATGTATTTGTTTTCACTTTGTTGTTCATAATTTTTTATCTTTACCTTTCTTCTTCTTCTTCCTCCTCCTCCTTCCTCCTCCTCCTCCTCCTCCTCCTTCTCCTCCTCCTCCTCTTCTTCCTCCTCCTTGTCCTCCTCCTCCTTCTCCTTCTTCTTCTTCTTCTTCTTCTTCTTCTTCTTCTTCTTCTTCTTCTTCTTCAAGAATACCCTTAAGCATTTCATATAATACTGGTTTAGTGATGATGAACTCCTTTAGCTTTTTCTTGCCTGTGAAGCTCTTTATCTGACCTTCAATTCTAAATGATAGCTTTGCTGGGTAGAATAATCTTGGTTGTAGGTTCTTATTATTCATCACTTTGAATATTTCTTGCCATTCCTTTCTAGCCTGCATAGTTTCTGTTGAGACATCAGATGACAGTTGTATGGCTACTCCCTTGGAGGTATCTAACTCTTTTTTCTCTTGCTGCTTTTAAGATTCTCTCTTTGTCTTTTGCCTTTGGCATTTTAATTATGAGGTGTCTTAGTGTGGTCCTCTTTGGATTCCTCTTGTTTGGGGTTTTCTGAGCTTTCTGGACTTGTAAGTCTATTTCTTTCACCAAGCGGGGGAAGTTTTCTGTCATGATGTCTTCAAATAGGTTTTCTCTCTCTACTTCTGGCACCCCCATAATGTAGATGTGGTATACTTGAAGTTGTCCCAGAGGCTCCTTGCACTATTTTCATATTTTTAGATTTTTTTTCCTTTTGCTCTTTCAGTTGGATGTTTTTTGTTCTTCATATTTCAAATCTTTGATTTGATTCTTGGGGACTTCTGGTCTACTGTTTAAACTCTGTATATTATCCTTTATTTCAGTCAATGAATGCTTAATTCTGACTGATCCTTTTCCTTTTTTTTTTCTTTCTGGCATTCTCACTAAGATCCTTGAAGGTCTCACTAAGTTCCTTGAAGGTTTCTAGAAGATTCTTAATTATCCTTATAACCATGCTTTTGAACTCTATATACAGTATTTTTTTCTCTTCCATTTCTTTCATTTGTGACATTTCTTTGTCTCTGCATTTTGGCTGCTTCCCTGTATTTGTTTCTATGAATTGGGTAGCTGCTAAGTCTCCTTGAGTTGATAGAGTGGACTTGCATGGTAGGTTTCCTATAGGGCCCAGTGGTTCGGCCTCCCAAATCACTTGAGGTGGACACTCTTGGTACACCCCTTTGTGGGCTGTGTGCACAGTTTTGTTGTAGTTAAGCCTTGGTTGCTGTTGGTATCACTGGGAGGAATTTACCTTCAGGCTCATTGGTTGTGAGGACCAGTTGTGTCTACAATGGAAGAGCTGCTGTGCAAGAGACACCCTTATGGAACAAGACTTGCTTCAGTGGGGCTTTGGTGCTCACTGAGTCTGCCCCTTGAGTATGTCAGTTATAGATGTGAAGAGTTGTACTCTGGTATGGTCTCACACTGACTACTGGATACACTAGCTGTTGGATCTCTAAGGAGGTGCAAAATCATCCACTGCCTGGGGCCACCAAACTGGAGCTACAGATAGATCTGCAGATTCTTCCTGTTTATATTGGGTTTGGAAGTGTCCAGACAAGGCCCAGCTGTGAATCAAGGCAGGCTGCTACTGCTTGCACTGGGTGTTCTTTTGATAATTTTGGGGCTCCCTGACCCAGTTGCTGCCTGTTTGAAAGGTTTCAAGCTGAGAAAGGACAGGCCATTCATGTGCAAAAGCTGCTGTACACAGGTTGGGTGTGGTTGTAAATTGGGTGGGGCAGCGTCTCAGGGAATCTCCAAGGTAGAGCAAATAGCAATGACTTCCAGTGAGCCCTGCTGTGAAGAGTCCCCAGTACAGGAACAATGACTGCTGGGAGCACTTCCATCTGAAAAAAAGCCACCCTTTCATTCCTGCTCCAATGCCAGATAGTCGTTTCTCCCCTTATGTGTCTGGGTCACCCAGAGTCTTGTCCGGAACTGGAGTTAAGAGAAAGTGGGAACTTGTATCTTCCTCCTGATTAAAAAAGCAGCACACCCGGGTGCCAGCCCGTTCTGGGCCTCTGCATCTCCTACCAATCTTAATGTGTTTTCTTCTTTACCACTCTGGTTGCAGTACTTCCACTCAGCCAGATTTCCCACAGTTCTGGATGATAGTTGTACTATCCTTTATTTGTAATTTTGATGTGTTTGTTAGGGACAGCAAGTACAGGTATTTACCTATGCTGCCATCTTGGTTTTTCTCTATTGTTATCTTTAAGGAAGGGGAATGAGGTAGTCTTCTTGGGGTGTCAGAAATGTCTTGACCTACATGTTGGTTTTCAAGAATATGTTAATCAATATGTAATTTATATAAGTTTTAGAAATTGTTGTATGTTTTTAAAAATACATACAAAGTTTACTAAAAATAGTTTGGAATGGAATACAGTAGAATAGAAGCTATAGCAGTTGGGATGTATTTACAGCACTGCAGTTATGAAAAACCCTCGCCCACCTGCACCACCTGACTTCCCCAGGATGGCCAAGCCAACCCCCTGTGCAGGGTTTGCATGTATTTCACTTGCTTGTGGGCACAGGCCTTTCTATATATTAACAGAATAGCAGTTTGCCCACATTATCGCTTGGGGGAACGTATGGACTTTGTCCCATGGAGCTGCCAGTGTCTCAAGGTGCCTAGGAGGAGCCTGCTCAGACCGTGCAATCCTCCATAACTGAGCAGGCCACTCTACTGACTTATACACACCTCCCAACCAAAGCCCTGGCCACATGAATGTATTTACACTTGCAATGGAAAGGCTTATCCTACAACTCTCACCCAATTGTTTCCCAGGTCAGAAGCCCTTCCCCCTTTTATTTGACATGTGTGCTTTGTCCTAACAGACAAATTTGTAAGAAAATAATACAGTACAGAAAAATATTCCAGATCCCTCCTCAGGGCTTTGTTAATAGAAAATCTGTTTATAATCACAAAGTAATTTATCATTTTAACATCACAGAATATAAAACAATGTGTGGCCTGTTTCCCAAACATCAGCCATATATTCATGGCTGAAGAAATGACAGTGGTAACTAATAATTCAACAAATGGAAATTAAATAATTCCATTAGAGTATAAAAATAGCTTGAATTGCCACACAAGTCATTCTTAGGAATTTAAATAAGGTGCCAGGTAGGAGCAATCCCGCAGCACATGGATATCACTCTTGGTTGAATGTAAAATCCCTGAAGTAGCTTTGCCTGGTGTCTCCTGTGACTCACATCCTGACACTGTGCTCCTATACATGAAATACTGAGTTAGATAGTGGCATCCTTACAGATCTCCTCAAGCATCTGAAATACTTAATGTTCTAACTCTAACTGCAACTCTCAAAATCACCAGTACAGTAGTTTAATATAACTAATATGGTATTTATAAAAATAAAATATTCTAAACTCAAAATTTTCTTTTGGGAAAGTTTTTCTATCAAACAAGGGATTGTAAGGGGTTGCACCTGTGAGGAGCCAGGGGCGCGAAATTGCTATATCTTTTTAAAAGTACCTTGTTATGATATTTTGGACAACTCTCTGGGGACTGATGCTTAGAAAATGGATACTTAGACTTACAATATATTCTTAAAATTCCTCCTCAAATATAATTAAAAATGTTATTCCATAAAAATCAAGTTATATTTACATTTGTTTGTTTAATGACATATCACATTTGCTTTTAGTTTTTGAAGTAACTACACTTAATAAGCTTCCATGTGGTTACATGTTTCCATCATGTGATTTCCTTTCTAATCTTCTAAATATCAAGTGCAAGCTATTCTGCTAAGGAGGAAAACATCCAACTTCTTGATATCTTTAGATAACACTATTTGCAGTGCTTGACAAACTACACCACTGTAGGTAGTTCAGTCTATCCTTTTGAAGCAAGTGTTTCCATTTTGTGTTATGCTAGCATCATTCAAAAGTAATACAGAAAGTTCTTTCTTGCTGGGAACACCTGAAGTTGCCACCAGATAAATTTTTTATTTATAGAGTAATGTTATTTAAATTCATAAGAAAAATAAAAATAAATTTTACCTTGTTAAAAAGACCATAATTAATAAGAACTTATGCAGCATGTTTATTAACTAATCATAATATGATTAACACATGGTAGAAAAAGTCTCTTGGGTTTAAAAACAGCTTCATTTAGCATACCAAAAATATAGATATATAAGAAAAACATTACCTAGTATAAACATAAAAATAGTTAAATACCATAATTTAATGTAAACCAAGTGTTTAAAAATGTGAAATATCATAATAAAATACATGCTATTTACACAAAACCAAGTTAAAGCAACCTCGTTATCATATCAGATCATCAATCTTGAAGTCATAATTAACAATGAATCAAACACAGCATCAGTATTTGTATTGTTCAATATGAAAAAAGAAATATAATTTACTTTAAACAGATACAATTAATTGTGATATTCAAAGCAGAGAGGTTCTAGTATTCTAGTCACAACTACTGCATGTGGAAGTTTGGAAACCTTTCCACTGGAAGAGCTCCCATTAAGCCCATTCTTGCATTTAAATGCAAACTGGTTGATTTAGTTTAATTACTGCTTAAGAAAGGCACTAAATATATCTGCAAAACTGAACCTTTATTAAAAATGATCAAAGGGGAATGTAGTATCTATCAGGTAAGAAAGGCAAAAGCATAAAAATATATTTATTCCAGGCAAGTCCCTTTGATTATAAAACATATTAGAAACTCAGTTTATAAAACCAGGTGGCATAGCAAAAGGGCTTTTAAAAATGTAAAACCCAAATAAAGCAAAATCAAACCAAACCAACCAATCAAACCTAAGAGGATGCTTCTTGAAGAAAGTGGTATTTTGTTTATCCTGTCATCATGATGCCAATGCTGACAGGAGACCTGTGACTGATGCCAGTTATCACTATGGAGTAGGAATGCTTTCTTAACCAATAGTCTGAAAAGCTGTGGTCATTGATCAGTTTAAGTATTTGAATTTTGTTTCAAAGATCAAAATTGCAGTTCAGGTATCACTAAAAAGTAGCATCAACTCCAATATCAGGAGTTTGAAATGTAAAATAAAGTTGCAAGAACATAGTAACAGAACATTCTGCTCCTTTGTATAATCTTGTAATTCTGAAACTTTTGGTCTCCAGACCAACTTACATTCTTACATTTTATTGGAGATCTGGATGCTAAAGAGATTTTGTTTATGGAGTTGACATCTATCCATATTTGCCATATTAGGATGCATAAAAATTTAAAAAAGTATTTATTTATTTAAAAATTAAAAAGTCCATTACTTGCTAACATAAATAACGTTTTAAATAAAATAGCCATATTTTCTAAAACAGAAATAAGATCTGAGGGAAGATGGAAATGTTTTATATTTTAACTATTTTGAGAGAGAGTTAGAATAAAAAGATAAATAATAGCTTTGTAATATTATAATAGATGGAAATGTTTTATATTTTAACTATTTTGAGAGTTAGAATAAAAAGATAAATAATAGCTTTGTAATATTATAATAGTTTTGATCTCACTGATCCCCTAAAAGGGTCTCAAGGACACCCCAAAACTCATGGGCTGCACTTTTGAAAACTGCTATTTAATATAAGGCCTGATATTAATGATATATAAATCTATGCAAAAGGAGCCTTAATTTTCATTTTAAAATAAACCAAAATATCGACACATACAGACACAAGTCACGCTTGTGTCTTAAACACTTCAACTTTCAGCTTTAATTAGAAGCTAAAGATCACTATGGCCAAATTCAAAACAATATTGCTATTTCTGCTGAGACCAGGGTGAAGATTTATTCATTTTTAGCTCATGAAAGCTACAAAACTTATTAACTAAGCACACCCATTCTGTTTCTAACATTTGTTTAATCCTGTTTGTGTTAAACTGGCTGTCATCTTTAAGTTGGCACAGCCTTGGTATAGACCAGAGAATGACTAATAGCCTTCACACTCAGATCAGGAACATGTCAGCCTATTCAATTTCTCATTATGTAAAAACTCGGATAAATTTTAGGGGAATAAGGGGAGAAAATTCTTTCTTAAGGACAATAAGAACAATGCTATGACCTCTTCATATTTTATAAATTACTTTCATTCACACCATATCATTAGATCCTTTGATATCACTGGAGAAGGACAGGGCAAATGACTTTACTACCATTTCAGAGTTAAGGAATTTGAGGGCCAGATATGGGACTTTCTTGAGGTACCATGGCAAGTATATTGCAGAAAGGGATTAGAATTCATGTCATCTGACACCTAGTTCAGGATTCTCCCAAGCATTTCCTCTTCCTTTGGTTTCAGGGCAAGATGGAGGGAGGGGTCAGTGGGGATGGAGATGGAGGTAGCAGTGTATGATACTTACTAAACCTGCATTCCATTGCTTAATCCACCACTTTACCCAAGACCAGGGAAGCTTGGGAATGGCAAAGACATCTTTCTGACTAATAAAATGAATTTCCCACCAGTGACATAAATTATGGAACTTTATATAAAAACACTGTCATACTTTTCTTTCTCAGCTAGTTTATATTGGCAGTTCATTCATAGCCATTTGCTCTGATCCAAAGGAAAAGTAAAAATCATGAAGTAAAGAAAACAAAAACTGATGAAAAAAACAAAACCCAAAATGAAATAACAAGAACAAGATCTTTGTGAAGCTATTATAACTAGATTTATTTTGCACCTGGCACAACAGACTTTGCAATCTTCCTCTACCAACTGGAGAGCAATATAAAAATTCTTAATTTAATGGGAAATTGCCTTAATCATCTTGAGACAAAGACTTCAGTCTATAAAAAAGCATTAAGAAAATAATTTTAAGAATTTTATTTTAATTAAATTCTTAGGTACCTGATGATTTTGTGATGGTAGGAAGAGTAGAAAGTAGAATAAAAAGCAATGAAACAGTAAGAAGAAAATAATTGTTGTCACCAAAGAGCAAAAGAGAAATCTTTATTCACTGTTATTAATACATATATGTACTTTAGAAATTATTCTCTTGGCAGGAAATCCTCTCCATCAAGATGTTAATATAAATAGCATGAGACATTCAAAACTAGTAAGCAAATACTGTTTAATTGAGAGGTGGGACAGTCACAATAAAAAAATTCCCTCCTATAAAATTAGCCAAATGCGACTAATTACCCATAATTTTCTTGCTATACACTCTAAGCAAGTTATTGTTTACTGTCCCTTCCCTCTATCTTTCTGGGATGTTCTGAAAATCAAGATGGGCTACATGCATTTTTTTCTACTAAAATAGTTGAAGAAAAAGTTTAACAAAAGCCAGTAAGAAACAGAAAACATACTAAGTTCATCTTATTTTCAAAATTGAACAGCACATCACTATCTATTGTACAACTTGCTGGTCCCCCCCACCACCCTGCCAGTTTTGGTGAGTAATTTACAGATGATTTAAACAGAAGTTAATGACTGTTTAACACATTGCACATATGCTAGGTTGATGTATACACTGGTATATATGCATAGATGTATATATGCATGAATATACATACACACTTATGTATAACTCATCACATAAAGACCACTGTTTTCCCCTCTTTACATATTCCTATTACCTAAAATGAGCATGGATAATGATTTTATAGTAGGTAACGAAACTAATTAAAATCAAATCAGAAAAGGTGAAGTGGTATGCTGTCAGAGTCCAATAAAATCAGTCAATGCATATTTATGTAGTGGTAAAGTGGTAGACAGTTGTTTTATTAGTATTCTAAAAACGATTATAGTAAAAAGAAGTTTGCTGTTTCATTTGATGGCGGTGACCACAGGCACCATAGCACTGGATGAGTTGGAATTCATGATGTCCTCATATTCCGGGGGTGGGTCTAAATGAAGTTCTGTTTCAATCCTCTGAAGGTCCACCTGTCCTGTGGCTTCCTCATAGGTTGGTGGAGGATCACAGTTGGACAGGTGAGTGGAGACAGAATCTGAGCGCCCTACATATTCCAGAAAGCCTGGCGAAATTCCACTGCTGTCAAATACTTCATCTGGTGGGGGAGGTGGAGTGATAATATTAAGGTGCTGAGGGAAAGGGATGTGATTTTCAGTCACTGTCTGTCTGCGAGTTTTGTTTTTTAGGAAGCATCTCCAGATTAGGAAAATGACAAGTAGGATAATAAAGAGGCCAAAGATTAATGGAAAGGTGAGGTAAAATTGAAACCAGTCACTTCCTCTGCTACTCTCACCTTGTTGCGCTTTTGTATAGGTGTTCCAAAACTCTTTCTGAAAATAAAAGACAAAATTATTGAAAATTAGTATAATCTAAAGATATGAAATATCAAATGAACAAATGTATGGGGTCTAGTAATATAATGAAAAAACAACAACAAACCAGCTTTCTTTGTTTAAATGACCTCCAGTCTACATTTTTCATGACAAGAAATTAGAAATAAATCATAGTGCTCATTTGGATCCTTCCTAAAATAGAACATGAGTCATCTTCAAGACTTGGAGTTATTTATAATTTTAGCTATAACATTTTATTTTTTTCATTTATAGAATTTTTAAAAATCTTTCAATTACATTTAACATACAATATTTTATTAGTTTCAGGTATACAACATAGGTATTAGACATTTATATAACTTACAAAGTGATCACTCGAATAATTCTAGAACCTGACAATATACAGTTATTATAATATTTGCTATATTCTCTATTCTATACCTTATATCCCCATAACTGTTTTTATAATTTGCAATTTGTACTTCTTAATCTTTTCACCTTTTTAACACATCCTCCTCAATCCCCCTCCCATCTGGAAATCATCAATTTTTTCTCTGTATCCATGAGTTTGTTTCTGTTTTGTTTGTCCATTTATTTCGTTTTTTGGATTCCACATATAAATCAAAACATGTGGTATTCATCTTTCTTCTTTTTAATAATTCTTTATTGTTGAAAGTATTACATATGTCTCCCTTTCCCGCCTCTCCCCACTGAATACCCCCCCCTTGGTGTACAGGGGAAGCTGTACACCAAGGCCTTCAGTACCCTATTGTCTGTGTCCATGGGTTATGCATATATGCATACAAGGTTGATTACCTCCCACTCACCCACACTCCCCATTTCCCCTCTAAGATTCTGCACTCTATTCCATGCTTCCATGACTCTGGGTCCACTCTGTTCATCAGTTTATTTTGTCCCTTAGATTCCACATATGAGTGTGAGCATGTGATACTTGTCTTTTTCTGACTGACTAATTTCACTTAGCATGATACTATACTCTCCAGGTCCCTTCATGCTGTCTCAAAAGGTAAGATATTCTTATTTTTTTATTGGAGGCCTGGTGCATGAAATTAGTGCATGGGGGGGGGGGCTCAGCCCAGTCTGCACCCTCTTCAATCTGAGACCCCTTGGAGGATTCCGACTGCCAGTTTAAGCCTGATCCTGCAGGGACATCCCTCTCACAATCTGGGACTGCTGGCTCCTAACTGCTCACCTGCCTACCTGCCTGATCATCCCTAACCACTCTGCCTGCCTGCCTGATGCCCCTAACTGCTTCCCTGCATGCCTGATCATGCCTCTGCCTGCTGGTCTGATTGCCCCTAACTGCCCTTCCTTGCCAGCCTGGTTGCCCCTAACTGCCTCTGCCTCAGCCCCCACCACTGTGGCTTGGACTGGTGGGATATCTGATCTAATTAGCATATTACCATTTTATTAGTATAGATGGTTACTGAGCAGTGCATTCTGGGGAACATGGGGAAGTGGCCCAATGACTCAGAGACCAGGGACTCAACAGGAAGCTAAGAGGTTTGGTCTTACTCAGCAGAAGATGGGCCTTGGATCATGGGCGAGCCCTGGACTATGTTTAGGTCTGAGGAGCCTCCCTCCTCCAGGCAACACTTGCATAGTGGACTCCCGCATAGCACACACCGCAATCTGGGTTTAAACCTGCAGCATTTCAATGTCCAGGATAAAGCTCCAACCAATGGAGCCACCCAGGCAGGGCAGTTTTTTTCTTTTCTTTTTTTCTTTTCTTTTCTTTTCTTTTCTTCTTTTCTTTTCTTTTCTTTTCTTTTCTTTTCTTTTATTTTCTTTTCTTTTCTTTTCTTTTCTTTTCCGCAGACTGGAGTTCTATCCACTGAACCACACTGGTTTCGGCAAGTTTATTAGTTTTTTTTATGAAGTCTTTAGGGTTTTCTGTGTATAATATCATGTCATCTGCAAATCATGACAATTTTACTTCTTTTCCAATTTGGATGCCTTTTACTTTTTCCCCTTGTCAGACTGCCATGTCTAATACGTCCAGTACTATGTCAAACAGGAGTAGTGAGAGTGGGCATCCCTTCCTTGTTCCTGTTCTATGAGAAATAGTTTTAGTTTTTACCCATTGAGTAATATGTTGGCTGTAGGTTTGTAATTTATGGCTTTTATTAGTTTGAGTGATGATTCATCTATTCCAATGTTTCTGAGAGATTTTATCAAGAAAAGATGGAAGAAAAAAATGGCGATGAAATAGATGGACGTGTCCGGAGCCTTGTCGCTGAGCAGAAAGAGAGAATAGCTGGGGGTCACACTGGGAGTGCTTATTGGTGAGTTAAGGGACAGTTATTCTCCAGGAAAAGGTGGGGGACTGCTGGACGGGGCATCCCTAACCAGGCAGCCCTATTGCCATGGATTTTTTCTCCTGGAGCCAACAGCGTGAACATGGAGATAGTGCCATCTTGAAGGGGAAAGTGGATGTGCCTGAAAAGCTGCAGGACCCACAGAACAACTATAGGACCCAGAATACCACTCCTCAATCAGCACAAACACTTGGATTCAGAGGAGCTCCACTTGCCACACGGAAAGGTCAGATTTTGCCTGGGATAAGGTGAGGTCTCTGGTCCCACAGAACAGAGAGACTCATACACTGTGGGAACTGGACTGGGGTAAAGCTGCACCTAGAGAAATCCATGGATGTTGGGCAGGGCATGATCCCTGAATGTGGAAGGGAGATCTCAGAGCTGTTAACAGAGGGGATCTCTAGAAAGCAACCCAATTAGATCTGAGGCAGAAGGACAGCCTGGGAGTTATTAAAGTGTGTCAGCTGCTTGAACAGGAGTGGGGAAGGGGGAATGTGCAGACTTGCAGTCTTTCCTCTTCAGATCCTTGATTCTGATTGCTAAGCCCAATACAAAGGATCACCCAATTGGGGACATCCTAAGAGACTGCAGGAGAAAGTTGTTTTTCTGGAACCTGGGGAATCAGAGGACAGAATAACCATCAGAGAACCAGCTCTGGGACAACCCACTCCCACAAACCGGTCTTGAGTGCCATAGAGAAAGCAGGATGTAAACACAGACTAGAGAGGACCTATAGTCTCAGAGGTCAATTCTGAAACACTGCCACCCAAAGGAAGACTCACAAATTGACTCTTGCATAATCACAAAGGAATAAAGAGATTAAGACACACTGCCTGCTTAACAACCAGGACTGGCTTGCAACACTGAGCAGCAGTGGAACGCAGGGAACTGCAATACCTTCCCAACTGGGAAACAGGCATGCCAAACAGAACAATAGAGGAAGTGAATGACCTTCACTACTGCACATTCTATTCTTTTATTTTTGCATTTTTATTTATTTTTATTTTTTTCATATTTTAATAAAAAATATTTTTTTCTTTTTTCCTCAATTGATTTTACCTTTTTAATTATTACATTTTTGTTTTCAACCAGTATTATTACTACTACTCTTTTACCTTTATGAAAATAAGAAGTGTCATTTTATTTTCTCTTTATTTTACTTTCAGATTAGAGTTCTATATTCTATTTTCATCTTTCCTTTATCATCATTTTACTCTTTCTCAACTCTACCTTTATGCTAGCACTCTCTTCCTAACCTTTCCCATTTTGCTGTCTTTTTTCTGTAACACTTTTCCTACTTTAGATTTTCCCTATTCTTTCTTTTTACCCAGTTAAAATTTCACCCCACTTATATATCTAATTTCCAATCCCCTACTCCAAGTCCATATGCACTTCTCTCTTCTGTCTTCACTATCCAAAAAATTGTTTTCTCCATGTCCTGTAGTTGTTGTTTGCTTGAACATTGATTATATCGATTTTTTATACTTTTTTTGTGAGATTGTTTTTGCTTATTCTACTTGTTTTGTTTTGCTTTTTTTTTACTTTATTTTTGTTTGTTTTTTAACTCTGTTTTCCCTTACCTCCCTTGATATTAGTTGTTATTTGTAGTTTGTATTAATCTCCAGTTACTTGTTGCTAGCATTTGTTGGGATCAGTGGCTGTTCTATGGGAGTTTTCTCCTCATATATATAATTTGTTCTCCTTTTCTTTCTTATTCTCTTTCTTTTCTCTCTTACTTTTTTTATTTTTCTTTTTCCCCCTCTTTTTTCTCCCTTACCGCAATTTCATTTTGGCTGCCCCTTTCTTTTTTCCTCTTTTCTCTCTTCTTGCTCTACTTTCCCCTAATATGTCTCTCACTGGTGGTCAAATAATTTCTGGTTCTTATCACCACGAATACATTTCTGTTCAGTGTCTTGTGCGTTGCACCTGGTTGTGTTGTATTTTGTGCCTTTTAATCAATGCAGGAGAGAGAACTACATAACCAGTCACCCAAGAAGGAATACCATGGGCAAAGAAACAACCCGCATATGAAAGAAAAGCAGGCATCACCAGAAAAGGAAGTAAATGAAATAGAGGCAAGCAACATGCCAGAGAAATAATTCAGAGAAATGGTCATAAGGTGGGTGAAAAGAATGGAAGATAAATTCAACAGTATCAGTAAGAACCAAGAGGAAATGAAGAAGAATCAAAAATAAATAAAAAATGACATTACTGCTGTAAAGAACTCAATAGAAAGCATCAAAAGTAGACTAGAAAAAGCAAAGGATCACATAAGTGAGCCAGAAGAAAAGGTGGGAAAAAAACCCTACATATAGCAGTTTCTAGAAAAAAAATTAAAAAGCAAGAGGAGAGCCTAAGGGAACTTTGGGATAACATGAAGCAAAACAACATCCGCCTAATAAGGTTCCAGAAAGAGTGGAAACTGAAGAAGGAATAGAAAACCTGTTTAAAGAAATAATGACAGAAATGTTCCCTGATATAGGGAAGAAAAAATCCTCACAAATCCAATAATCTCACTGAGTTCCAAGCAAAAGGAATCCCAAAGACCAACACCAAGGCACATTATAATTAAATTGGCAAACACCAACAACAAAGTAAGAATCTTAAAAGCGGCCAAGGAACCCCCTTCAGACTAGCAACTGATCTCTCAACAGAAACTCATCAGGCGAGAAGGGAATGGAATTAAATATACAAAGTCATGCAGGGAGTGTGTGTGTGTGGAGGGGCAAAGGGAAGATATGGATACATGTAATACATGAATAAGAAATTAAAAAAATTCCCTCCACCAAAAAACAACAACAACAACAACAAAAAACAAAATCATGCAAAGGAAGGGTCTAAATGCAAGAATACTGTACCTAGCAAGGCATTCAATAAAAATTGAAGGTGAAATCAGGAGCTACACAGACAAAAAAGAACTAAGGGAATTTATTACCACCAAACCAGCAATGCAAGAAATGTTAAAGGGTTTACTATAAAAAAAAAAAGAAATAGGAAGCAAAGAAGGAACACTGGGGTATAGAACAAAAATGGTATAAAATTCTAGTAACTATCAATAATAACTTTAAATGTAAATGGATTAGATGCTCCAATCAAAAGACATAGGGAAATAGATTGATAAGAAAACATGACCTATATTTGGTTGTCTACAAGAAACACACCTCAGGAAAAAAGATGCACACAGACTGAAGGTGAAGGCATGGAAGACAGTTTTTCAGGCAAATGGAAATGAAAAAAAAAAGCTGGGGTTTCATTACTTATATCTGACAAATTAGATCTCAAAATGAAGACATAACAAGAGATAAGAAAGGCCAATTCATAATACTAAAGGGAACAATCCAACAAGAAGAAATAACTCTGGTAAACATATACACACTCAATAGAGGAAGGAGCACCTAAATGCATAAAAAAAAAACTCCTGGAGGATATCAAGGGAGAGATTGACAGCTATACAATCATAGTAGGAGATTTTAACACCCCACTATCACCACTGGACAAATCCTCTAAACAAAAAATCAGCAAAGAAGCATCAGTCCAGAATGACTCACTAGATCTGATGGAATTAACTGACATCTTCAGAACATTTCACCCCAATGCCAAAGAATATACATTCTTCTCAAGTGCACATGGGTAATTTTCTAAGATAGACCATATGTTGGGTCATAGGCAAAGTCTCTTCAAATTCAAGAAGATAGAAATCATATCAAGCATTTTCTCAGATCACAGTGGCATAAAAATGGTAATCAATTACAATGAAAACAATACAGAGAAGTCAAACACATGGAAACTAAACAGCATGCTAATAAACAACAATTGGGTAACCAGAGAGATCAAGGAAGAAATAAAAAACATCATGGCAACAAAAGACAATAACAACACAATAATACAAAATTTATAAGACACAGTGAAAGCAGTCTGGAGAGGGAAGTTCATAGCTGTACAAATCTACTACAAATAAATGAGAAACAATGGTAATAAATTACCTAACTCTACAACTCAAAGAGCTAGAAAGAGAGCAAGAATAAAAGCCCAGTGTAAGCAGAAAGAAAGAAATAGTAAAGATCAGAGCAGTGATAAATGAGATAGAAACCAAAGAAACAATTCAAAAGATCAACAAAACCAAGAGCTGGTTCTTTGAAAGAATAATAAACAAGAATGATGGACCTCTAGCCAGGCTCACCAAGAAGCAAAGAGAGAAAACCAAAATTAAAAAAAAAATCGGAAATGAAAGAGAAGAAATAACAACAGACCGCTTTCAAATACAAAGGATTGTTAAAAAGTACTGTGAACAACTCAATTCCCACAAACTGGACAACCTGTAGGAAATGGACATATTCCTAGAAAAATATAACCTTCCAAAACTCAATCAGGAAGAATCTAAACATCTCAATAGGCCAATAACTGTGGAAGAAATTGAAGCAGTCATCAAAAAGCTTCCAGCAAACAAAAGCCTAGTACCATATGGCTACACAGAAGAGTTTTACCAAACATTCAAGGAAGAATTAAAACCTATCCTCCTCAGACTATTCAAAAACATTCAAGAAGAAGGAACAATTTCAAACACCTTCTATGAAACCAGCATCACCCTAATACCAAAATCAGATAACGACAACACAATGAAAGAGAATTACAGGCCAATATCTCTCATGAACATAGATGCCAAAATCCTCAACAAAATTCTAGCAAATCGGAGCCAGTGGTACATCAGCAAGATCATACATCATGTCCAAGTAGGATTTTTCCCAGGAATGCAAGGATGGTATAATATATGCAAATCGATAAATGTGATATATCACATAAAGAAATTGAGAGATAAAAATCACAGTCATATCAATTGATGCAGAAAAAACATTTCACAAAATACAACACCCGTTCTTGATAAATACTCTCAGCAAAGTGGGAATAGAAGGTTCATACTTCAACATCATAAAAGCCATATATGATTATCCCAGAGCTAACTTCATACTCAATGGGCAAAAACTAAAACCATTTCCCCTAAGAACAGGAACAAGACAGGGATGCCCACTCTCACCACTCCTGTTTGACAAAATACTGGAAGTATTAGCCATTGCAATTAGGCAAGAAGAAATAAAAAAATATCCAAATTGGAAAAGAAGAAGTAAAGCTGTCATTATTTGTAGAAGACATGATGCTGTACATAAAAAACCCAAAAGACTCCATCCAAAACTAAGACTTAATAAGTGAATTGAGC
Organism: Lasiurus cinereus; assembly: GCA_011751065.1. NCBI lineage: Eukaryota > Metazoa > Chordata > Mammalia > Chiroptera > Vespertilionidae > Lasiurus > Lasiurus cinereus. The sequence continues at coordinate 10,956,157 of JAAGEH010000037.1, forward strand.
AATGTAGCAGGATACAAAATTAATGCCAAAAATGCTATGGCATTTCTATACACTAATAGTGGATTTACAGAAAGAGAGACTAAAAAAAAAATCCCTTTACCATCGCACCAAAAAAATTAAGATACCTAGGAATAAACTTAACTAAGGAGGTAAAAAACCTATATGCAGAAAACTACAGGACACTGAAAAAAGAGATAGAGTAAACAAATGGAAGAGCATACCATGCTCATGGATTGGGAGAATCAACATCATTAAAATATCCATACTATCTATAGCAATCCATAGATTCAATGCACTACCCATTAAAACATCAATGACATATTTCACAGACCTAGAAAGAACTATCTAAAGGTTCATCTGGAACAATAAAGACCCCAAATAGCCACAGCAATGCTGGAAAAGAAGAATAAAGTAGGTGGGATCTCATTACCAGATTTCAAGCTGTATTATAAAGCAACTTTTCTCAAAACAGCCTGGTACTGGCACAAGAACATACACATATACCAATGGAAAAGAATACAGAATCTGGATTTCGACTCAAACCACTATGCTCAATTAATTTGACAAAGGAGGCATGAATATACAATGGAGCCAAAACAGTCTCTTCAATAAATGGTGTTGGGAAAAGTGGACAGATACATGGAAAAAAAAGAAACTAGACCACCAACTTACAATATACACAAAAATAAACCCCAAATGGATACAGGATTTAAACATAAGACGGAAAACCATAAAAATACTAAAGGAATCCACAAGCAGCAAAATCTCAGACATATGCTGAAGGAACTTTTTTATTGATACTGCTCCAAGAGCAATGGAAGCTACAGAGAAACTAAACAAATGGGACTACATCAAAATAAAAAGCTTTTGAACAGCAAAAGAAACTATCAACAAAACAACAAGAAATCCCACTGTATGGGAGAGCATATTTGCAAATGTTATCACTGATAAAGATTTAATCTCCAACATCTACAGCCAATTTATACAACTTTATAAAAGGAAGATAAATGATCCAATAAAAAAATGTGCAATGGACCTAAATAGAACCTTTTCGAAAGAAGACAGAAGGAAGGCCAAGAAACACATGAAAAAGATGCTTAAAGTCACTAATTATCTGAGAGATGCAAATCAAAATAACAATACGATACCATTTCACACCTGTCAGAATGGCAATCATCAACAAGTCAACAAAGGACAAGTGTTGGCGAGGATGCAGAGAAAAAGGAACCCTCATGCACTGCTGGTGGGAATGCAGACTGGTGCAGCCACTGTGGCGCACAGTATGGAGTTTCCTCAGAAAACTAAAAATGGAACTCTCATTCGACCCAGCAATCCCACACTTAGGAATATATCCTAAGAAACTAGAAACACCACTCTTATGTTCATAGCAACACAATTTACAGTAGCTAAGATTAGGAAACAGCCTAGGTGCCCGTCAACAGATGGGTGGATCAGAAAACTGTGGTACATCTACACAATGGAATCCTATGCTGCCATAAAAAAGAAGGAATTCTTAACATTTGCAGCAACTTGGATGAAACTGGAGAGCATTATGCTAAATGAAATAAGCCAGTCAATGAAAAAAAAAATACCACATGATCTCACTCATTTATGGATAATAAAGAACATTATAAACTGATGAACAAAAAGATATATAGAGAGCCAGTAAAGCATCAAACAGACTGTGAAGTTACACTGGGAAGCTTAGGGAGAGGTGGGGTAGAGAAGAGATCAACCAAAGGACTTGTATGCATTCATATAAGTATAACAAAGAACACAAGACACTGGGGGGTTAGGGTATGCATGCGAGTGGGGGTGTGTGTGTCAATTGGAAGATATGTATACATGTAATACATTAATAAAAAAAGAAAGGGTGTTAGATTTTGTCAAATGCTTTTTCTGCATCAATGGATATGATAGCATGGTTTTTATATATCTCAATTTGTTTTATGGGGTGTATCATGTTTATTGATTTTTGGATATGAAACCATCCTTGCATCCCCAGAATAAATCCAACTTGGTCATGGTGTAGGATCTTTCTAATGTAATGCTGGATTCAATTTGCTAAAATTTTGTTGAGAATTTTGGCATCTATGTTCATGATGGATATTGGCCTATAATTTCCTTTGTATTGCCTTTATCTGTTTTTAGGATTAGAATAATGCTGGCTTCGTAGAATGATCTTGGAAGTGTCCCTTCCTCTTGAAATTTTTGTAATAGTTTGAGGAAGATATGTTTTATTTCTTCTTTGACTGTTTGATAAACCTCACAGTGAAGCTGTCTTATCTAGAGCTTTTGTTTGTTGGAAGTTTTCTGATTAATGTTTCAATTTCCTCCACTGTTATCAGCCCATTTAGATTTTTTTATTCTTCCTGTTTCAGTTTTGGAAGGTAGATATTTTTCCAGGAATAAGTCAATTTCTTTTAGTTTGAACAGTCTGTTGGTATAGAGTTGCTCATAGTATTTTTTTATGATTCTTCATATTTCTGTGAGCTGTTTTATTTGGCCTCTTTCATTTCTGATTTTGTTTATATGGGTCCTTTCTCTTTGATTCTTGGTGAGCCTGGCTAGAGGTTCATCAACTTGTTTATCCTTCAAAGAACCAGATCTTGGTTTCATTTATCTTTTTATTATTTTTTTCTTTCATCCCTATATCATTTATTTCTATTCTGATCATTATTATTTCCTTCCTTCGGCTAACTCTGGGCTCTTCTTTTTTTCTATCTTTCTAATTCTTCAAATTGCAGTGTTAGATGGTTTATTACCAGTTTTTTTTTATTTTTGTTTCTGTTTTTTGTTTGTTTGTTTGTTTGTTTGTATGTTTTTTAACTTAGGTCTATAATGCTATCAACTTCCCCTGAGCACTGCTTTCACTGTGTGCCATAGATTTGGCATTGCTCTGTTTTGATTGTCATTCATTTCCAGGATGTTTTTTATTTGTTCTTTAATCTCTTTGGTAACCCAATCATTGTTTAATCACATGCTGTTCAGCCTCCAAGTGTTTGAATTTTATGATTGTTTTTATTGTCATTTATTTCTAATTTTATGCAATTGTGATATGAGAAGATGCTTGAAATGATTTCAATCTTTTTGAATTTGAAGAGACTTTGCCTGTATCACAATATGTGGTCTATCTTTGAAAATGATGCATGTGCCCTTGAGAAGAATGTATATTCTGTAGCTTTGAGGTGAATGTTCTTAAGATGTCGATTAAGTCTATGTGATCTACTGAGTCCTTTAGAATTGATGTTTCTTTCCTAATTTTTTTCCTAAGGATTTATCCAGTGATGTTAATTGGATATTAAAGTTCTCCTACTACGATTGTATTGCTGTCAATCTCTCCCCTCTTACCTTCCAGAAGTTTTTTGTTATGTACTTGGGTGCTCCTGCACATGTTTTTACCAGAGTTATATCCTCTTGTTGTATTGATCCCTTTAGAATTATGAAATAGCTTTCCTTGTCTCTTGTTGTGTTCATCACTTTAAGATCTATTTTGTCAGATATAAGTATTGCTACTCCAGTTTGTTTTTTTCATTTCCACTTGTCTGAAAACTATTTTTCCATCCCTTCACTTTCAGTCTGTGTGAGTCCCTTGTTCCAACGTGGGTCTCTTTTACACAGCATATATACTGAGTGGCCAGATTATTATGACAACCTGGTATTTGTAGGCAAATTAGCCATACACTGCATAGTATAGGATATGGAGCCAAAGGCCAGTTCAAACACCTTTGCTATCTGCAGTTACCAAGATAAAACATCTGCAATTCACATGGGAACACAAGGATTGGAGAGTCAAGCACTGGATAAAAATCATGTAGTCCAATGAATCAGGTTTTCGGTTGCATCATGTAGATGGCAGAGTGAGAATTTCACGGACACAGCATGAAATCATGCACCCCACATGCATGAGTACAATACTTCAAATTGGTGGGGGGCAGTGTTATAGTTTGGAGCATGTTTTTCTGGCATGATTTTGGCCCTTTAATTCATGTAAAACAATGTCTGAATGGCACAACATACCTAAGTATCATTGCTGATCAAGTTCATCCTATTATGTTGATGGCATATCCCAATGGAGATGGCTTCTTCCAATAAGACCATGTGCCATGTCACGGTGCCTCATATTGTGCAGGAATGGTTTCAAGAACATGAGGGAGCCGAGACTGGTTTGGCTCAGTGGATAGAGCGTCGGCTTGTGGACTGAAAGGTCCCAGGTTCGATTCTTGTTGGGGGCATGTACCTTGCTTGCGGGCACATCTCCACTGTGGGGCCTGCAGGAGGCGGCTGATCGATGTCTCTCTCTCATCGATGTTTCTGACTTTGTATCTCTCTCCCTTCCTCTCTGTAAAAAATCAATAAAATATATTTAAAAAAAAAGAACATGAGGGAGACTTTACCTTGCTTAGGTGGCCACCATAATCACCAGATCTGAATCCAATTGAGCCTTTGTGGGACAAAGTTAAAAGAGCCATCAGGCAGCTGGTTCCACAACCATCAAATCTCACAGAACTGGGCAGTACTATTCATCAGGCATGGTGTCAGATTCCTCGCATCACCTTTCAGCATTTCGTGGAGTCAATGCCAAGAAGAATTGCTAAAGTATTGAAGGCAAAAGGTGGCCCAACAAAGTACTGATGGCTTGGTCATAATAATCTGGCCACTCAGTGTATATATGTCAGGTTTTCTTATCCATTCAGTCACTCAATGTCTTTTGATTGGAGCATTTAATGCCTTTACGTTTAATGTTATTATTGATAGGTACTTGTTTGCAGCCATTTCGGTACTTTATGCCTATGTTCCTTACTCCCTTTATATTTCTTCTGTTTTACAGCATTACATTTAGCATTTTTTGCATCATTGGCTTGGTAGTGATATACTTCCTTAGCATTTTTTTTTCTGAAAGCCCTGATTTCCCCTTCAATTTTGATTGATAGTTTTGCTGGATAGAGTATTCTTGGATTCAGCCTTTTTGTTTTGCATCACTTTGTATACTTAATTCCATTCCCTTCTAGCTTGGTGTGTTTCTGTTGAGAAATCATTTGATAATCTGATGGGGGATCCTTTGTAGGTAATTCTCTGTCTTTCTCTTGTAGCCTTTAAGATTCTCTCTTTGTTGTTAACATTTGCCATTGTAATTATGATGTGAATTGGTTTGGGTCTTTTGGATTCCTTTTGCTTGGGACTCTGTACTTATCTGATGTTTTTCTTCCCCATATCAGGAAACTTTTCTGTCATTATTTCTTCAAATAGATTCTTTAATCCTTGCTGCTCCTCTTGTCTTCCTGGCACTCCTATCATAATATGTCATTTCATTTCATGTTGTCCCAAAGGTCCCTTAGGCTCTACTCCTGCTCTTTAATTTTGTACTCCAGTTGCTGTTCAGATGGGCTTGTTTCTCTACCTTATCTTCTAATTCATTAATTTGGTCCTTTGCTTCTCCTAGTCTACTATTGAAACTGTGCATTACATTTTTGATTGTAGCTACATCACTTATTTCTTCCTGATTTTTGTATAAGTTGTTGATTTTCTTGTCCATCCAGTTTATGAACTGTATGACTATTACCCTGAATTCTTTTTCAAACATATTGCATGCCTCCATTTCATTTATTTTAATTTTTGGTGATTCCCCTTTTTCTTTCCTTTGGAGATTTTATGTTGTGTCCCCAATTCTAGCTACTACCAGAAGGTCAAAGCACTGAATTGTTTGGTGCTGAGCCATGTGTGGTGGGAGTATGTTGTCACCCGAGTGTCACTAAAGAGCTCAAACACTGAGACATGTGGCTGTGGTGGATCAGCAGGAGCCACATGCACCCAGAATTAGAGTCCCCGTATGTCTGTGTCAAAAATCAGAGTCACTAGTGCTTGCTTCAGATCAGCATGTGTGCTAGAATCAGTGTCTCCACACACACGTGCTGCAAAACAGAGTACCCACATGTGAGCACCAAAAATCAGGGTCCCCGATTGTGTGCCTGGAATCAGAGTCCCCGTGTGCTCACACTGAGAATTGAGAATCAGAATATCTGGAGCTTGGTGTGGTCTTGTGTGCACTCCAAGAATCAGGGTCCCTGTGCACTTGTGATGAGAAAGAGTCCCCGCATGTACGCTGAGAATGAAAGTCAGTGGTATTCAGGGCGATCTTGCACATGTTCCAAAAGTCAGTCCATGCACACAAGCCATAATCAGAGTCCCTGGCCTGCTAGGGGGCAGGATTACACAGCTGCCCTGTGTCGGCCATAGGCCTGCTCACACACTGTGGGTTGTGCAGGCCTTAAGCAACTGTGGCAAGCTGGCAAGGAGGGGGGTGCACTCTGTGGCTCACAGAAATCTGCAACTGGGATGTCTGGAGTCTCGTTGTTCCTGGGTCTGCAGCTGTGGTAGCAGGCCTTTCTCCAGAGTGTCTGTAGGGTCCTGATTTATGTCTGAGGCCAGTCTAGGTGGTGGTGATGCTAGAATCCTAGACACAGCAGTTTTTCCCTTAAAGATGGCATCGTTTCTGTGCCAGTGCCGGCCACTTGGGAGTGTTTGCAGTGGCAGCAGGGTCTCGCAGTCTAAGACTGCCTGGGTGCCAGCCCCCAAAGTCCTGCATGATCTGTCTCTAGCTCACATACACACTCACCACACATGTCCACACATTCCTCTTTCACTCTCTCACTCATTCACATACTCTCTCTCCCTGTTGTCTTGCCAGTTGTCATCTTCCTCTCCCAATATTCAATATTCTTTTTTTTTACTGCTGCATAGTATTCCATGCATGGTAAAAAATGTACCACAGCTCTTTTATCCACTCATCTATTGATGGTCACTTGAGCTGTTTCCAGATCTTAGCTATTGTAAATTGTGCTTCTATGAACATAGGGGTCATAGATTCTTTCTGATTGGAGCTTCAGGTTTCTTAGGATATATTCTTATAAATTGGATCACTGGGTCAAATGGCAGTTTCATATATAATTTTTTGAGGAAACTCCACACTATAATTGTTACACTAGTGTGAATCCCCGCTTGGAATGTACTAGGGTTCCCTTTTTCTCTACATCCTTGTTAGCACTTGTTATTTGTCAATCTGCTGATGCTAGCCATTCTGACAGGTATGAGATGGTACCTAATTGTTGTTTTGATTTGCATCTCTTGGATGATTATTGACTTTTGAGTATTTTTTTCATAGGTTTCTTGGCCATATGCATTTCTTCTTTGGAGGAGTTTCTATTTAGGTCCTTTGCCCATTTTTTAATTGGATTGTTTGTCTTCCTTTTGTTAGGTTATATGAGTTTCTTATATACATTGGATATTAATGCTTTATCAGATGTATCATTTGCTAAATATTTTTTTACATACAGTAGACTCTCTTTTTGCATTGTTGATGGTTTCTTTTGCTATGAAGCTTTTTATTTTGATGTAGTCCCATTTGTTTATTTTCTCCTTAGTTTCCTTTGCCTTAGAAGATATATCAGTAAACATATTGCTGTGAGAGGAGTCTGAGATTTTGCTGGTTATGGTTTCTTCTAGGACAGTGGTCGGCAAACTCATTATTCAACAGAGCCAAATATCAATGGTAAAATGATTGAAATTTCTTTTGAGAGACATTTTCTTTAAACTTAAACTTCTTCTAATGTCACTTCTTCAAATAGACTCACCCAGGCCATGGTATTTTTTGGAAGAATCACACTCAAGGGGCCAAAGGGCCACATGTGGCTGGTGAGCCGCAGTTTGCCGACCACAGTTCTAGGATTTTTATGGTTTCAAGACTTACAGTTAAGTCTTTTATCCATTTTGAATGCTCAAATGCTCTTACTACATCTTCTGAGATGATAATATGATTTTTTATACAGTGGTACCTCGAGATACGAGTTTAATTCGTTCCGTAACCTTGAGGCGCGGGAAACTATGAGATGCTCGAGTCGCGGTAAACTGGTGGGTCGTGTGCAGCCGGCCGATCCATGCGATTACTTGTATCTCAAATGTTGCTCGTATTTCAAAGCAAAAATCGCTCGCTAGACAGTTCGGATCTCAAAAATCTCGTATGCTAGGGCATATCTCGAGGTACCACTGTACTTCATTTTGTTAAATGGTGTCACATTGATTTATTTGCAGATGGTAAACCATTCTTGCATCCCTGGACTAAATTCCACAAGATCATATTATATGATCCAATTAACATATTGCTACATTTCGCTTGCTAATATTATGTTTTGGAATATTTATGTATGTGTTCATCAGGGATATTGGCCAGAATTTTTCATTTTGTGTGTTTGTCCTTCTCTGTTTTTTTTTTTTTTTAATATCAGGGTAATGTGGTACTCCTGAAATGAATTAAGAGACATTCTCCCCCTTCAGTTCTTTGGAAGAGTTTGAGAAGGATAGGTATTAAATCTTCTTTGAATGCCTGGTAGAATTCACCATTGAAGCCATGTGGTACTGGACTGTTGGTTTTATTATTATTATTATTACTGTTTCAAATTTGGAAGGTTTTAGGGTTCTAAAAATCCATTTCCTCTTGATTTGTAATTTGTTGGTATATATGTACTTATGCCTCTTATGATTCTATGCATTTATAGGTATCTATTGTAACTTCTCTTTTTAATTTTAGTTATTTGAACCTTCTCTTTTTTTCTGTTGTTTTTTTTTTTTTGAGCCTACGTAAAGGTTTATCTACTTCATTTATATATTTTTAAATATATTTTATTGTTTTTTTTTATAGAGAGGACAGGAGAAGGATAGACAGTTAGAAACATCGGTGAGAGAGAAACATCGATCAGCTGCCTCCTGCACACCTCCTACTGGGGATGTGCCAGCAACCAAGGTACATGTCCTTGACTGGAATCAAACCTGGGACCTTTCAGTCTGCAGGCCAATGTCCTAAACTACTTCATTTATCTTTACAACTTCTTAGTTTCATTGATCTTTTCTATTGTGTTCTTTTTGTGTGTGTCTACTTCATTGATTTCCACTCTGATTTTCATTATTTATTACCTTCTATTGACTTTGAGCTTTGTGTGTTCTTTTTTTTCTAGTTTCTTAAGATGTAATGTGAGATTATTTGAAATGTTTCGTGTGTGTATTTTTTTTTTTGAGGTAGTCCTGTATTGCTATAAGCTTACCTTTTGGCATTGCTTATTCTACAACTCATAGATTTTGGTATTTCATAATTTCATTTGTCTCCATATACTTTTAAAATTTCTTCTTTGATGTTTTTGTTGACCTAATAAATTACTGCCTAATATATTCTTTAGTTTCCACATATTTTTATTTTTCCAGGTTCCTTCTCATAGTTGATTTCTAATTTCATACCATTGTGGTCAGAAAATATGCTTGATATGATATCATTCTTCTTAAATTTGTTGAGACTTGTCTTGTGTCCTAATATCTGGTCTAGCCTGGAGAATATTCTAAATGCACTTGAGTAGAATGTATATTCTGTTTCCTTTGAAAGGAATGCTCTGTACATCTATCAGGTACTTCTGTTCTAATTGCTACTTAAGGTTACTGTTTGTTTGTTGACTTTCTGTCTAGATAATCTATCCTCTGATATAAGTGGGGTGTTAAAGTCCCCCTACTATTATTGTGTTGCTGTTAATTTCTCCATTTAGGTATGTTAATAGTTGCTTTATGTATATTTTGTTGCTCCTATGTTGAGTATATACATAATGATAAATATTAAGTGCTGTTGATGGATTGTCCCCTTTATCATTATATATACCAGTAATGTCCCTCTCTGGCTCTTGTTACCCTTTTAGGCTGAAGTTTGTTTTGACTGTTGACTACCATTTGCTTGGAGCATTATCTTCCAACCCTTTGTTTTGAGCTTCTGCCTGACTTTAGGGTTCAGATGAGTCTCCTGGGGCATCATATAGTTGGGTCTTATTTTTAAATCCATCCAGCCACTCTGTGACTTTTAATTGGTGAGTTCATTCTACTTGAATCAAAGGTAATCTATATATATAAAAGCCTAAGTGACTGACTGTCCAACCAGTAGCTATGATGTGCAATGACCACCAGGGGGCAGACACTCTGACTGGTAGCTATGATGTTCACTAACCACTATGGGGCAGATGCTCAACGCAGGAGCTGTCATGACTTGGCAGCTGAGGGTCTCGGGTGATGCACCCAGAACCAGAGAGGAGGAAGCCCAATTCCAGGGTGTGTCACCAGAGAACTGCCCTCTCACAATCTGGGACCCCTCAGGGAAAGTCAAAGAGCTAGTTTTGGCCTAATCCCCAGGCCAGGCTGAGGGACCGCACTTGTGCACAAATCAGTGCACTGGGCCCCCACTGGTGCACAAATCATTGCACCGTACGTTTCTTATAGTTGTTAATATGAGGGCTTTCTACTGCTTATTTTCTATTTTTTTTAATTTGCTCTATATCTTCATTGTTTATTTTCTCTTGTGTTTCTGTCTGTCATTTCAGTTTGGTGATTTTCTATTATTTTTTTTCTGTTTCTTTTTTTTCATTTTTGTCTCTGCTCTAGATCTTTGTTTTGTGGTTGCCTATTTCCATTGCTTTTAAAACTCAGTCTTCATCATATTTCCTGGGTTCGTCAGCTCCATAATTTCGGTTTGGTTCCTTTTTAGTTTCAATCTCTTTTGCTTATTAATTTTATTTCTGAGCTCATTGAACTGTCTTTCTGAAATTTCTTGTAGCATTTTGAGTTTTTTCATGACAATTATTTTGAATTATCTATCAGTTAGATTGCAATGTTTCATGATGTTAAATTTAATTTCTAGAGAACTGTCCATTTGTTTTGGTAGTGCCATATTACTGTACTTTCTCATGGTGCTTGATGAATTCTTCCTCTTGCACATAAATTAGTGAACACCTTTCAGAGTTGACTCTATCTATATTTGAAAGATAGCATTTTCCACCCTCCACTGCTTTTGCCATTGCCATTACTGGTGCCCCTGTTGCTGCTTTTGCCTCTGAGATTCATGGTGCCTTGCTGCTGTTGGTGTTGCAGGGTTACAGGTGATACTACTGTTCCTGGTGCATCAGGTCATAAGCATGGCTGCTACTGTTGGCACTGGGGTTTTGGGTACAGCTTTTTTTGCTGGGACAGTTGAGGTTACAGGCACTGTCATAGTTTCCAGAACCTCAGGTAACAGGTGCTTCTGCTAAGCGTACCAGGTTCTTAGATGCAGTCCCTGCTGCTAGGAATGCCTGAAGTTGCAGTCGCCACCACTGGTGGAGGGAAGCATGGATCTTAGGTGTTGCATTGGCTCCTGGGGCCTTCCGTCATGGGCTCTGACACTGCTGTTCCTCTAGTTCCATGCCCTCCAGGAGGTCCAATCTGCCTACCTTCAGATGTATGGATCTTTGGACATCCTGGTGTGTTGTATAGAGGATCCTATGTTATACTATTGATGTCCTATTGGGTGTAATTGAAAGGGCAGAGACAAGGGGAATGGCTCACTTCTCTATGATGCTGACATCACTCCAGGAAATAAAATTCTTAATCATGTACTTATGGAGACCTACCAAGTATCTCATTTGTATTTAATTTTCTTTTATCTCCTGATTAAAATTTCTCTTATCACTTCCTAATCTCTCAGATCACCATCTCTTTTCTTCCATTTAATCTTATCCAAGAAAATGAACAAGTACATATGATTTAAAATAATTATATAATTCCAACTGTAGATAAACACATTTAAAAAGTGGCTGTTTTATATTACCTACATCACCTTGGATGATTGAGCATCAATAATGCACATAAAAATTACTTTTCATGATTGACTTCTATTTCAATTTCTCTGGTGTCTTTGACATACTGGAAATAAAATATATACAGACTAAAAAAGAAAATAACCAGATTTGAATTTTGAGTGGTTAAAAAGAAAGCCTAGACAAAAATGAAATTATAACACAGGAGAGCATTATGATAAGTGAAATAAGCCAGTCAGATAAAGACAGATATCACATGATCTCACTCATTTGTGGAATATAATGAACAAAAACCGATCCAGAGACAGGGAAACATCGATCAGACCATCAAACCTCAGAAGAAAGGTAAGGGAGGTTGGGGGTATGGAGGGTATATCAACCAAAGGAATTGTATGCATGCATATAAGCCTAACCAAAGGACACAGACAACAGGAAGGTGAGGGCATGAGTGGGGGGATGGGGAGTAATTGAGGAATAAGGACACATATATAACACCTAATCAATAAAGAAAATTTTTAAAAAACTAGATTTTTACTTTATTGATAGTAACTCAATCCAAACACATAAATGAATGTATAATTACCATCTTCACTTGAAGATGAGGAAATGGAGGCTCAGAGAGGTTACCTAATAATATACCTAGAGTCATTAAACATGAAAATGTTGAAACTGGAATTTGAACCCAAGAAGTCTGGCATTCAAGCAAACCAAAAAGCAATCTACCTTAATGTATAAGACATTTTGACCCTATCTGGCTACCTTACTAGAAAATTCAATCAATCATGCTAAATTTTAGTCAAAAGTGAGCTGACTCACTTTATAAGTAAAATATTTTCAATTAAAGTAACATTGATCTGATAGAAAGGTACTTACTGACAGATTTCTTTGGGAACTAGACTTATTTTGTTCTTTAAGTCAGAGAATCATATGGAAATTCACTTGAAATCAAGACTAATATAATTTTATTAAAAATTACACTCGGCTTATGACTCTGTAAGCTATTTTTATTTTTTATTTTTAAGCTATTTTTAAAAAGTTCTTTATCTTACTGAAAGTAGCAAAGAATATTCAAAAAGAGCAATTAATTCTAATACTTGGTAAAACAGTGTTTTACAGGGAAATTTTTTGTTTAATGAAGAAAAATCTCATAAAAGGCTCTCAGTAATTTTATATCAGGCTAGAAGTACACATATAATAAATGTAATCTGAATGTTTCAGAGATATATGAACCATTTGTGAAGGGAGAACCCTAAGAGGTAGATGTTTCAACACAGTAGATGAGTTTTAGAATAAAATTCATTATGTTTGGTTTGTATCAAGCAATATTAGTTGCTCTTTTATAGTGTGTTTTTCAGTTTTGAATTTTCTTACTGACCTTTATTAGAATTTGAGTGACTCAAGGCCCAAAGGACTAGTCATTATTCAGAATAGAGCAAAGAATGTTTAATTAGCTCAGAACCTACCCTGTGCAGTTTGGAAGTAGATGATGTTCCCAGTGAGTTTGTGTTGCTGAGGGCCCTGCAGTATTTATATCCAGCACTCACAAGGCTTGCTTAAACAAGTATGACAGGGAAGGGAAGAAAAGACTATCAGAGATGAATGACAAAAACCATAATCATACCTCAAAAAGCTATCTAATAGGGAACAAGTTGGAACATTCCAGCAAGAAGTTGTCTGCATAATTTAAGAACCTTTATCAAGATGGATTTTCTGGGGAAAATGGCTGGAGAGATACAAGGCACTTAACACTTTTGTCTACAGGGTAGGAATATATAGATATAATTTCTGAGAAAATAGAAAAATAACATATTTGTAAGTTATTATGTAAAAAGAAACCTGTTTAGGGGGAGAAAAATGGTGGCGGAGTAGACAGACACGTCTGGAGCTTTGTCGCTGGGCAGAGGGAGAGTCGCACTGGGAGTTTTTGTTGGCAAGTTAAGAGTCAGTTTATCCTCCAGGAGAAGGTGGGGGACTGCTGGACGGGGCTCTCCTTGCCAGGCAGCCCCACTGCCACGGGGATTTTGTCTGCCAGAGCCACCAGCGCGAACGCGGAGACCACGCCATCTTGCAGAGGGAGGTGGATGTCTGCGGCGGTCTGAAGCCTGCAGCTGGGGCACCCACCGAGCAGCCAGGGACCTGGAGACCCATAACTCCGCTCTCCAATCAGCGCAGACACGCAGCAGAATCAGAGAACCACACAGCACACAGAAAAGTCAGATTTCGCCTGGGATAAGAGGGAGGTGGATGTCGGCGGAGGTCTGAAAGCTGCGGCCGGCTGAGGCACCCACCGAACAGCTGGGGACCCAGAACACAGCTCTCCAAACGGTGCAGACATAGGGCAGCAGATTCAGAGATGCACAGGGCACACAGAAAGGTCAGATTTCGCCTGGAATAGGGTGAGGTCTCCTACCCCCGCAGAACAGAGACACGCACACTGTGGGAACCGGGCTGCAGGAAAGCTGCCTCATGAGAGGTCCGCGGAGGTGGGTAGGGAGTGATCCCTAAGTATGGAGGCAAACTCTCCGAGCTGTTGACAGAGGGGAGCTCTGGAAAACAACTCGTTTTTTTCTGGGGCAGAGGGAAAGCCTGGGAGTTATTACAGTGTCCCGGCTGCAAAAGATCCACAAATTGGCTTTGAGAACCACAGAGAAGCAGTATCTGAGCACAGCCTAGAAAGGTCCTGTGCTTTGCCTCAGAGATCAATTCCGAAACACTGCCACCCAGTGGAAGACACACAAATTGACTCTCACATAACCACAAAAGAATAAAGAGATTAAAACACCAACAGTGGAACACAGGGAACGGCAATACCTTCCCTACTGGGAAACAGGAGTGCCAAGCAGAATAATAGTGGAAGTGAATGACCATTCTATTTTTTTTTCTTTTTCCTTTTTTCTTTTATATATATATATATTTATTTTCCATTTTTACATATTTTAATTAAAAGACTATTTTTTTTCTTTCTGCCTCAATTGATTTTACCTTTTTAATTATTACATTTTTCTTTTCAACTAGTATTATTAATTACTACTAGTATTTTACCTTTTTGGAAAAAAACAAGTGTCATTTTGTTTTCTCTTTATTTTACTTCGGGATCAGAGTTCTACATTCTATTTCCATCTTTCCTTTAGCATAATTTTACTCCAACTCAACTCTACCTTTATGCCAACACTTTCCTCCTAACTTTCCCCATTTTGTTGTCTTGTTTCCCTTTCCCTTTTCCAACTTTAGATTCTCCCTATGCTTTCTCTTTACCTGGTTAAAATTTAACCCCACTTATATATCTAATTTCAAATCCCCTACTACAAGTCCATACAAACCTCTGTCTTTTTGTCTTCACTATCCAAAAAGTTGTTTTTTCTTTATGTCCTTTTGTTGCTATTTGCCTGAAAATTTATTATATCGATTTTTTCAAATTTTTAGTGAGATTGTTTTAGCTTATTCTACTTGTTTTATTTAGTATTTGCTTGCTTTGTTTTTTACCTCTCTTTTCCCTCGCCTCTCTCGATACCAGTTGTTATTTGCAGTTTGTATTAATCTCTAGATTCTGGTTGCTGGCTTTATTGGGATTTGTGACTGTTCTATTGGAGTTTTCTCCTGACATCTATATTTTGTTCACCTTTTGTCTCTTATCCGCTTTCTTTTCTCTCTGACTTTATTTTTCTTTCTTTTTTATCTCCTTCTCCTTTTTTAAAATTTTATTTTAACTTTTTAGTTCATTTATTTATATATTTTTTCTCCCTCTCCCAATTTGATTTTGGTACTTCTTTCCTTTCTTTTCCCATCAATTACCTCTTCCTCTTTCTCTACTTACCCCTAATTTGTTTTTCATTGATGGTCACCTTATTGGTGATTATTAACATAGTAATTACATTTCTGTTGAGTGCCTTGGGTGCTGTACCGGATCGTATTGTAGTTTGTGCCTTTGAATCAACGTAGGAGAGAGAACTACATAACCAGACACCTGGTGGAGAAAGACCATGGGCAGAAGAAGAAACAGCTCACATAAGACAGAAAGGCAGGTTTCACCAGAAAGGAAGTAAACGAAATAGCAGCAGAAATAAGCCTTCCAGAGAAAGAGTTCAGAGAAATTATTATAAAGTGGATGAAAAGAATGGAAGACAAAATCGACATTGTGAGTAAGAGTCAAGAGGAAATGAAGAAGACCCAAGAGGAAATGAAGAAGACCCAAGAGGAAATGCAGAAGAAGCAAGAATAAATGCAGAAGCAGCAAAAAGAAATGCAAAAGAAGCAAGAAATAATGCAGAAGAACCCAAAAGAAATGGAGAATAATCAAGACAAAATGAAAAATGACATAACTGCTATAAAGAACTCAATAGAAGGCATCAAGAGTAGACTAGAAGAAGCAGAGAACTGCATCAGTGAGGTAGAAGATACAGTAGGAAAAAATACCTAAGTACAGCAGCTTCTAGAAAAAAAAGTTAAAAAGCAAGAGGAGAGCCTAAGGGAACTTTGGCATAATATGAAACAAAACAACATCCGCATAATTAGGGTTCCAGAAAGAGTGGAATCTGAACAAGGATTAGAGAACCTGTTTGAAGAAATAATGACAGAAAATTCCCCCACATAGGAAAGAAAAAAAACACACAAATCCAAGAAGCTCAGAGTCCCAAGCAAAATTAACACCAACAAACGGACACCAAGGAACATTATAATTAAATTGGCAAACACCGACAACAAAGTAAGAATCTTAAAAGCAGCCAGAGAAAAACAGAAAGTTACCCAGAAAGGAACCCCCAGAAGACTAGCTACTGACTTCTCAACAGAAACCCATCAGGACAGAAGGGCATGGAATGAAATATACAAAGTCATGCAAAGGAAGGGTCTAAATTCAAGAATACTATACCCTGCAAGACTCTCACAATCAAAATTGAAGGTGAAATCAAAAGCTTCACAGACAAAAAAGGACTAAGGGAATATAGTATCACCAAACCAGCAATGCAAGAAATGTTAAAGGGTCTGTTGTAATAAAAAGAAAGAGGAAGGGAAGAAGGAACTCAGGGGTAAAGACTAAAAATGGCAACAGATAAGTAATTATCAATAATAACTTTAAATGTAAACGGATTAAATGCTCCAATCAAAAGATATAGGGTAACCGATTGGATAAGAAAACATGATCCACATATCTGCTGTCTGCAAGAAACCCACCTGAGGAAAAGAGATGCACACAGTTTGAGGGTGAAGGGATGGAAGATGGCATTTCAAGCAAATGGAAATGAAAAAAAAAGCTGGGGTTGCAATACTTATATCTGACAAATTAGATCTCAAAGGGAAGAACATAACAAGAGATAAAGAAGGATACTTCATAATACTACAGGGAACAATCCAACAAGAAGAAATAACTCTAGAAAACATATATGCACCCAATATAAGAGTACCTAAATACATAAAAAGAAAACCTCTTGGATGATATTAAGGGAGAGATTGACAGCAATACAATCATTGTAGGAGACTTTAATACCCCACTGTCACCATTGGACAAATCCTCTAAACAAAAAATCAGAAAACAAACATCAATCCTAAATGACCTACTAGACCAGAGGTAATTAATTGACATCTTCAGAACATTTCACCCCAAAGCCACAGAATATACATTCTTCTCTAGTGCACATGGGTCATTTTCAAAGATAGATCATATGTTGGGTCATAAGAAAAGTCTCTTCAAATTCAAGAAGATAGAAATCATATCAAGCATTTTCTCAGACCACAATGGCATAAAACTGGAAATCAACTATAATAAAAACAATAGAAAGAAATCAAACACATGGAGACTAAACAGCATGCTATTAAACAATGACTGGGTAACCAGAGAAGTCAAGGAAGAAATAAAAAACATCATGGCAGCAAATGACAATGACAACAGAACAATACAAAATTTATGGGACACAGTGAAAGCAGTCCTGAGAGGGAAGTTCATAGCCCTACAAGCATACTGCAAAAAACAGGAAACAATGGTAACAAATTACCTAACCCTACAACTGAAAGAGCCAGAATGAGAGCAACAAGAAAAGCCCAGTGTATGCGGAAGGAAGGAAAAAGTGAAGATCAGAGCGAAAATAAACAACTTGGAGACCAAAGAAACAATTCAAAAGATCAACAAAACCAAGAGTTGGTTCTTTGAAAGGATAAACAAGATTGATGGACCTCTAGCCAGGCTTACCAAAAAGCAAAGAGAGAAGACCCAAATAAACAAAATGAGAAATGAAAGAGGAGAAATAACAGCAAACCCCGCCAAAATACAAAAGATGGTTAAAAAATACTATGAACCATTCTATTCCAACAAAGTGGACAACCTGCAAAAAATGGACATATTCCTGGAAAAATCTAACCTTCCAAAACTCAATGAGGAAGAATCTAAACATCTCAATAGTCAAATAATTATGTAAGGAATAGAAGCAATCATCAAAAAGCTTCCAGTAAATAAAGGCCCGGGACCAGATGCCTACACAGGAGAGTTTTACCAAATATTCAAGGAAGAATTAAAACCTATCCTCCTCAGACTATTCAAAAACATTCAAGAAGAAGGAACACTTCCAAACAACTTCTATGAAGCCAGCATCACCCTAATACCAAAACCTGGTGAAGACAACACAATGAAAGAGAATTATAGGGCAATATCTCTCAGGAACATAGATGCCAAAATCCTCAGCAATATTCTAGCAAGTCGGATCCAGCAGTACATCAGAAAGATCATACACCATGACCAAGTAGGATTCATCCCAGGAATGCAGGGATGGTACAATATCCACAAATCAATAAACATGATACATCACATAAACAAATCGAGAGATAAAAATCACAGTCATATCAATTGATGCAGACAAAGCATTTGACAAAATACAACACCCTTTCTTGATAAAAACTCTCAGCAAAGTGAGAATCGAAGGAGCATACCTCAACATAATAAAAGCCATATATGATAAACCCACAGCAAACATCAGACTCAATGGGCAAAAACTAAAGCCATTTCCCCTAAGAACAGGAACAAGACAGGGATGCCCACTCTCACCTCTCCTGTTCATCATAGTACTGGAAGTATTAGCCATTGCAATTAGACAAGAAGAAGAAATAAAAGGCATCCAAATTGGAAAAGAAGAAGTAAAGCGGTCCTTATTTGCAGATGACATGATACTGTACATAAAAAACCGCAGGACTCATTTCCAAAACTAATTGACTTAATAAATGAATTCGGGAATTTAGCAGGATACAAAGTTAATGCCAAGAACTCTGTGGCATTTCTGTACACTAATAGTGAAATTGCAGAAAGAGAGACCAAAAAAGCAATCCCATTTACCATCGCACCAAAAAAATTAAGATACCTAGGAATAAACCTAACTAAAGAGGTGAAAGACCTATATGTAGAAAACTACAGGACACTGAAAAAAGAGATAGAGGAAGATGTTAACAGATGGAAGAGCATACCATGCTCATGGATTGGGAGAATCAACATCATTAAAATGTTCATACTACCCAAAGCAATCTATAAATTCAATGCACTACCCATTAAAATACCAACGACATATTTCATAGACCTAGAAATAATTCTTCATAGATTCATCTGGAACAAAAAAAGACCACGAATAGTTACAGCGATTCTGAGAAAGAAGAGTAAAGTAGGTAGGATCTCAATACCAGATTTAAAGCTACATTACAAAGCAACTGTTCTCAAAACAGCCTGGTACTGGCACAAGAACAGGCATATAGACCAATGGAATAGAAAGAGAACCCAGATATCCACCCAAACCACTATGCTCAACTAATATTTGGCAAAGGAGGCATGAACATTCAATGGAGCCAAGATAGCCTCTTCAATCAATGGTGTTGGTAAAATTGGACACATGCATGCAAAAAAATGAAACTGGACCACTAACTTACACCAAATACAAAAATAAACTCAAAATGGATACAGGACTTAAACATTAGAAGGGAAACCATAAAAATACTAGAGGAATACATAGGCAGCACAATCTCAGATATATGCTGAAAGAACTTCTTCACTGATACTGCTCCAAAGGCAATGGAAGCTAAAAAAAATAAATAAACCAATGGGACTACATCAAAATAAAAAGCTTTTGCACAGCAAAAGAAACCATCAACAAAATAACAAGAAAGATCACTGTATGGGAGAAGATATTTGCAAACGTTATCACTGATAAAGGTTTAATCTCTAAAATCTACAGCCAACTTATACAACTTAATAAAAGGAAGATCAACGATCCAATAAAAAAAATGGGCAATGAACCTAAATAGAACATTTTCGAAAGACGACAGAAGGAAGGCCAAGAGACACATGAAAACATGTTCAAAGTCACTATCATCCAAGAGATGCAAATCAAAATGACAATGCGATACCATCTTACACTGGTCAGAATGGCAATCATCAACAAATCAACAAAGGACAAGTGTTGGCGAGGATGCAGAGAAAAAGGAATCCTTGTGCACTTTTGGTGGGAATGCAGACTGGTGCAGCCACTATGGAGAACAGTATGGAGTTTCCTCAAAAAACTAAAAATGGATCTCCCATTAGACCCTGTAATCCCACTCTTAGAAATTTATCCTAAGAAAACACAAACACCAATCAGAAAGGATTTATGCACCCCTATGTTCATAGTAGCACAATTTACAATAGCTACAATTTGGAAATAGCCTAGGTGCCCGTCAGCAGATGAGGGGATCAGAAAACTGTGGTACATCTACACAATGGAATTCTATGCTGCCATTAAAAAGAAGGAATTCTTACCATTTGCAGCAACCTGGTTGGAACTGGAGAGCCTCATGCTTAGTGAAATAAGCCAGTCAATGAAGGAGAAGCATCACATGATCTCACTCATTTGTGGATAATAAAGAACATTATAAACTGATGAACAAAAGGATAGATACAGAGGCAGTAAAGCTTCAAATATACTGTGAAATTGCAGCAGGAAGATTAAAATTAGTGAGGTAGATAAGAGATAAATCAAAGGACTTGTATGCATGCATATAAGCATAACCAATGAACATAGACACTGGGGTGTTGGGGTATGCCTGGGAGGGAGGGGGGGCAATGGGGACATATGTATAAAAATTAAAAAAAAGTAACCGGTTTAGCTCAGTGGATAATGTCAGCCTGCAGAATGAATGGTTCTAGGTTTGATTCTGGTTAAGGGTACATACCTGGGTTGTGGGTTTGATCCCCAGCAGGGGGCATGCAGGAGGCAGCCAATCAATGATTCTAATCATTGGTGTTTCTATTTCTCCTTCTCCTTTCTCTCTGAAATCAATAAAAAAATATATTTTTTTAAATTTAAAAAGGCATTATTTGAAAACTACCATTAGGGTTTAGACAAATTGCTATAAGAAGTAATAGTGTCAATTAGGTTTATTTTATGATTCGGTTTAAAACAATAGAGCAGCGGGATGAAAAAGGAATGGCTTTGTGTGTTTTAAAAAATAATTATGAGAACGATCGTTTTTGTCATGTGGCACATAGATTATATAAAGTAAAACATCTGTAATTTAGATATAATTATTTGGAAAATGTTAAGGTTTGGATTCACCCTAGTTGAGGGGAAATTGGTATCTATACTGGTGTAAGAGGCAACAGGAGGAAACTCAAGTGCCAAAATGTATCCCATGACCAGTATTCAAAATAAGACAGCAATATACAAAGATCCAGAACTTAACTACTCCCATGGACATACCAAATCTACAACTACATATGAAAAAAATTCCTGTGAAAAAAACACACATAAGAATTACCTGAGTAACTCCTACACATTGGGTGAAAGGGGGAAAAGAAACAACAACGTCTAAGCAAGTAGAAGAGGCTGATACAAGTTCTCACCATAAAGCCAAACCCTGGTTCAGTGACTCACAATCAGAAAAGAACTCAAGAAGAATCTAAGATGGCGGCATAGGTAAACACCTACACTGCTGCCTCGCACAACAATTTCAAAACTACAACTAAAAGACAGAGCGGACATCATCCAGAACCACAGGAAAGCTGGCTGAGTGGAAATTCTACAACTAGAAGGAAAGAGAGGGGCTCACAGAGACCCAGAGGAGCTGCAAAAAGCTGAGGTACAGAGATGCTCGTGTGGAGAGAGCGGGTGCCGGAGTACCTGGCTGGCTTTCTCTGTCAGGAGGGAAACAGAGACTCTCAAAGGCATTGAACCCCTTATCCTAGGACACTAAACTCCAGATCCAGTCGAAACTCATATGGGGGGAGTTTGGGCTGTGAAAAGGGAGAGGTGCATGGAAATTTAGGGGAGTTGCAAAAGATCAGAGGTCTGGTGGTACGCACAGCACTGCGCACAGAGACAGACTGGTGATTGTGCCACTGGCTTTCCAGTGAGATCTCCAGTGAGTGGGCAGGAGGGAGACAGACCCTCCCAACTTTGCCACTTCTGACCCCACCAAGCTCCAGTTTCGGGTGATGCCCTGGGGACCCAGACTCTTGTGGTCCCCGAGTGCAGGGGAGCCGGAAAGGCAGTAGTCTAGAGGCACTGCGGCCAGCGCGCCTGCGCACGAGGACTGCTCCAGAGATTACCCAGTCACGTGAGACTTGGGGGCTGTGGAGGGCGGGGCCGACTGGAAGGCAAGGTGGTCCATTAAGCCCTGAGACTCCACCCATCCCAAGCTCAATAGAGAGGCTTCTGCAGTTTTGCAAGTCTGCTATCATAAGGCTGAATCCAACACAGAAGTTCTCCCAGCATAGTGAAAATGCTGAGACAAGGGAAGGGATCACAAACAAAAGAAATGGAGGGAAACAAACGACTGGATATAGAGTTCAAAACCACGCTTATAAGTTTTTCAAGAATATGCTAGAAAAGGTGGATAAATTTAGCAAAACCCAAGAGGAGATGAAAAAGACCCAACAAGAGATGGAAAAGAACCAACTAAAATTTAAACATACACTGACTGAATTAAAAAATATTGCACACAGACCTAACAGCAGACTAGAGGAAGACAAGAATCAAGTCAAAAATTTGAAATATAAAGAAGCAGAAAGCACTCAACTGGAAAAGCAAGAAGAGAAAAGAATCCAAAAATGTGAAGATAATGTAAGGAGCCTCTGGGACAGCTTCAAGCGTACCAACATCAGAATTGTGGGGGTGCCAGAAGAAGAGAGAGAGCAAGATACTGAAAACCTACTTAAGAAAATAGTGACTGAAACCTTCCCACATCTGGTAAAAGAAATAGACTTACAAGTCCAGGAAGCACACAGAACCCCATATAAAAGGAATCCAAAGAGGACTACACCAAGACACATCATAATTAAAATACCAAGAGCAAAAGACAAGGAGAGAATATTGAAAGCAGCAAGAGAAAAACAGTTCATTACCTACAAGGGAGCACCCATACGACTGTCAGCTGATTTGTCAACAGAAATCACGCAGGCCAGATGGGAGTGGCAAAAAATATTCAATGTGATGAATAGCAAGAACCTACAACCAAGAATAATCTATCCAGCAAAGCTATCATTCAGAATTGAAGGGTAGATAAAGAGCTTCACAGATAAGAAAAAGCTCAAGGAGTTCATCAACTCCAAACCAGTATTATATGAAATGCTTAAAGGTACTCTTTTAGAAGAGGAAGAAGAAAAAGGTAAAAGACAAAAAATTATTAATAACTAATAGGTATCTATCAACAAGTGAATCTAAAAATTAAGTGAATTAAAAATTTGATCAACAGAATAAACTGGTGAATATAATAGAATCAGGAGCAAGGAAAGGGAGTGGACTGATAATTCTCAGGGGGAAAGGAGTGAGGGGTGTACAAGGAGAGACTAGACAAAAATCACACACCTATGGATGAGGTCAACGGGAGGGAGGTAAGGGCAGAGGGAAGGGTGTGAGTTGGGTGGAGGGGAGCTATGGAGGGGAAAAAAGAGAAACAAATGTAATAATCTGAATAATAAAGATTTAATTTTAAAAAAAGAAAGAAAGAAAAGAACTTAAAACCATGAGTTTCTCCCTGCTGAGAAAAGGCTTTGAACCCCACCTCAGGCACCCCAACTTTTAAGACTAGAGAGATGAAGCTCTACAACAACTAGCTTTGAAATCCAATGGGGCTCACTTCCAGGAGTCCCATAAGGCTACAGCAAACTGAGAAATGCTTCTTAAATGGTTCATGTGAGCAGAACTGCTTAGCTCTAGTGGTTCTCAACCTTTCTAAGGCCTTGACCCTTGCATAGAGTTCCTCATGTGGTGGTGACCCCCCCCAACCATGAAATTTTGCTACTGTTATGCATCATGATGTAAATATCTGCATTTTCCGATGGTCTTAGGCGACCCCTGTGAAAGGATCCTTAGACCCCAAGGGGTCGAGACCCACAGGTTGAGAACTGCTTCTCTAGAAGCTGATTGAAAGGCAACCAAACTTTGTATGAAAGATGTGGATGAAAAGGGCCACACAACAAAACTGACTAACTCAGGGAAGGCCTGTGTGATGGCCTTGCAAACTCAGAGTCTAAAGTAACCACAAAGGATGATCTCAAATTAAACGTTTTGTTTGTTTGTTTAAAGTATTATAAAATTGTAGTACATATGTCTCCTCCCGCCTCCCCCGCCCACTATTGACCTTCCTCAGGCCTCCTATACCTCCAGCACATGCCCTCACACCAACGCTCCCAGTGTCTTGCGTCCTTTGGTTATGCTTATATCCATGCATACAAGTCCTTCAGTTGACCTCTTACCTCCTCTCTCCATCCCCAATCTTCCCACTGTAATTTGACAGTCAGTTCTATGCTTCTCTGCCTCTGTATCTATCATTTTGTTCATTATAAATGAGCATGTTTTCATATGCCTCTTGGCCTTCCTTCTGTCTTCTTTAGAAAAGTATCTATTTAGGTCAGTTGCCCATTTTTTGATTGGGTTGTTTATCTTCCTTTTGTTAAATTGTATGAGTTCCAAATGAATGAGATCATGTGGTGTTTTTCTTTCACTCACTGGCTTATTTCACTTTATTAAAAAGCAGTCTATGGTGGGTAGTCATGCCCTAGGCTGGTATATTCCCTTACAAAGATCAGTTTTCATCTTAACTGAGACTATTGTATTTTTGCATCTAGATAGCATACCTTTGGAATGTTAGAGTAACTTGTAACTTCCCTTTATTCACAGTCATCAGAGCACAATGTACCAGGAAGGAGACAACAAATTCCCTCACAGTTATTGTTATCTTATTAATTATTGACTGTTAACTATCCTGTATCCACCTAAGTAAAAGAAGCATGTGTCTATCACTTTTACTTTTTATCCAAATCCAGAGGTTTCCTGTTTTGCTTTCTCCCACCTCCCTAATATAGCACCAATGATTTCATGTAACCCACTTAAGTCTCCTCCTTTGATTGTATTGTATAAAACAAAGTGAAAAAACTGCCATTCTCCAGAGCACTGTCTCAATATGATTAGTTTCTGCTTCCCAGCAATTGTTGACAGTTTGGCTCAAATAAAGTCAAAAAAATTTTTATAGGTTTGAATATTTCTAATGTTAAAGAGGTTTACTTGATTACCTTAAAGATTTTGCCTGAGCCCTAGGCCATTTTGCTCAGTGAATAGAATGTCAGGCATGCACCTGGGTTGCAGACTTCGATGGTGTGGGCAACTGCAGGAGAAAACCAATCAATGTGTCTCTCTCACATTGATGTTTCTCTCTGTGTGTGAATCCCCTCCCTTTTACTCTTTCTAAAAGTCAATGGGAAAATATCCTCCAGTGAGTATTAATAAAACAAATAAACAAAAAAGATTCAGCTTGACGGATAGGCATTTAATTTAACACAAATACAGGGAGCTAGCAAAGTATTTTCTAGGGATAGAGGACAACAGTGTACTCCCTTTGCCTTCTTTCAGCTCACTGGTCTCGCCCAGAAAGGAGCTAATACCCTCCTCTGGCACCCTGATTTTTGCAACTCTCATCCACAAGTCAACTGGCTCTGGTGGCCAATAGGGTTTATGCTCATAGGTCCCACAGGACTGTAACTAATGAGAAAAAAAAATTATTAACCAGCTACCACCCTGAGGGCACAGCAAAAGTCAACAGACTAGCTGTCCTTATTTGCAGATGACATGATACTGTACATAAAAAACCCAAAGGACTCCATTCCAAAACTAATTGACTTAATTAATGGATTCGGCAATGTAGCAGGATACAAAATTAATGCTAAGAAGTCTGTGGCATTTCTATACACTAATAATGAAATTACAGAAACAGAGACTAAAAAAGCAATCCCATTTACCATCGCACCAAAAAAATTAAGATACCTAGGAATAAACCTAACTAAAGAGGTAAAAGACCTATATGCAGAAAATTACAGGACACTGAAAAAAGAGATAGAGGAAGATGTTAACAGATGGAAGAGCATACCATGCTCATGGATTGGGAGATTCAACATCATTAAAATGTCCATACTACCAAAAGCAATCTATAGATTCAATGCACTACCCATTGAAATACCAATGACATATTTCACAGACATAGAAAGAATTCTTCATAGATTCATCTGGAACAAAAAAAGACCACAAATAGCTACAGCAATTCTGAGAAAGAAGAATAAAGTAGGTGGGATCTCAATACCAGATTTCAAGCTATATTACAAAGCAACTGTTCTCAAAACAGCCTGGTACTGGCACAAGAACAGGCATATAGACCAATGGAATAGAAAGAGAACCCAGATATCCACCCAGACCACTATGCTCAACTAATATTTGGCAAAGGAGGCATGAACATTCAATGGAGCCAAAATAGCCTCTTCAATAAATGGTGTTGGTAAAATTGGACAGATGCATGCAAAAAAATGAAACTGGACCACCAACTTACACTAAATACAAAAATAAACTCAAAATGGATACAGGACTTAAACATTAGAAGGGAAACCATAAAAATACTAGAGGAATCCACAGGCAGCACAATCTCAGATATATGCCGAAAGAACTTCTTCACTGATACTGCTCCAAAGGCAAATGAAGCTAAAGAAAAAATAAACAAATGGGATTACATAAAAATAAAAAGCTTTTGCACAGCAAAAGAAACCATCAACAAAACAACAAGAAAGCCCACTGTATGGAAGAACATATTTGCAAATGTTATCACTGATAAAGGACATATTTGCAAATGTTATCACTGATAAAGGTTTTAATCTCCAAAATCTACAGCCAACTTATACAACTTAATAAAAGGAAGATTAACGACCCAATAAAAAAATGGGCAAAGGACCTAAATAGAACCTTTTCGAAAGACGACAGAAGGAAGGCCAAGAGACACATGAAAACATGTTCAAAGTCACTAATTATCCGAGAGATGCAAATCAAAACGACAATGCGATACCATCTTACAATGGTCAGAATGGCAATCATCAACAAACGACAAGTGTTGGCGAGGATTCGGAGAAAAAGGAATCCTTGTGCACTGTTGGTGGGAATGCAGACTGGTGCCGCCACTGTGGAGAACAGTATGGAGTTTCCTCAAAAAACTAAAAATGGATCTCCCATTTGACCCTGTAATCCCACTCTTAGGAATTTATCCTAAGAAATCACAAACACCAATTAGAAAGGATTTATGCACCCCTATGTTCATAGTAGCACAATTTACAATAGCTACAATTTGGAAACAGCCTAGGTGCCCGTCAGCAGATGAGGGGATCAGAAAACTGTGGTACATCTACACAATGGAATTCTATGCTGCCATTAAAAAGAAGGAATTCTTACCATTTGCAGCAACCTGGTTGGAACTGGAGAACCTTATGCTTAGTGAAATAAGCCAGTCAATGAAGGAGAAGCATCACATGATCTCACTCATTTGTGGATAATAAAGAACTTTATAAACTGATGAACAAAAGGATAGATACAGAGGCAGTAAAGCATCTGACTGTGAAATTACAGCAGGAAGATTAAAGTTAGGGGAGGTAGATAAGAGATCAATCAAAGGACTTGTATGCATGCATATAAGTATAAGCAATGAACATAGACACTGGGGTGTTGGGGTATGCCTGGGAGGGAGGGGGGGCAATGGGGAGATATGTATGAAAAAATTAATTAAAAAAAAGTGAAAAAAAAAGTCAACAGACTGAGGTGCTAAGTCTTTATGTAAAAGAGACCCATAACTGCAGCCTGAGGGACAGGCTTTAATCAAGTAGAAGACAGGAAATAATAAAGAAAAGAGAACTCAGTAAAACAGATAATAAAAAAATAGATAATATAAATAAAACCAAACATAGATTTGAGATTTTTTAAAAGCCCACATAAATCTGTAGCTACACTAATTAAAAAATAAAGGGAGAAGATAAAAACTACCACTGTCAATGATGAGAAGATACTACAGATCATGAAAAGGGAACAATATTGCCATGATTGACCTAGACTAATGATTTTTAATTGATTTAGAGAGAGGAAGGAATGAGGGAGAGAGGAAAAGAAGAAGTGACGGAGGGGGGGGGGGGGAGAAAAGAGAGAGAGAGAGAGGGAAGGGAATGGAAGGGAAGAGAAGGGGAGAGATTTGCCCCCAGAGGGAATCTAACCCATTATCTTTTGGTGTATGGGACAATGCTCCAACCAATTGAGCCATCTGGCCAGGGCATATAGTAATAATGATTTACCTCTAGCAACTGGGTATACTACAACTGAGCATATTGTTACAAAATTTTAGTTCTTTTAGCAAGAAGGGGTTAAATGCTTTTTAAATCAATAATCAACAGTGTCTGCCACAATTCTCTTCGTTAGTAGATTAGACTATAATAATTCAAGAAATTACTTTCTTTTCTCCCCAAGAATATTTGTGGTAGGGCAATCCATAACCAAACAGCAAGGAACATAGTATTTCTAGGATAATGTAAATAATATAAAATGTGGTAGAGTAGACAGCAAATAGAATGTTCACTGCTGGAACAAAGTATATTTTTATATTTCGAGGAATACTAAAACACCTAGTAATTACTTATCTTTTTTGTCTAACATTGCCCTAAATTTTAATATTTTAAAAGGGAAAAAACAGCAAAGTAGAATGTAACAGTTTCAATGAAAAACTAACATAAAGTCAAGTTTATGGTGGATTATTATTTTTATTAGTTTACCTCATTTCAGTTATTAATATACAGTTGGAGCTTTATAATGTAATCTAAGTAATAACAATGAATCTCTATAATTGAAGTTTCATTCAAACTTTTTATAGAGGGGGAGAAAATGGTGGCTGAATAGGCAGACGTATCATGTCCCAGGGCCAGACTGGAAAAGCAACTAAATCAGAGAACATCCACCCAGAATTAACAAATTAAACACAACTGAGGAAAAAATTTACAAAAAGGAAGGGCAGAGGATAGTAGGAACAGGGATCTGGACTGGAGAGGGACAGCCAGCCAACGGGGATGAGAGGGTGAGGACCAAAGTCACATCCCTTGGGGACAGGCATAAAACTCAACTAAGAAAAGGAAAGGCCACAGGGCTGCTGGCACCTGGGGAATTGATATCTAAGACCACAGCTGTGAAAGGCTGCACTCTGGAAGGCAGCCTGAAAAGTAGCCCGAGCGGTGCAGTGCCAGAGGAAGAGAAACCCGCAGTTTTATGGTTGATTTGCTTGCGTTTTGTCTTTGCTTTTATTGATAAGCCCAGAACATAGCATTTTTCCATTCCAAACAGTCACCTGAGGAGGCTGCAATGCAGGGAGAAGCAGAGACTTCAAGTGCCTGAGGAGAGGGAAGCAGGGCAGGGAGATGTGCTCAGGACACTGTTGGCATTGGGACACTTACAAATCTAAGTGGCCATTTCTCTTGTGAAGAGTCAGCCCCACCCAGTAGCCTCAAGACAGGTAATACAGCCTGCCACACCCTGCCTGAATTTTGAGGTATATAAAGGAAATAAAGGCTCTGAATAGCCCCAAAGAGCTCAGTGACTGGGTTGGAAGAAGGGCCAGTCAGCTTCACTATTCTGGGAACTAGATGATAAAAAATCCAGGTTTCCAGCCAACCCCACTGGTCTCCAAACAATGATTTCTTACAGTCAAAGGCCAGAGTTATGTTTTGAGCCACTCATAGAGTAGTTCTGGGTCAGGGAAAAAACATCCATCTGACTCCCCCAAAGTGAAACAGCACCACCCTCACCTAAAACCCTGTCAGAAACAGATAATTATGATTGACAGCTGGCAGACAGAGGCAAAACAGGCATATTGGTCCCTCCTGCTTGAAGTCAAGGTCTGTGGACAGACACAAGCAGAGGAGCAGTGGATCGCTTTGAGCTTCAACAAGGTGCTAAAAGCCAAAGACAGTGCCTGACAGTGGTCAGCACCTAACTACTTAACAGGAAGCCCAGAACTGGCAGACAGAACAGAAGACTGGGGTCCTAAATCAGTCTCATGAGGTAATAAAACGTGGATGAAGTGAATGACACCACTTTTTAATTGGATCCAGCATTACATTAGAAAGATCATACAATATGAACAAGTGGAATTTATTCCAGAGATAAAAGGGTGGTACAATATATGCAAATCAATAAACAGGATACATCACATAAACAAATTGAGAGATAAAAATCACAGAGTTGTATCAATTGATGTAGAAAATGTATTTGAAAAAATCCAATACCCTTTCTTGATAAAAATTCTCAGCAAAGTCGGAATAGAGGGATCATACCTCAACTTAATAAAAGCCTTATATGACAAACCTTCAGCCAACATCATACTCGACTAGAGGCCTGGTGCACAAAATTCATGCATGGGGGGGGTGGTCCCTCAGCCTGGCCTACACCCTTTTGCAATCCGGCACTGCTGGCTCCTAATCACTCACCTGCCTCCTTGCCTGATCACCCCTAAGCATTCTGTTTACCTCCTTCTTCACCCCTAACCACTCTGCCTGCCTGCCTAATGCCCTTAACCACTATGCCTGCCTGCTTGACGCCCCTAACTGCTTGCCTGTCTGCCTGATCACCCCTAACCACTTGCCTGCCTGCCTGATGCCCCTAACTGCTCGCCTGCTTGCCTCATCACTCCTAACTGCTTCTGCCTTGGCCCCAGCCACTGCGGCTTTTTCTAGAAGGATGTTCAGCTATCTGGTCTAATTACCATATTATGCTTTTATTATTATAGATTATTATAGATGGGCAATTACTGAAACAATTTCCCCTAACAACAGGAACAAGAAAAGGATGCCCACTCTCACCACTCCTGTTTAACATAGTACTGCACATGCTAGCCCTAGCAATTAGACAAGAACAAGAAATAAAATGCAACCATATTAGAAAAGAAGAAGTAAAACTGCCATTATTTGCAGATGACATGAAAACCCTACATAGAAAACCCTAAAGATTACATTAAAAACCTACTAGTCTTAATAAATGAATTTAGCAATATAGCAGAATACAAAATTAACACCCAGAAGTCTATGACTTTTTTATACACCAGTAATGAACTTACAGAAAGAGAAATTAAAAAAAAAAATAATCTCACTTACTATTGTAAGAAAAAAATTAAGATACATAGGAATAAACTTAACTAAGGAGGTAAAAGACCTATACTAAGAAAACTACAGGAAATTGAAAAAAAAGAGATAAAGGAAGAAATAAACAAATGGAAGAATATACTGAGTTTATGGATTTGTAGAATCAATATCATTGAAATGTCTATACTATACAAAGCAATCTATAGATTCAATACAATCTCCATTAAAATACCAATGGCATATTTCACAGATCTAGAACAAACTCTCCAAAAATTCATATGTAATAAAAAAAATAACACCCCAATAGATACAGCAATCCTGAGAAAGAACAAAGTAGGAGGGATCTCAACACCATATATCAAGCTATATTACAAAACTGCTGAAATATATTACAAAACTTCTTGGTACTGGCACAAAAAACAGACATATAGACCAATGGACCAGAAGAAAGAACCCAGTACCAACCTAAGCCATTATGCTCAATTAATATTTGACAAAGGAGGCAAGAGCATACACTAGAGTCAAGATAGTCTCTTCAATAAATGGTGCTGGAAAAATTAGACAGATGCATTAAAAAAAAAAAGAAACTAGAACAGCAACTTACACTATACACTAAAATAAACACAAAATGGATGAAGGACTTAAATGTAAGCCAGGAAATCATAAAAATCTTAGAGGAATCCACAGGCAGCAAAATATAGACATTTGTCATAGCAATATCTTTACTGATACAGCTCCTAGTACAATGTAAAATAAGGAGAAACTAAACAAATGGGATTACATCAAAATAAAAAGTTTCTACACAAGCAAAAGAAACCACCAACAAAACAACAAAAAAACTCACTGCATGGGAGAACATATTTACAAATATTATCACTGATAAGGGTTTAATCTCCAAAATTTATAGGGAATTCATACAAATTAACAAAAGGAAAGTAAACAATCAAATAAAAAATAGGTAAAGGACCTAAATAGAAACTTTTCTTAAAAGATGATATACAGAAGGCCAAGAGACATATGAAAAAATTCTCAAAATCACTAATCATCAGATATACAAATAAAAATAGCAATGAGGGACCCTCTCACACCTGTCAGAATGGCTATTATCAACAAATCAACAAACAACAAGTGATGGCAAGGATATGGAGAAAAAGGAACCCTCGTGCACTGCTGGTGTAAATGCAGACTGGGTTCAGCCACTGTGGAAAACAGTATGGAGTTTCCTCATAAAATTAAAAATGGAACTCTGCTGAAACCGGTTTGGCTCAGTGGATAGAGTGTCGGCCTGTGGACTGAAAGGTCCCAGGTTCGATTCTGGTCAAAGGCATGTACCTTGGTTGTGGGCACATCCCCAGTAGGGGGCATGCAGAAGGCAGCTGATCCATGTTTCTCTCTCATCGATGTTTCTAACTCTCTATCCCTCTCCCTTCCTCTTCATAAAAAATCAATAAAATATAATTTTTTAAAAATGGAACTCCATTCAACAAAGCAATCTCACTTCTAGGAATATATCCCAAGAAATCAGGAACACTAATAAGAGAGGATATATGCACCCCTATGTTCATAGCAGCACAATTTATAATAGTTAAGATTTGGAAACAGACCAAGTGAAC
Source organism: Lasiurus cinereus (assembly GCA_011751065.1). NCBI lineage: Eukaryota > Metazoa > Chordata > Mammalia > Chiroptera > Vespertilionidae > Lasiurus > Lasiurus cinereus. Next base: position 10,988,844 of record JAAGEH010000037.1, read on the forward strand.
ATCAGCAGATGAGTGGATTAAAAAATGGTGGTACATCCACACAATGAATTACTATGCTACTGTGAAAAAGAAGGACCTCTTACCATTCTCAACAGCATGGATGGACATAAAGAGGCATTATACTAAGTAAAATAAACCAGTTGGAGAAAGATAAATATCATATGATCTCACTCATTTGTGGGATAAAATGAACAATATAAACTGATGAACAAAATCAGATCCAGAGAAAGAGAAGCATTGAGCAGACTGTCAAACCTCAGAAGAAAGGCAGAGGAGGTGGGGAAGTGGGTAAGACATCAACCAAAGAACTTGTATGCATATATAAGCATAACCAATTAACATAGACACTAGGGGTGTGAGGGCATGTACTGTGGGGAGGGAGTGGTTGGGAAGAGGTCAATGGTAGCAAAAGGGGACATATGTAAAACTTTAATCAATAAAGAAAAAGAAAAATTCATTTATAAAATATTTTTATTGTTATTTCTTTTTAAAAATATTTTTCTTCTCTAATTTTCATCCCGTTTTTCTTCTTCATTCCCCACTTCAGTTTTTCTCTTGCCTTTCATTTTAACCCTTTTTAAAAAGTGATCTTCTTTATATGATTCATTGATGTATTATTATTGTAGTCTCTGTTGGCTTATTCATATATCTAAATTTTTCTTCCCTGCTTCTTCTCCATTCCCTCTTCTCTTTTCTCTTTCTTCACTACTCAATTTTCTCCTTCTTTTTCCTCTCTTCTCTTGCTCTTTTCTTCCCCTAATTTAATTAATTGCAACAAATGGAACAACTGGAATAAATGGACATATTTCTAGAAAAATACATCCTTCCAAAACCCAATCAGGAAGAATAAAAAAACCTCAATAGGCCAACAACTATGGAAGAAATTGAAGCAGTCATCAAAAAGCTTCCAGCAAACAAAAACGCAGGGCCAGATGGCTTCACAGGGGAGTTTTACCAAACATTCAAGGAAGAACTAAAACCTATCCTCCTCAGACTACTTTAAAAAACTCAAGAGGAAGGAACACTTCCAAGCTCATTCTATGAAGCCAGCATTACCCTAATACCAAAACCAGATAAAGATAACACAATGAAAGAGAATTACAGGCCAATATCCCTCATGAACATAGATGCCAAAATCCTCAACAAAATTCTAGTAAATCGGATCCAGCATTACATGAGAAAGATCATACACCATGACCAAGTAGGATTTATTCTGGGGATGCAAGGATGGTACAATATCCACAAATCAATAAATGTGATACATCACATAAATAAATTGAGAGATAAAAATCACAAAGTCATATTAATTGATGCACAAAAAACATTAGACAAAATCCAACACCCATTTTTGATGAAAACTCTCAGCAAGGTGGCAATAGAAGGATCATACCTCAACATAATAAAAGGCATATATCACAAACCCATAGCTAACATCATATTCAATGAGCAAAAACCATTTCCCCTAACAAAAGGAACAAGACGGGGATGCCCACTCTTACCACTCCTATTCGACATAGACCTGGAAGTACTAGCCATTGTGATCAGACAAGAAGAAGAAATAAAAAGATTCCAACTTGGAAAAGAAGAAGTAAAGCTATCCTTATTTGCAGATGACATTCTATTGTACACAGAAAACACTAAAGACTCTGTCAAAAAACTCCTAGCTTTAATAAATTAATTTGGCAATGTAGTAGAATATGAAATTAACCCCCAGAAATCTATGGTATTTTTATACACCAATAATGAACACACAGAAAAAGAAACTAAAAAAAAAATCAATTTGCCATTTCCAGAAAAAAATTAAGAACACTAGGCATAAACTCAACTAAGGACCTGTGCAGGACGTAAAACTACAGGGCATTGAAAAAAGAGATAGAGAAAGACATAAACAAATGGAAGAATATACCACATTCATGGATTGGTAGAATCAACATCATTAAAATATCCATAGTATGCAAAGCAATCCATAGATTCAAAGCAATCCCCATTAAAATAACAATGCCATATTTCAGAGACCTAGAACAAAGTCCTCAAAAATTTATAAGAAATTAAAAAAAAAAAGATCCCCACAGCAATTCTGACAAATAACAGCAAAGTTAGAGGGACCACAATAGCAGATATGAAGCTTTATTGAAAAGCCACTGGTCTCAAAACTGTGTGTTACTAGCATAAGAACAGACATATAGAGCAATGGAACAGGACAGAGAACACAGAAATTGACCCAAGCCATTATGCTCAATTAATATTTGACAATGGAGTCAAGATAATCTCTTCTAAATGGTGCTGGGAAAATTAGACAGATGCATGCCAAAAAAAAAAAAAAAAAAAAAAAAAGAAAAAGAAAAAGAAAGAAACTAGACCACCAAATTACACCATACACTAAAATAAACTCAAAATGGAGAAAAGAGTTAAACATAAGCTCAGAAACCATAAAAATCTTAGACGAATCCACAGGCAGCAAAATATCAGATATATATGATAGCAATATCTTTACTGATACATCTCCAAGGATAATGGAAACTAAGGAGAAAATAAACAAAAAGAACTATAACAAAACAAAAACAACAACAAAAACCATCAACAAAAAAACAAAAAAGCCCACTGCATGGGAGAACATATTTGTCAATGTTACATACATCTGATAAGGATTTAATCTCCAAAATGTATAGGGAACTTATATAACTTAACAAAAGAAAGATAAACAATCTAATCAAAAAATGAGAAAAGGCCCTAAATAGACACTTTCCCAAAGTGGACCTACAGAAGGCCAAAAGACATATGAAAAAATGCTCAAAGTCACTAATCATCAGAGAGATGCAAATCAAAACAACAATGTGATACCCTTTCACACCTGTCAGACTGGCTATCATAAACAAATCAACAAATGATAAGTGCTGGCATGGATGTGGATAAAAAGGAACCCTCATACATGGCTGGTGGGAGTGCAGACTGATGCCACTGTGGAAAACAGTATGGAGATTCCTCAAAAAATTAAAAAAATGGAACTTCCTTTTGATCCAGTAATCCTACTTTTAGTAATATATCTCAAGAAATCAGAAGCACCAATTCGAGAGAATATATGCACCCCTATGTTCATAGCAGCACAATTTACAATAGTTAAGATTTGGAAACAGACCAAGTGTCCATCACTAGATTAGTGGGTTAAAAAATGGTGGTACATTTACAAAATGGAATACTACACAGCTGTAAAAAGGAAAGAATTTTTATCATTTGCAACTGCCTAGATTGACCTGGAGAGCATTATGCTAAGCAAAATAAGCAAGTCATAGAAAGATAAATATCATATGATCTCACTCATTTATGAATAGATCCAGAGACAGAGAAGTATGAAACAGACCACCAAACCTCAGAGAGGAGTTAGGAAACTGGGGTGGTGGTGGTAAAAGATAAACCCAAGGACTTGTATGCATGCATATAAGCATAACCAATGAACACAAACAGTAGGAGGGTGAAGGCTGTGCTAGGTGTCAAGAGAGGATAGGGAGAGGTCAATGGGGGAAAATGGAGACATATATAATACTTTCAACAGTAAAGAATTAAAAAAAACTTTTTATAGAACTAATTCTTTATCATCTCCTCTATCTCTTTAGATATTACTCTGGAATTATAGTAAACCTCATCAGTTTATTTAACTTAAAGATAGCCTCCTTGAAAATGATTTCAACAGCAAACCAAACAAATTCAAAATTGTCTAATAGTTCAAATTGCCACTTCTCAGATAATAACAAGAAATCTCAGCCTACCTCTATATTTCTTTCTAATTGGCCCAATTATATTGCAAATTCTAATAGGTTTTCTTCTCTTCAAGACATGTTGCCATATCTAAGTGTGTTAGCTACATGGTATGATGCTCTTGAGTACTAGATTAGGAATCAAAATCAGGAATTTAAATTCCACTTAAAAATCAGTCATATCATTGATCTTCTTGACAATCACAACATTGGTCTAAAGATGGAAAGAAAATCACCTACTCTGCTTGTCCTAACTGTTGTTCTAAAGCATTTTAAAATAATAAAAAGAATACAGTAGTGAGTGGATGGGTACCAGCGACCAATTTTTCCTTTCAATCATATCTTGGCTTGAATAAGTATATCGTAATGTGCCTTTATTAACAGCCTAATAAAAACCAGCATAAAAAAAGTCTAGAAGTAAATTGATTTATTGTACAAAGTTTGGCATAATCATCACAAGTTAAATTAAAAGGAAACTTTGTTCAATGCAGAGGAAGGGGAGGGAAAACACTGAATTAGGAGACTGAATCTCATTTCTTGCTGCACCAATCAGTAACTTGCTGTGGGAAAATTAGCAAATGAAAAATTTCTCTAGGGCTGTTACTTGTGAAATGAAGATCTTGACCTGTTTGGTTTTTCTGAACCCTATCAGTTATAAAAAATGATTGCAGCCTATCCCATCAGTCTTCAACAATGAAATGAAGAATCAGGCTTTAGTCTATTCATTATAAACAGTGATTGGTTATCAAATGTTAGCTTTGGGAATGAGATAATATCTTAACATTCAAATAATAATGCTATTTTATGTTATTAAAATTCTGTTATTAGGGCATTAGTGTGACCCTCTAGAACATACAATTTAAGAAAAGGCAGAGCCTTCTTCATTCTGCTGGTTGCTGTATCCCATTTCATATTGATGGCAACCAAGACTTAGGGCTGACTATCACAAAGTTCCAATTTCCTTTGCCACTGATTTTATTGTACTTTGGAAGTGGCTAAACTGAATCTTATTTATATAGTTACTAATATTCCAACCATAAGGGCCATTGACAGTCAGAAGCTTTGCTCTGGAGGTACTGTGCCCTAGCACTGGGGGAAAGAACCAGTGAAAAATTCCAATATTAAAGGAATCAGCAGCTACCTACTATAACAGAAACTGATATAAAGTAGTGGTCCAACATAGGAATCTCTGAGGAGTAGGAAGGGATGGTGAGTGATTGTTGTATTTTATCCAATATACCACCAATTGAATAGCATACTGTTTTATACAATAAAAAAGGGAAGAAAAAATTTGCTTCTAACTAACTCATAACAGTGATATATCTCAGAGAAGTTAAAATGTGAATAAATGATCAGAGAATCTATGAAATACTATAATACTTATTGGATTTTGTCATCCACTTACCTGAATATATTTATCAAAGTAAGTACTTTTTTACTATTAACATTTGTCCCAACAGTCTACAGTATTATGTACAATGATAGAAAACTTTACTAAAGGAAAAATGGGCATTTTCTGTTGGATAGTATTTAACAACACTGCAGCTTCCCCCTAGCATGGGTGGTTTCTGACTTCTTTCTTCCTTCTATTCCTTTTTCTTAGAAGCAGAGTTTTAATGTAGTAGACTAAAGAATGTAATTCCTTGTGTTAACAGGTAAACAAATACACATTCTCTGAATATATAGCTAATCCTTCTCTTAGTATGCCATGGGAAACATGTGACATCATTATTTCATACAAAATGATAGATGCATTAAACATTTACCAACCAAAGTTGCTGATCTAAGGTCTTACTCACATCCCATATTGAACATGAAAATTTTATTCTCATCAACACCACTAACTGCAAATCACTGTTGGATAATATGAGCATTTCTAACAATATAGTGCTACCCATAAAATAGTCAAGCATCCCAAAGCATCAGCACAGTAGCTTATAGGGCCACTAGGATCACTAAAGCACATGCTAGGTTGGCTTGTCACACGTTCATAAATTCAAAGTTACTGTTTATCCCCAAAACTTTGAACTACTGAGGAAAGCTACAATAAAGTCAGATGTAGGGTACTGCCATTTCATTCCCTGAGTGGAAATCCACTTAAGTGGTAGACTGGCTGATGTGCCTCACTCCTGACCCCTGTGTCAATATGAAGGGCAGGGTACATTTGAGGAAAAGTGAGGTAGAGAATGGGGTCAACATAGAAACAGATACTTTACAAGGATTAAAATGAGGTGGATACTGTGGAAAGCTTGAGCCCTGTTGCTGCTACTTTGCCCCAAAAGGCTGTTTAGCAGGAAAAGGGACCAAAAAATAAGGAAGTGAGGAGTGCATATCAGGATGTGAGCCTGCTGGAGAATGAGGCAGAAAAGGACATGAGTCATAACTCCTTTTGTTGGAAATTTGTTGTGGGGAGGTTCTTTCTAGCACTCCTTGAACACGATGTACCTCCTACCCAACTTATAATTAATCCCAACAAATAATTAATTACAACCAAGAAGACACCATCATAATGCCAATTAAGTAAAAGACATCTGGGGAAAAAATGGCAGCAGAATAAACAGACGTATCCGAAGCCCTGAACCTGAGCATATAGAAAGAACTGAGGGTTGTAAGGGGAGTGTTTGTTGGCAAGTTAAGAAAAAGCTATACTCCACAAGAAGGTGAGGGACTGATGGATGGGGATCTCCTGACCAGGAAGCCCCTCTCCTGCAGGGTTTCCTCCTAGAGCCACCAGCTCAGACACAAAGACTATGTCATCTTGAAGGGTAAAGTGGATGTTATTGGAAGCCTGAAAATCTACAACTACAGAACACAACGAAATGCTGCCAACCCCAGAACACCGGTCTCGAATTGGCACAAACACTCAGATTCAGAGGAACCCTACATTCCACACAGAAAGTTCAGACTTCACATGGGATAAGAAGAGAGAACTATATAAGCAGACACCTTGAGAGACTTGGGGAGACAAAGAAGCAGTCTACATATGAAAGAAAAGCAGATATCACCAGAAAAGGAAGTAAATTAAATGGAGTCAAGCAACTTGCCAGAGAAGGAATTCAGAGATATGATCATAACGTGGCTGAAAAGAATGAAAGACAAATTCAACAATATGAGTAAGAACTGAGAGAAAATGAAGAAGAACCAAAAAAAATGACATTGCTGCTGTAAAGAACTCAATAGAAAGCATCAAAAGTAGACTAAAAGAAGCAGAGGACCACATCAGTGAGCTAGAAGAAAAGGTAGAAAAAAATACCCAAATAGAGCAGCTTCTAGAAAAAAATATTAAAAACCAGGAAGACAGCCTAAGGAACTTTGGGACAACAAAAAACAAAACAACATCTGCATAAAGGGATTCCAGAAGGAGAGGGAACTGAGCAAGGAATAGAAAACTTGTTTGAGGAAATAATGACAAAAAACTTCCCTGATATAGGGAAGAAAAAACTCACACAAATCCAAGAAGCTCACCGAGTCCCAAGCAAAATGAACCCCAAAAGACAGATACCAGAGCACATTATAATTAAATTGGCAAACACCAAACACAAAGTAAGAATCTAAAAAGCAGCCAGAGAGAGACAAAAGATTACCTACAAAGGAACCCCCATCAGAGTAACAGCTGATTTCTTAACAGAAACTCATCAGGCCAGAAGGGAATGAAATGAAATATACAAAGTCATATAAAGGAAGGGTCTGAATCCAAGAATACTGTATCCAGCAAGGCTATCAATCAAAATTGAAAATGAAATCAGGAGCTTCACAGACAAAAAAGGACTAAGGGAATTCATAACCACCAAATCAGCAATGCAAGAAATGCTAAGGGGTCAGCTGTAAAAAAAAAAAAAAAAAAAAAAAAAAGAAGCAAAGAAGGAACACAGAGGTAAAGAATAACAATGGCAACAAGTAAGTACCTATTAATAATTATTTTAAATGTATATGGATTAAATACCCCAATCAAAAGACATAGGGTAACGAATTGGATAAGAAAACATGATCTATATATCTGCTGTATACAAGACAACCCACCTCAGAAAAAAAGACACAAACAGACTGAAGGTGAAGGGATAGAAAATGGTTTTTCAGGCAAATGAAAATGAAAAATAAAGCTGGGGTAGCAATAATTATATCTGACAAATTAGATCTCAAAGTAAAGAACATAACAAGAGACAAGGAAGGTCAAGTCACGTTATAATACTAAAGGGAGCAATCCAACAAGAAGAAGTAACTCTGGTAAACTTAAATGCACCCAATACAGGAGCACCCAAATACATAAAAATAAAATAAAAACTCCTGGTGGATATGAAGGGAGAGATTGACAGCAATACAATCATAGTAAGAGACTTTAATAACCCACTATCACCACTGGGCAAATCCTCTACACAAAAAATAAGCAAAGAAACGTCAATCCTCAATGACTCACTAGACCACATGGAATTAGTTGACATCTTCAGAATATTTTACCACAAAGCCACAGAATATACATTCTTCTCAAGTGCACATGGGTCATTTTCAAAGACAGACCATATGTTGAGTCATAGGCAAAGTCTCTTCAAATTCAAAAAGATAGAAATCATATCAAGCATTTTCTCAGATCACAGTGGCATAAAAATGGAAATCAACTACAATAAAAACAATCCAAAGAAATCAAACACATGAACACTAAATGGAATAATATTAAACAATGACTGGGTAACCAGAGAGATCAAGGGAGAAAAAAAAATACATCATGGCAAGAAATGACAATGAAAATGCAACAATCCAAAATCTATGGGACACAGTGAAACAAGTCTCGAGAGGGAAGTTCATAGCTCCACAAGCCTAATCCAAAAAATAAAAACAATGGGAAGATATGTATACATGTAACACATTAATAAAAAAATAAAATAAAATAAAAAATAAATTAAAAAACCAAAAAGAAACAAACAAACAAGCAAAAAAAAAAAAAACAAGAAATAATGGTAATAAATTACCTAACTCTACAATCAAAGAGTTTGAAAGACAGCAACAAGAAAAGCCCAGTGTAAGCTGAAGGAAGGAAATGATAAAGATCAGAGTGGAGATAAACGACATAAAGACCAAAGAAACAGGGAGAAATCCAAGATAGTGGCATAGGTAAACACCTATACTGCTGCCTCGCACAACAATTTCAAAACTACAACTATAAGACAGAACGGACATCATCCAGAACCACAGGAAAGCTGGCTGAGTGGAAGTTCTACAGCTAGAGGGAAAGAGAGGGGCTCACAGAGACCCAGAGGAGCTGCAAAAAGCTGAGGTACGGAGACACGCGCGAGGAGAGAGCGGGTGCCGGAGTACCTGGCTGGCTTTCTCTGGCGGGAGGGAGATGGAGACTCTCAAAGGCATTGAACCCCTTGTCCTGCGACACTAAACCCCAGATCCAGCTGAAACTCATACGGGGGGAGTTTGGACTGTGAAAAGGGAGAAGTGCACGGAAATTTAGGGGAGTTGCAAAGGATCGGAGGTCTGGTCGCGCACGGCACCACGAGGAGGACAGATTGCTGATTGTGCCGCTGGCTTTCACGAGTGGGCGGGAGACAAACCCTCCGAACTGTGCCACTTCTGACTCCACTAAGCCCCTGTTTTGGGCGAAACCCTGGAGACCTAGACTCGTGTGGTCCTGGTTCGCAGGGGAGCCGGAAAGGCAGCGGTTAGAGGCACTGCGGGTGCGCGCGCGCACAAGGACCACTCCAGCCATTACCCAGTCACGTGAGACTCAGGGGCTGTGGAGGGTGGGGCCGACTGGAAGGCAAGGCGGTCCCTTAAGCCCTGAAACTCCACCCCTCCCAAGCTCAACAGAGGCTTCTTTGGCTGAATCCAGCACAGAAGTTTCCCCGGCACAGTGAAAATGCCGAGACAAGGGAAGGGATTACAAGGAAAAGAAATGGAGGAAAAAAAACGACTGGATATAGAGTTCAAAACCACGCTTATAAGGTTTTTCAAGAATATGCTAGAAAAGATGGATAAATTTAGTGAGACCCAAGAGGAGATGATAAATACACTGACTGAAATAAAAACTATTATACAGAGTACTAACAGCAGACTAGAGAAAGGCAAGGATCAAGTCAAAACTTTGAAATATAAAGAAGCAGAAAACATTCAACTGGAAAAGCAAGAAGAGAAAAGAATCCAAAAATGTGAAGATAATGTAAGGAGCCTCTGGGACAGCTTCAAGCGTACCAACATCAGAATTGTGGGGGTGCCAGAAGAAGAGAGAGAGCAAGATACTGAAAACCTGTTTAAAGAAATAATAACTGAAAAATTCCCACATCTGGTAAAAAAAATAGACTTACAAGTCCAGGAAGCACACAGAATCCCAAAGAAAAGGAATCCAAAGAGGACTACACCAAGACACATCATAATTAAAATGCCAAGAGCAAAAGAGAAAGAGAGAATATTAAAAGCAGCAAGGGAAAAACAGTTTATTACCTACAAGGGAGCACCCATAGGACTGTCAGCTGATTTCTCAACAGAAACGATGCAGGCCAGATGGGAGTGGCAAGAAATATTCAACGTGATGAACAACAAGAACCTACAACCAAGAATAATCTATCCAGCAAAGCTATCATTCAGAATTGAAGGGCAGATAAAGACCTTCACAGAGAAGAAAAAGCTAAAGGAGTTCATCAACTCCAAACCAGTATTATATGAAATGCTGAAAGGTACTCTTTTAGAAGAGGAAGAAGAAAAAGGTAAAAGACAAAAAATTATGAACAACAAGTACACATCTATCAACAAGTGAATCTAAAAATTAAGTGAATTAAAAATCTGATCAACAGAATAAACTGGTGAATATAATAGAATCAGGAGCACAGAAAGGGAGTAGACTGATAATTCTCAGGAGGACAAAAATCATAAAGCATCAAACAGACTGTGAAATTATAGCAGAAAGATTAAGGTTAGGTGAGGTAGATAAGTGATCAATCAAAGGACTTGTATGCATGCTTATAAACATAACCAATGATCACAGACACTGGGGGGTCGGGGTACGCCTAGGAGGGAGGGGGGGCAATGGGGAGATATGTATAAAAAATTAATAAAAATTAATTTAAAAAAAAGACCGAAGAAACAATACAAAAGATCAACAAAACCAAGATGGACCTCTACCCAGGCTCACCAAGAATCAAAGCGATTAGACCCAAATGAACAAAATCAGAAATGGAAGAGGAGAAATAATAACAGACCGCTCCGAAATACAAAGGATTGTTAAAAAATACTATGAACAACTCTATTCCAACAAACTGGACAACCTGCAGGAAATGAACATATTTCTCAAAAAATATAACCTTCCAAAACTCAAGAAGAATCTAAAGATCTCAATAGGCCAATAACTATGAAAGAAATTGAAGCAGTTTTCCATCCCTTCACCCTAAGTCTGTGTGCATCTTTTTTTATGAGGTGGGTGTCTTATATACAACAAACAAAAGCCTGGGGCCAGACAGCTTCACAGGAGAATTTTACCAAACAGTCAATGTATAATTAAAACTTATTCTCCTCAGACTATTCCAAAATATTGAAGAAGAAGGAACACTTGCAAGCTCCTTCTATGAAGCCAGCATCACCCTAATACCAAAACCAGATACAGACAACATAATGCAAGAGAATTACAGGCCAATATCCTTCATGAACACAGATGCCAAAATCCTCAACAAAATTCTAGCAAATATGCTCCAGCAGTACATCAGAAAGATCATACACCATGACCAAGTAGGATTTATCCTGGGGATGCAAGGATGGTACAATATCCAGAAATCAATAAATGTGATATATCACATAAACAAATTGAGAGATAAATATCACATAGTCATATCAATTGATGCAGACAAAGCATTTGACAAAATCCAACACCCTTTCTTGATAAAAATTCTCAACAAAGTGGGAATAGAAAGATCATACCTCAACATAATAAAAGCAATATATGATAAATCTGGAGCTAACATCATATTCAATGGGTAAAAACTAAAACCATTTTTCCCTAAGAACAGGAACAAGACAGGGATACCCACTCTCACCACACCTGTTTGACACAGTACTGCAAGTATTAGCCATTTCAATTATACAAGAAGAAGAAATAAAAGGCATACAAATTGTGAAAAAAAAATGAAGTAAAGCTGTCCTTATTTGAAGATGACATGATGTTGTACATAAAAATTCCGAAAAGACTGCATCAAAAAACTAATGGAATTAATAAATGAATTCGGCAATGTAGCAAGATACAAAATTAATGCCAAGAAATCTATTGTATTTCTATACACCAATAGTGAATTTACAGAATGAGAGACTAAGAATGCAATCCCATTTACCATTGCACCAAAATAATTAAGATACCTAGGAATAAACTTAATTAAGGAGGTAAAAGTCCTATATGCGGAAAACTACAGGACACTGCAAAAAGAGATAGAGGAACACGTAAACAAATGGAACAGCATACCATGCTCATGGATCCGCAGTATTAACATCATTAAAATGTCCATACTACCCAAAGCAACCTATAGATTCAATGCACTCCCCATTAAAATTTCTTCACTGATACCACTCTTAGGGCAATGGAACTTAAAGAGAAAATAAACAAATGGGACTACATCAAAATAAAAAGCTTTTGCACATCAAAGGAAACCATCAACAAAACAATAAGAAAGACCATTGTATGGGAAAACATATTTGCAAATGTTATCACTGATAAAGGTTTAATCTTCAACATCTACAAGCAACTTACACAACTTAAGAAAAGGAAGATAAATGATCAATTAAAAAATGGACAATGGACCTAAATAGAACCTTTTCAAAAGAAGACAGAAGGAAGGCGAAGAGACATATGAAAAGATGCACAGTCACTAATTATCTGAGAGATGCAAATCAAAATGACAATGTGGTACCATCTCACACCCATCAGAATGGCAACAAATCAACAAATGACAATTGCTGGTGAGGATGCAGATAAAAAGGAACCCTAGTGCATTGCTGGTGGGAATGCAGACTAGTGAAGCCAATGTGGAAAAGAGTATGGAGTTTCCTCAGAAAACTAAAAATGGAGCTCCCATTTGACCCAGTAATCCCAATTCTAGGATTATATCCCAAGAAACTGGAAAAAAACAATCAGAAAGGATATATGCACCCCTACCTTCATAGCATCACAATTCACCATAGCTAAGATTTAGAAACAGCCTAAATGCCCATCAGCAGATGAGTGGATTAGAAAACTATGGTTCATCTACATAATGGAATACTATGCTGCTATAAAAAGAAGGAATTCTTACCATCTACAGCAGCATGGATGGATCTGGAGAGCATTATGTTAAGTGAAATAAGGCAGGCAATGAAAGAAAAATACCACATGATCTCACTCATTTATGTCATATAAAGAACATTATAACCTGATGAATAAAAAGATAGATACAACAGCAGTAAAACACCAAACAGACTGAAATTACAGTGGGAAGGGTGTGGATTGTTGGGGAGGGAGGGAAGTAGATCAACCAAAGTACTTGTATGCATGCATATAAGCAAACCAATGGACACAAGACACTGGTGAGGTGGAATGAGGGCATGTGACAGGGGGTAGTGGTGGCTGGGGGAAGTTCAATGGGGGAAAAGGAGATATATGTTCTAATATATGTAATATTTTAAACAATAAAGAAAGACTTTTGTACACAAAAAAGGTAGGCCAATCTGTCAAAAATATGTAAGTATCAACATACTTACAGTTTTTTCATTATTTTCAAAAGCTTCTCTGGCTTCTTCAAATGTGCAGAATTCTTCTTTGCATTCACGCTCAATATTTCCCTGTCTTATTTCTTCAAAAAGTCCATTAGCTCTTGGGTAGCGTTTTAGTACTGAATTTGCTTTTCCTCCTGTGAGGAAAACTGAAAAAGATATAATAATCATATACTTGTAATTAAAAACATGTAAAGTTAATATACAAGATTAAAACTGCTAGATACTCTTTAGAATACAGAGTCAACATCGTAAACCTCTTTCTGTGTGAGTCAGCAATGAAGTAGCATTTAGCTCTAAACCATCATATCTGCTATATTCTTCATCAAGTTAGTATGTCCTTTCAGTAGCAGGTGCTCTAGGCAAGGACAGTGATATAGTTTACTATGTTATATTCAGACTTTAGCATGTTCTTTCCAACCATGGGTGTTTAAATATAGTAACAATGATACCACCATTTATTTTTTAATACATTTTATTGATTTTTTTTTTACAGAGAGGAAGGGAGAAGGATAGAGTTAGAAATATCAATGAGAAAAAAACATTGGTTAGCTTCCTCCTGCATGCCCCCAAAGGGAGATAGGCCCACAACCAAGGTACACTGTCTTGATCAGAATCAAACCAGGGATTCTTGAGTCCATAGGCTGCTGCTTTATCCACTGAGCCAAACTGGATATGGCTGATACTACCATTTATACCCATTATTATAACTTGACACCCTGAGGTACTCTGCTGTTGGGCAGCAGTAAACAAATCACAACCTAATCTCTAGACTGTCAGTCTTTGTCCCTTAACTAAAAAATATAAAACTCCAATTGACCTAATGATATGAACCAAGAGGAGCTTTACTTGTATGAATAATAATAAAAAAAGATGTGACAAAATAATATTAAAAAAATTAAAGTAAATTTAGCCATAATTCATTCCAAGGAACACTAATAATTTTGTTCTAAATTCACTTAAGTTAAATATATTGAGACATTTAAATATATTCAACCAAATTTTACTTTCCTTCAGAAAAAGAAAATGCTGCATTACTTAGAGGCATTTTATATAAACACTAGAGGCCCAGTGAACAAAATTCGTGCACAGGGGAGGGGGGTGTCTTTCAGCCAAGCCTTCTCCCTCTCCAATCTGGGATCACATGAAGGATTGGGCCTAACGGGCAGTCAGACATCCCTTTCACAATCCAGGACTGCTGGCTCCCAACAGCTCACCTGCCTGCCTTCCTGATTGCCCCTAACCGCTTCTGCCTGCCAGCCTGATCACCCCCTAACCACTCCCCTGACAACCTGATTGATGCCTAACTGCTCCCCTGCTACCCTGTTTGCCCTTCACTGCCCTCCCCTTCAGGCTTGATCACGCCCAACTGCTTCCCCTTACAGGCCTGGTCCCTGCAAACTCCCTCCCCGGGTGGTCATCTTGTGGTGGCCATTTTGTGTCCACATGGGGACAGGATCTTTTGACCATATGGGGACAGTCATCTTTTGTGTTGGAGTGATGGTCAATCTGCATATTACTCTTTTATTAGGATGGAGGTCTGGTGTATAGGTGGGAGGCAGCTGGTTTGCTCTGAAGGTTGTCCTGGATCAGGGTGGGTGTTCCCTTGGGTCATAGGGTGGCATGGGCGAGGAGTCTGTGGTGGTTTCAAGGCTGGACACACCCCCCGGTGACCCAAGTGGAGGTCCTGGTATCTGGGATTCATTTATCTTCTACAATTGAAATTTTGTAGCCTGGAGCGGAGCCAAGCCTTCTGCTTGCGCAGCTATTGAAACTTTGTTGCCTTAAGCAGAGGCCTGGTCCAGCCACGGTGTGTGGAAAGCTTGGCTTCCTCCATCACCAGGGGCAACCCAAGTCTCGCTCCGTGGCAGCAGCCATTAAAACTTTGTTGCATTAAGCGAAGGACTGGGCCAGCCATGGTTTGTGAAAAGCTTGTCTTCTTCCATTACCAGGTGCAACCCAAGGATCCCTCATGCTCTCTTTATGGCTGTAGCCATCTTGGTTGGGTTAATTTGCATACTCTCTCTGATTGGTTGGTGGCCATGGCTGGTGGCTCTGGCAGAGGAACAGTCGATTTGCATATTACTCTTTTATTAGATAAGATTCAAAATGCACATTTATGATCCAATAAAATAAAGGCAGGAGGAGAAACCAATATTGCAGCATAGGTGAACACCTAAGCTGCTGCCTCTCAAAACAATTTCAAAATTACAACTAAAAGATAGAACGGACACCATCCAGAATCACAGGAAAGCTAGCTGAGTGAAAATTCTACAACTAGAAGTAAAGAGAGTGACTCACAAAGACTCAGAGGAGCTGTAAAAAGCTGAGCTCCTGGAGAGGACAGGCAGAGGAGGGTCTGGCTGGCTTCCTCTAGCGCAGTGGTTCTCAACCTTTTTTAATGAAATGGAAGAAAACAAATGACTGCATATAGAGTTCAAAACTATGGTTATAAGGTTTTTTCAGAATTTCCTAGAAAAAAATGGATAAATTTAGTGAGACCCAGAGGAGATGAAAAAGGACCAACTAGGGATGAAAAAGGACCAACTAGAAATTAAACATATAATAACTGAAATAAAAAATAGTATATAGAAACCTAACAGCAGACTAGAGGATCACAAGAATCAAATCAAAGATTTGAAATACGAAGAAGGAGAAAACATTCCACTGGAAAAGAAAAGGAAAAAGAATAAAAAAATGGGAAGATAGTGTAAGGAGCCTCTGGGACAACTTCAAGTGTCCCTACATCTACATATGGGGGTTCCAGAAGAAGAGAGAGAGCAAGATACTGAAAACCTATTTGAAGAAATAATGACTGAAAACTTCCCCCACTTGGTGAAAGAAATAGACTTACAAGTCCAGGAAGTACACAGAACCCCATATAAAAGGAATCCAAAGAGGACCACACCAAGACACATCATAATTAAAATACCAAGAGCAAAAGACAAAGAGAATATTAAAAGCAGCAAGAGAAAAACAATTAAATACCTACAAGGGTGCACCCATACAGCTATCAGCTGATTTCTCAACAGAAACAAAGCAGGCCAGACGGGAGTGGCAAAAAATATTCAACGTGATGAATAGCAAGAACCTACAACCAAGAATAATCTATCCAGCAAAACTATCATTCAGAATTGAAGGGCAGATAAAGACCTTCACAGAGAAGAAAAAGCTAAAGGAGTTCATCAACTCCAAACCAGTATTACATGAACTGCTGAAAGGTACTCTTTTAGAAGAGGAAGAAGAAAAAGGTAAAAGATAAAAAATTATGAACAACCAATACATATCTATCAACAAGTGAATCTAAAAATTAAGTGAATTAAAAATTTGATCAACAGAATAAACTGGTGAATATAATAGAATCAGGAGCACAGAAAGGGGGAGAGGGGGGAGGGGTGTACAGGGAGAGACTGGACAAAAATCACACCTATGGACTCATCAATGGGGTGGAGGTAAGGGTAGAGGGAGGGGTGGGAGTTGGGTGGAGGGGACCTATGGAGGGGAAAAAAGAGAAACAAATGTAGTAATCTGAATAATAAAGATTTAATTTAAAAAAAAGTAGCAAGACTGATGGTGGTAGAAGAGTCTAGACATGGCAGAACAGAGCCACTGAGGATAAAGCTGCATCTTTTATCCCCTTTACCTTTTTCTTTTTTATCTCTAACCTCAGATCATAGAAGTTTTCATTTGGAACTACACACCCAAGGCAGGGAAGGAGGCTTGGACTTGCGGTGCCTGAGGAGACATGGGAAGGGAAGTAGAGCAGGAAGACTTGGAAAAGTAGTAGCCAGAAAGAAGTCCTGCATTGGAACATTATCAGGCATTCAAACTGCAATGGCCATTTTCCCTAGGAAAAGCTACCTCCTCCCAACACCCAGAGTGTAGGTGAAGGACAAAAACCCTGTCTTAGGAATACAGCCTGCCACACCTTGCACTTTGAACTTTACTGAGAAAACAAAGGCAGGGACCAAGCTTATGGATTTGAACACTCTCAAGGAGCCATCAATGACCAGAGTGGAGTGGGGACATCGAGGGTAATAAAAACGCCAGGGTCCCAGATGACCCCATTGGTCAGTGGCAACTGGAAAACAATTTAAAAAGCAAGAGAATCTAAGGGAGCTTTCGGACATCATGAAAAAAAAAAAACACATCATTTGCCTCAGGGGTGCAAGAAGGAGAGGAAGCTGAGCAAGGGATAAAAGACTTGTCTGAAGAAATAATGACAGAAAACTTACCTGACTTTGCGAAAAGTCACACAAGTCCATGAAACACAGAGACTCCCAATCAAGATAACCCTCAAAAGACCAACACCAAGACACATCATCATTAAATTTAAATGTAAAAGACAAAGAATCTTAAAGACTGCAAAAGACAAAAAGTTACCTAGAAGGGATCTCATTAGACTATTAACTGATTTCTCAACAGAGACACATCAGGCCAGAAGGGAACGGAATGAAGCATACAAAGTGATACAAAGCAAGGGACTAAATCCAAGAATACACTATCCAGCAGGGCTATTATTCACAAGTAGAGGCCCGGTATATGAAATTTGTGCACAGGGGGGTGAGGGGAGGTGTCCCTCAGCCCAGCCTGCACCCTCTTCAATATGGGACCCCTCGAGGGATGTTGTACTGCTCATTTAGGCTGGATCCCAGTAGAATTGGGCCTAAAAGAGCAGTTGGACATCCTGCTCACAATCCAGGACTGCTCACTCCCAACTGCTCGCCTGCCTACCTTCCTGATTGCCCTAACTGCTTCTGCCTCCCACCCTGATCACATCCTAACCAATCCCCTACCAGCCTGATTAATGCCTAACTACTCCCTGCCAGCATGCCCCTAACTACCCTCCCCTTAGGCCTGGTCATCCCTAAATGCCCTCCCCTGTAGGCCTGGCATCCCCCCAACTGCTCCTCCCTGCAGGTCTGGGTCCCCCACAACTGCCCTTCCCTGCAGGCCCAGTTGCCCCCAACTTCCCTTATCTGCTGGCCTGGTCATCTCTAACTGCCCTTCCCTGGTGGTCTGATCATCCACAACTGCCTTCCCTTGCAGGCCATCTTGTGGTGGCCATCTCATGTCCACATGGGGGCAGACATCTTTGATCACATGGGGGCAGCCATCTTCTGTGTTGGAATGATGGTAAATCTGCATATTACTCTTCTATTAGATAGGATAGAGGCCTGGTGCATCAGTGCGTGCCAGCTGGTTTGCCCAGAAGGGTGTCCCAGATCAGGGTGGGGGTTTCCTTGAGGCATGGGGTAGCCTGGGTGAGGAGTCTGTGGTGGTTTGCAGGCTGGACATGCCCCCCCAGCGACCTAAGTGGAGGTCCTGGTATCTGGAATTTATTTATCTTCTACAATTAAAAATTGTAGCCTGGAGTGGAGCCAAGCTTCCTGCTCACTCTGTGGCCGCAGCCATTTGTGTTGGGATTTATTTATCTTCTATAATTGAAACTTTGCTGTCTTAAGCAGAGTCCAAGGAGGCCAGAGCTGCAAAAATCTTGGCTTTTTCCATCACCAGGGGCAACCCTGGCCTCCTGCTCTCTCCATCTCTGTGGCTGCCACCATTTTTGTTTGGATTTATTTATCTTCTATAATTGAAACTTTATAGCATTGAGTGGAGTCCTGGTCCAGTCAGGGTGTGTGGAAAGCTTGGCTTCCCCATTGCTCGGGAAACCCTAGCCACCTGCTGCTCTCTCAGTGGCCACAGCCATTTTGGTTGGGGTTAATTTGCACACTTGCTCCTGATTGGCTGGTGGGCATGGTTGGTGGTTGTGGCTTGTGGTGTAGCAGAGGTATGGTCAATTTGCATATTATTCTTTTATCAGATAGTATTGAAGGTGAAAACAGAATATTTACAGAGAAAAAAAAGGCTAAAGGAGTTTATTTTAAAACTAAGCCAATAATGTAAGAAATGGTAAAGGGACTGTTACAAAAAGAAGAAATAAGGGAAGAAGGAACAAAGGCAAAAAGAATAAAAATGGCAACAAACAATCATGTATCAATAATAACCTTAAACGTAAATGCTCCAATCAAAACACATAGGGAAGATGAATGGATAAGAAAACATGATTGCCAAAACCGGTTTGGCTCAGTGGATAGAGTCAGCCTGCAGACACTAGGATCCCAGGTTCGATTCCGGTCAAGGGCATGTATCTTGGTTGCGGGCACATCCCCAGTAGGGGCATGCAGGAAGCGACTGATCAATGACTCTCATCGATGTTTCTAACTCTCTATCCCTCTCCCTTCCTCTCTGTAAAATATCAATAAAAATTATATTTTAAAAAAAGAAAAAAGAAAACATGACTGATATATATGCTATCTACAAGAAACCCACCTCAGAACAAATGACTCACATAGACTGAAAGTGAAGGAATGGTAAAAATTTTCTAAGCAAATGGAAATAAAAAAAAAAAAAGAAAAAAGCTGGGGTAGCAATACTTATATCTGAAAGAATAAACCTCAAAATGAAGGCCAGCACATCAAGCCTCAGAGGGAAAGCAGGGTAGTGTGGGGGGCTGGGGGAGGCACAAGACATCAACAAAGGACTTGTATGCATACATATAATCATAATCAAAGGACACAGACAGTAGGGGGTTCGGGTCATGTGCCATGGGGGGGGGGGAGGCTAGAGAGAATCAATGGGGGAAAAGATACATATGTAATACTTTCAACAATAAATAATTTAAATTAAAAAGACACAATTGTAGAACTCAGAAAAAGAAATAAATAAATTTAAAAAAATAACATCAAAGAGATAAGGAAGGCCACTTCATAATACTAAAGGAATCAATAAAACAACAGGCTATAATTCTGGTAAACATATATGTACCTAATATAAGAGCATCTAAATATATAAAAAAAATTCTGGATGATATCAAGTGAGAGAGTGACAGCAATGTAATCATAGTAGGGGACTTTAATATTCCACTAACATCACTGGATAAGTCTTCTACAAAAAAAATCAACAGGTTAACAGCAATCCTAAATGACACTCTAGAAAAGAAGGAACTAGTTTACATCTCCAGAATATTCTATCCTAAACCTATGGAATATCCATTCCTCTCAGGTGCACATAGGGCATTTACAAACGTAGAACCCATGTTAGGACACAAGCTAAGTCTCTACAAATTGAAAAAGACTGAAATAATATCAAGCATCTTCTCAGACCACAATAGCATAAAATTAAAAATCACCTATATTAAAAGCTCTCAAAAACAAGCAAATACATGGAAATTAAATAGCATGTAATTAAACAATGAATAAGCTACCAAAGATATCAAAGAAGAAATAAAAAAACATCCTAGAAATAAATTAAAATGAACACACAACAATCTAAAATCTATGGGACACAGTGAAAGCAGTCCTGAGAGGGAAGTTCATAGCACTACAGGCCTACCTCAAAAAAGAACAAAAACTGGTAATAAGTTATCTAATTCTACAACTTAAAGAATAAGAAAGATAACAACAAGAAAATCCCAGAATAGGTAAAAGGAAGGAAATAATAAATATCAGAGCAGAAATTAAAAAAATGGAAAAGAACTAGTCAAAATTTAAGCATACATTGACTGAATTAAAGAATAATATATAGATTCAACAGGAGACAAGAGGATCCCAAGAATCAGGTCAAAGATTTGAGATATGAGGAAGCAAAACAAAAACAAAAACAAAAACAAAACACCCAACTGGAGGGGCAAAAAGAAAAAATAAGCAAAAATATGAAAATAGTGTAAGGAGCCTCTGGAACAACTTCAAGCATACCAACATCTGAAGATGGGGTGCCAGAAGAAGAGAGAGAACAAGAAATTAAAAACCTATTTAAAGAAATAATGACAGAAAACTTCCCCTACCGGGTGAAAGAAATAGAGTTACACGTCCAGGAAGTGCAGAGAGCGCCAAACAGAAGAATCCAAAAAGGACCATACCGGGGATGAAAAAATGGCGGTGGTATAAACGGACATGTCCCTAGCCTTGTCCCTGAGCAGACAAAGAGAACAGCCAAGGGTCGCATGTGGAGTGTTTGTTGGTGAGTTATACTGCAGGAGAAAGTGGGGACTGCTGGATGGGGCTCCACTGATAGGGGTAGCCCACACAACTGCCAGGTTCCGTCCCTAAGCCACCAGCTCGGATGCGGAGACCGCAACCTCTTGAAGGGGAAAGAGGATGGTTACGGAAGCCTGAAAATCTACAGCTGCAGCACTCACCAAACAGCTGTGAGCCCCAAAACACCAGTCCCCAATTGGCATAAAAACTCAGATGAAGAGGAGCTTTAAATGCCACAGGAAAAGGTCAGATTTTGCCTGGGATACGGAGAGAGAGAACTACATAACCAGACACCCAGAGAAGAGAAACCAAGGGCAGACAAAGATACAGCCTGAATATGAAAGAATAGCAGGCATCACCAGAAAAGGAAGTAAACTAAATGAAGGAAGGCAACCTGCCATAGAAAGAATTCAAAGAAATGGTCATAAGGTAGCTGAAAAGAATGGAAGGCAAATTTGACACTATGAGTAAGAATGAAGAGGAAATGAAGGAGAACCAAAAAGAAATGAAAAATGACATTGCTGCTCTAAAGAACTCAATAGAAAGCATCAAAAGTAGACTAGAAGAAGCAGAGGACCACATCAGTGATCTAGAGGACAAATTAGAAACAAGTACCCAAGTAGAGCAGCTTCTAGAAAAAAAATTAAAAGCAAGAGGAGAACCTAAGGGAACTTTGGGACATCACAAAACAAAACAACATCCACATAATAGAAGTACGAGAAGAGCAGAAACTGAGTAAGGGATAGAAAACCTGTTTGAAGAAATAATGACAGAAAACTTACCTGATAAAGAAAAGAAAAAAAAACACACACACAAATCCAGGAAGCTCAAAAAGTCCCAAGCAAAATGAACCCCAAAAGACTGACACCAAGACAAATTATAATTAAATTGGCAAACACCAAGGACAAAGTAAGAATCTAAAAAGTGGACAGAAAGAGATAGAAAATTACCTACAAAGGAACCCACATCAGATTAGCAACTGATTTCTCAACAGAAACTCATCAGGCCAGAAAGGAATGAAATGCAAAGGAAGGGTCTGACTCCAAGAATACTGTAGCCACCAAGGTTATCAATTAAAATTGAAGATGAAATCAGGAGCTTCACAGACAAAAAAGGACTAAGGGAATTTATTACCACCAAATCAGCAATGCAAGAAATGCTAAAGGGTCTGCTGTAAAAAAAAAAAAAATAGTAGTGAAGAAAAAACACAGAGGTAAAGAATAAAAATGACAACAAATAAGTACGTATAAATAAGTTTAAATGAAAATGGATTAAATGCGCCAATCAAAAGACATAAACAAACAGATTGGATAAGAAAACAAGACCCATATATCTGCTCTCTATAAGAATACCACCTCAGGGAGAATCCAAGATGGCGGCATAGGTAAACACCTACCCTGCTGCCTCGCACAACAATTTCAAAACTACAACTAAAAGACAGAACGGACATGATCCAGAACCACAGGAAAACTGGCTGAGTGCAAATTCTATAACTAGAGGAAAAGAGAGGGGCTCACAGAGACCCAGAGGAGCTGCAAAAAGCTGAGGAGAAGACAGAGAACTGCTGGAAGGGGCTCTCCCGGCCAGGCAGGCCCACTGCCACGGGGCATTTGTCGGCCAGAGCCACCAGCGCGAACGCAGAGCCTGAGCCATCTTGCAGTGGGAGGTGGATGTCTGCGGTGGTCTGAAGCCTTCGGCTGGGCACCCATCAAGCAGCCAGGGACCCGGGGACCCAGAACTCTGCTCTCCAATCGGCGCAGACACGCGGTGGAACCAGAGATCCACAGAGCACACGGACAGGTCAGATTGCGCGTGAGATAAGGGGGAGGTAGATGTCTGCCGAGGTCTGAAAGCTGCGGCTGACGGAGGTACAGACAGAACAGCCGGGGGCCCAGAGCTCGGCTTCCCAGGCGGCATGGACGCACAGGCAGCGGATTCGGAGATCCACGCGGCGCGGAAGGGTCAGATTTCGCCTGGGTCAGGGTGAGGTCTCCTAGACCAGCACAACAGAGACGTGCACACTGTGGGAGCCGGTCTGTGGGAAAGCTGCCTCTGGAGAGGTCTGCAGAGATGGTCAAGGCGTGATCCCTGAGTGTGAAGGCAAACCCTCTGAGCTGTTGACAGAGGGGAGCTCTGGAAAACGACTCTTTTTTTTTTTTCTGGGGCAGAGGGACAGCCTGGGAGTTACTACAGTGTCCCGACTGCAAAACCCCCACAAACTGGCTTTGAGAACCACAGAGTAGCAGGATCTGAGCACAGCCTAGAGAGGTCCTGTGCTTTGTCTCTGAGATCAATTCCGAAACAGTGGATGACACACAAATTGACTCTCGCATAACCACAAAAGAAAAAAGAGATTAAAACACCAAGAGGGGAACACAGGGAGCTGCAGCGCCTTTCCTGCTGGGAAACAGGAGTGTCAAGCAGAATAATAGTGGAAGTGAAGGACCATTCTATTTTTCTTCTTTTTTTTTATTTTTCCTTTTTCCTTTTTCCTTTTTTTTTAAATTTTTCATTTTTTATTTTTCATTTTCACATATTTTAATTAAAAGAATATTTTTTCTTTCCACCTCAATTGATTATACCTTTATAATTATTACATTTTTGTTTTAAACTCCTATATATAATTTCAAATCCCCTACCACAAGTCCACACAAAACTCTCTCTTCTTGTCTTCACTAGCCAAAAAGTTGTTTTTTCTCTATGTCCTTTTGTTGCTATTTGCCTGAAAAGTGATTATATTGATTTTTTGAAAAATTTTTTGTGAGATTGTTTTAGTTTATTCTACTTGTTTTATTTTGGTTTTTGCTTGCTTTGTTTTCTACCTCTCTTTTCCCTCAGCTCCCTCGATAACAGTTGCTATTTGCAATTTGCCTTAATCTCTAGGTACTGGTTGCTGGCCTTTATTGGGATTAGTGATTGTTCTATGGGAGTTGTCTCCTGACATCTATATTTTGTTCCTCTTTTCTCTCTTATACACTTTCCTTTCTCTCTGACTTTTTTTCTCTTCCTCTTTCCTACTCCTTCTTCTCCTTTTTATTTTCTGATTTTATTTTATTTCATTGTTCATTCATTTATCTTTTTTTTTCTTTCTCACTCTCCCAATTTAATTTTGGCATTTCTTCCTTTCCTTTTTTCGTCATTTTCTTCTTCTTCTTTCTCTATTTACCCCTAATTTTCCTTCATTGGTGGTCACTTTATTTGTGATTATTAACATCTTGAATACATTTCTACTCAGTGCCTTGTGTGCTGTACCTGGTCATATTCTAGTTTGTGCCTTTCAATCAACGTAGGAAAGAGAACTACATAGCCAGACACCCAGAGAAGAAAGACCATGGGCAGAAAAAGAAACAGCACACATAAGACAGAAAGGCAGGTTTCACCAGAAAAGGAAGTAAACGAAATAGAACCACAAATAAGCCTACCAGAGAAAGAGTTCAGAGAAATGATCATAATATGGTTGAAAAGAATGGAAGACAAATTTGACAATATGAGTAAGAGCCAAGAGGAAATGAAGAAGAACCTAGAGGAGGTGCAGAATAAACAAGAAGAAATGAAAAATGACATCACTGCTATAAAGAATTCAATAGAGAGCATCAAAAGTAGACTAGAAGAAGCAGAGGACCGCATCAGTGAGCTAGAAGACACGGTAGGAAAAAATACCCAAGTACAGCACCTTCTAGAAAAAAAAGTTAATAAGCAAGAGGAGAGTCTAATGGAACTTTGGGATAACATGAGACAAAACAACATCCGCATAATTGCGGAAACTGAACAAGGATTAGAGAACGTGTTTGAAGAAATAATGACAGAAAATTTCCCCAATATAGAAAACACCCACACAAATCCAAGAAGCTCACAGAGTCCCAAGCAAAATGAACCCCAACAAACCAACACCGAGGCACATTATAATTAAACTGGCAAACACTGACGACAAAGTAAGAATCTTAAAAGCAACCAGAGAGAAACAGAAAGTTACCTACAAAGGAAACCCCATAAGACTAGCTACTGACTTCTCAACAGAAACTCGTCAGGCCAGAAGGGAACGGAATGAAATATACAAAGTCATGGAAAGGAAGGGTCTGAATCCAAGAATACTGTACCCTGCAAGACTCTCAATAAAAATTGAGGGTGTAATCAAAAGCTTCACAGACAAAAAAGGACTAAGAGAATATATTACCACCAAACCAGCAATGCAAGAAATGTTAAAAGGTCTGCTGTAATAAAAAGAAAGAAGAAGCAAAGAAGGAAATTGGGGGTATGGACTAAAAATGGCAACAGATAAGTACATATCAATAATAACTTTAAATGTAAACGGATTAAATGCTCCAATGAAAAGACATAGGGTAACCGATTGGATAAGAAAACATGATCCATATATCTGCTGTCTTGAAGAAACCCACCTTAGGAAAAGAGATACACACAGATTGAGGGTGAAGGGATGGAGGATGGTATTTCAGGAAAAGGGAAATGAAAAAAAAGCTGGGGTTGCAATACTTATATCTGACAAATTAGATCTCAAAGTGAAGGACATCACAAGAGATAAAGAAGGCCACTTCATAATACTAAAGGGAACAATCCAACAAGAAGAAATAACTCTGGTAAACATATATGCACCCAATATAGGAGCACCTAAATACATAAAAAAACGCTTTTAGGATATTAAGGGAGAGATTGACAGCAATACAATCATAGTAGGAGAATTTAATACCCCACTGTCACCATTGGACAAATCCTCTAAACAAAAAATCGGAAAAGAAACATCAATCCTAAATGACTCACTAAAACACATGGAATTAATTGACATCTTCAGAACATTTCACCCCAAAGCCACAGAATATACATTCTTCTCCAGTGCACGTGGTCATTTTCAAAGATAGATCATATGTTGGGTCATAAGAAAAGTCTCTTCAAATTCAAAAAGATAGAAATCATATCAAGCATTTTCTCAGACCACAGCACCGTAGAACTGGAAATCAACTATGATAAAAACAATAGAAAGAAATCAAACACATGGAGACTAAACAGCATGCTATTAAACAACGACTGGTTAACCAGAGAGATCAAGGAAGAAATAAAAAACATCATGGCAACAAATGACAATGACAACACAACAATACAAAATTTATGGGACACAGTGAAAGCAGTCTTGAGAGGGAAGTTCATAGCCCTACAAGCCTACTGCAAAAAACAGCAAACAACGGTAATAAATTACCTAAACCTACAACTCAAAGAGCTAGAATGAGAGCAACAAAAAAAGCTCAGTGTACTCAGAAGGAAGGAAATAGTGAAGATCAGGGCGGAGATAAACAACTTGGAGACCAAAGAAGCAATTCAAAAGATCAACAAAACAAAGAGCTGGTTCTTTGAAAGGATAAACAAGATTGATTGACCGCTAGCCAGGCTCACCAAGAAGCAAAGAGAGAAGACCCAAATGAACAAAATCAGAAATGAAAGAGGAGAAATAACAACAGACCCTGTAGAAATACAAAGGATTGTCAAAAAATATTATGAACAACTCTATTCCAAAAAAATGGAACAACCTGCAAGAAATGTGTATTTTCCTAGAAAAATATAACCTGCCAAAACTCAATGAGGAGGAAACCAAACATCTCAATAGTCCAATAACTATGGAAGAAATTGAAGCAGTCATCAAAAAGCTTCCAGCAAATAAAAGCCCGGGTCCAGATGGCTACACAGGAGAGTTTTACTGAACATTCAAGGAAGAATTAAAACCTATCATCCTCAGACTATTCAAAAACATTCAATAAGAAGGAACACTTCCAAACACCTTCTATGAAGCCAGCATCACACTAATACCAAAAACAGATAAAGACAACACAATGAAAGAGAATTATAGGCCTATATCTCTCATGAACATAGATGCCAAAATCCTCAACAAAATTCTAGCAAACCGGATCCAGCAGTACATCAGAAAGATCATACACCATGACCAAGCAGGATTCATCCCAGGAATGCAGGGATGGTATAATATCCCCAAATCAATAAATGTGATACATCACATAAACAAATTGAGAGATAAAAATCACATAGTCATATCAATTGATGCAGAAAAAGCATTTGACAAAATCCAACACCCTTTCTTGATAAAAACTGTCAGCAAAGTGGGAATAGAAGGATCATACCTCAACATCATAAAAGCCATATATGATAAACCCACAGCTAACATCATACTCAATGGGTAAAAACTAAAACCATTTCCCCTAAGAACAGGAACAAGACAGGGATGCCAACTCTCACCTCTCCTGTTCGACATAGTCCTGGAAGTATTAGCCATTGCAATTAGACAAGAAGAAGAAATAAAAGGCATCCAAATTGGAAAAGAAGAAATAAAGCTGTCCTTATTTGCAGATGACATGATATTGTACATAAGAAACCCAAAGGACTCTATTCCAAAACTAATTGACTTGATTAATGAATTTGGCAATGTAGCAGGATACAAAATTAATGCTAAGAAGTCTGTGGCATTTCTATACACTAATAGTAAAATTATAGAAAGACAAACTAAAAAAGCAATCCCATTTACCATCGCACCAAAAAAATTAAGATACCTAGGAATAAATGTAACTAAAGAGGTAAAAGACCTTTATGCAGAAAACTACAGGACACTGAAAAAAGAGATAGAGGAAGATGTTAACAGATGGAAGAGCATACCATGCTCATAGATTGGGAGAATCAACATCATTAAAATGTCCATACTACCCAAAGCAATCTACAGATTCAACGCACTACCCATTAAAATACCAACGACATATTTCACAGATCTAGAAAGAATTCTTCAGAGATTCATCTGGAACAAAAAAAGACCACGGATAGCTACAGCAATTCTGAGAAAAAAGAATGAAGTAGGTGGGATCTCAATACCAGACTTCTAGCTATATTACAAAGCAACTGTTCTCAAAACATCCTGTTACTGGCACAAGAACAGACATATAGACCAATGGAATAGAATAGAGAACCCAGATATCCACCCAAACCACTATGCTCAATTAATATTTGACAAAGGAGGCATGAACATTCAATGGAGCCAAGATAGCCTCTTCAATAAATGGTGTTGGGAAAATTGGACAGATACATGCAAAAAATTGAAACTGAACCACCAACTTACAGCAAATACAAAAATAAACTCAAAATGGATACAGGACTTAAACATTAGAAGGGAAACCATAAAAATACTAGAGGAATCCACAGGCAGCACAATCTCAGATATATGCCGAAAGAACTTCTTCACTGATACTGCTCCAAAGGCAATGGAAGCTAAAGAAAAAATAAACAAATGGGACTACATCAAAATAAAAAGCTTTTGTACAGCAAAAGAAACCATCAACAAAACAACAAGAAAGATCACTGTATGGGAGAACATATTTGCAAATGTTATCACTGATAAAGGTTTAATCTCCAAAATCTACAGCCAACTTATACAACTTAATAGAAGGAAGATAAGCGATCCAATAAAAAAATGGGCAATGGACCTAAATAGAACCTTTGAAAAAGATGACAGAAGGAAGGCCAAGAGACACATGAAAACATGTTCAAAGTCACTAATCATCCGAGAGATGCAAATAAAAACGACAATGCGATACCATCTTACACCAGTCAGAATGGCAATCATCAACAAATCAACAAAGGACAAGTGTTGGCGAGGATGTGGAGAAAAAGGAACCCTTGTGCACTGTTGGTGGGAATGCAGACTGCTGCAGCCTCTGTGGAGAACTGTATGGAGTTACTTCATAAAACCAAAAATGGAACTCACATTTGACCCAGTAATCCCACTCCAGGAATATATCCTAAAAAACCAAAAACACCAATCAGAAAGGATATACGCACCCCTATGTTCATAGCAGCACAATTTAAAAACAGCCTAGGTGCCCGTCAGCAGATGACTCGATCAGAAAACTATGGTACATCTACACAATGGAATTCTATGCTGCCATAAAAAAAGAAGGGATTCTTAACATTTGCAGCAACCTGGATGGAACTGGGGAGCATTATGCTAAGTGAAATAATCCAGTCAATGAAAGAAAAATACCACATGATCTCACTCATTTATGGATAATAAAGAACATTATAAACTGATGAATAAAAAGATAGATACAGAGGTAGTAATGCATCAACCAGAACGTCAAATTACAGTGGGAAGAGTAGGGAGAGGTGAAGTAGATAAGAGATCAACCGAAGGACTCGTATGCATGCATAGAATCATAACCAAGGGACGCAAGACACTGAGGGATGGTGAGGGTATACATGGGATTGGAGTGGGGCAGGGCAATAGGAAGATATCTACACATGTAAGAAATTAATAAAAAAGAATATGATCATCTAGTTGTGAAGTTATTGTCTATAAAGAATGTTAAATAACAGCAGAGAATAGAGTTGCCAAGTGAGAAAAAACAGAGAAAGAATAAACTTAACTAAGAGGTAAAAGACCTGCACCAAGAAAACTGCTTGACAGTGAATAAATAGATAAAGAAATAAACAAGTGGGAGAATATACCATGTTTATAGATTTGTAGAAAAACATCACTAAATGCCCATATTACCCAATGCAATCTACAGTTTCAATGCAATCCCTATTAAAATACAAAAGGCATATTTCACAGACCTAGAACAAACACTCCAAAAATTTATATGGAATCAAAAAAGACACGGAAAGCTGCAGAAATCTTGAGAAAAAAGGACAAAGTAGAGGGAATCACAATATCAGATATCAAGTTATACTACAAAGCCAGTGTGGTTAGAACAGCCTAGTACTAGCACAAGAACATGTATATTGATCAACAGAACACAACAGAGAACCCAGAAATCAATGCAAACTATTATATTCAATTAATATGTGACAAAAGAAGTAAGAACATACATTGTAGCAGAGGCAGTCTCTTCAATAAATGGTGTTGGGACAATTGGGCGGGTATATTCAATAAAATGAAACTAGACCACCTACTTACAGGATACCTAAGAATAAACTCAAAATTGATAAAATACTTAAATGTAAGAAATGAAGCCATAAACGGCCCAAAAGAAAACATAGGCAGCAAAATCTCAGACATCCCTAGAAATATGTTTACCAATACATCTCCCAGGAGAATGGAAACTATGGAGAAAAGAAACAAATGAGACTATCCTAATATATAAAAGAGCTAGGTGCCATCATGACCAAAAGGAAAACCAGTCAGTCTTGAGTTGATCAGTTCTGTGATGGCGATGATGGCTAGGCCAGTGCAGAGATAGAGGGAGGGAGAGCGGGGCAGGAGCAAGGGGGAAGCCCCAGTTCCCTGCACCTCCTCCCACAGCCATAGCCCTTCCTGGTGTTATGATAAAAAGAGCTGTGTTTTTGTAACTCTGTCCAAGTAAAGTGTCTGTTGACTTCCAATCTTACTCTCCAAGCTTCCAGTTAATCCCTCTGGATGCATCATATCCAACCTCCAAAGGATCCAAGGATCAGGTTCAACTTTTGTTCCATAGTTGAGGAAACTGACCAATAAACACATGTGTCTCATGTCTCAGTGTCAACTCCCATGGGAATCTCTAGGTAATAACTCAGATTCTATATCTAGGGTATGTTTTCTTCTTTTTTTCCTGTTTAATTCAATCCCAGGAATCAAATAATACAATAAAGAATAAAATTTGGCTGAGACCAGTTTGGCTCACTGGATAGAGTGTCAGCCTGCGGACTGAGGGGTCCCAGGTTCGATTCCGGTCAAGGGCATGTATATTGGTTGCAGGCACATCCCCCGTGTGGGGCGTGCAGGAGGCGGCTGATCGGTGTCTCTCTCTCATCAATGTTTCTGGCTCTCTATACCTCTCTCTTTCTCTCTGTAAAAAATCAATAAAATATATATTTTTTAAAAAACGTTATAAAGAAGAATAAAATTTGTTCAGAGGGCTCAGCATTGTATTTCCAGGGCCTTTGGTCCCAGGCAAACCATAGAGTTCAGTTATCCTGAGATGAAAGAAAAGCTTAGTCACAAAGACATCTCATATTCACATACTAAGGACACGACATTAACCTAGGGGTAGAAAGGTCACAAGTGGAATAGAAGATGGAGCCATTTCCTTTCAGATTCAAACCAAGTTAACGAGGCAGAAGAAACAGTCCGGTAGGGAGTGTCACAGACCTCACAGGGACAGCACCTGGGTCTCCAGATATGATGAGAGGAGGGACGGGACTGGGTGAGAAGAAGTGTATGGAAAGGCCTGGGAATAGGAACAAGAGGGTGATATGCAGAAGGTGGGCTGCACTGGGTGATAAAAGGGCAAGCCTGTGGGAGGTGGCCAAGTGCCCTACCTCTGCTGAAGGGTACATGTGTCTGTCCTGGGAACTGCAGCTGATGAAAAAGGGGGCTATAGCTGTATGTGGAGAAGTTGCCAATGAGAGCCTCCCTACAACCACAGTATTCGGTGTTCTCAACACAGCAGAAGCATAGGATCATGTACACAACATCACAAAAGAAAAAGCATCCTATTCCCAACTTATTCACAGACTTCTATTTCTGATATCTATATTCCCAACTAGAGGCCCGGTACATGAAATTCATGTACGGAGGGGGTGTTCCCTCACCCCTGTCTGCACCCTCTGCAATTCGGGACCCCTACACTTTTTTCTTATGTAGCTAACCTCTTCACATTTAAAAAAATTAACTGAAATATCACCTACTCTAGGAAATCCTCTTTGAACAAATGTCTTTACAATCTGTATTAAGTATTTTCATAGTATACCATTCTTTTTCTTTAACAGCTACTTAGAGTGGATGCAATGTGGTTTTCATTCTTGCATCTGAAATTTTTCTTGTTGCTCTTGTACTAGCAAATCTTATCCAATTTACAATTGCCCTTCAAGGCCTTATATTTGGTTCAGTTTCTAGTTGGCTCCATGCTTTTTTTTTAAGCAATAAATTTGGGTTGTGATAGTAAGCTCACTGTAATCAAGCATGTAGGTCTCTCTATCTGAATATTTCTATAATATCTATCACTTTAGCATACCAGAGATTGTGTTCATTTATAGAAAATAACAATAAGTAGCATCTGATCATTTGATCTTCCAGTAATATTTTATAGCAAGATGTATTATTCCAGTAATGTAACTATTACAAAACTGAGGCATACAGAAATAAATTACATTGAACAATAAAGAATAACTCAAATATCAAAGCATAGTACACTTTGGGCCTACCTTGTCGTTCATGTGGAACTCAGCTTTCTTTAAAATAGGAGGGGATCCCATACTCATGAAGCAGCTACTTCTACACGTATTTTTTTATTTAATTCATAGCACATACCCTTTGTACTAATTATTGGAAAATCATCCTAGCAATTGCCTCTGTTCCTCTCTGTATTGTTGCCTTACATTCTGATGTTATTACTGTGCTTTTATCATTCACTCACTCTAATAAGATCGTGAATTTTTTAATGGCAGAGATCATGACTTGAGCTTGTGTTTCTGTCATGGTGCCTAGATAAATACTCAAATGCCATCCAGCCCAAATGACTATGATGAGAGAGGCTCACTGTTGCTGGAGACCTCTGATTTTTATTTAAGGGGACTCACTTGTTCTGTACCTTTACAGAGGAGTGAGTAGGGGCTGAGGGAATTTGAGGAAACCCAGATAGAATTCTACTTCTAAAAGATTCTGATAAGCTGGTGCCCAAGACTCCAGACATTTGTCCAATTAAAACCCAGACACACAGCAATAACAAAGGCGCAGGTCTCCTATGCATGGTGATCAAACTCCAGCCTGCAGGAACTTACCCCTGAAGTCAGGACCAGGCCGCTGAGTAGACCTGTGCTGGTGCTCCTAACTCTGGGAAGAGGGAGACTTCCCATGGCAGCAGGCTAGAGGCCCTGGACTCCGCACCATGTCCCCAACAGGTCCCTAGCTCAGGTTGGTCAGGGGAGCAACTACTTTTCCTGGGATTGCAGGATGGCTTGGCCAGGCTCTGCCTGGCCTGTTTTCCCCATGATCGCGGGACAGCTCAGCCTGGCCTGTTCTTCTGAGGATTGTGGGGAGGCCCAGCCTGGCCTGTTGGCCCTGTGATCACGGGGTGATCCACCTGCAGCTCAGCCTGACCTCTGTGCCTCGTGATTGCAGGGCTGCTTGGCGTGGCCTGTTGACTCCATGATTGGGAGGCAAATCAGCTTGTGGCTCAGCCTAGC
Source organism: Lasiurus cinereus (assembly GCA_011751065.1). Classification (NCBI taxonomy): domain Eukaryota; kingdom Metazoa; phylum Chordata; class Mammalia; order Chiroptera; family Vespertilionidae; genus Lasiurus; species Lasiurus cinereus. The sequence goes on from JAAGEH010000037.1 coordinate 11,022,526, forward strand.
CTTTTTGCCCTGTGATTGCAAGGCGGCCTGGCCTGGCCTGTTCTCCCCATGATTGTGGGCTGCTCAGTCTGGCCAGTTGGGGTGGATCTGCCTGCAGCTCAGCCTGGACTCTTTACCCTGTAATCTCCAGGTGGATTGGTCTGGGCTCTTCGCTCTGTGATAGCAGGGCAGCTTGGACCCGGGCAGGCAGCATCAGGTGCTGCCCCCACCAACTGCCCATCCGGACTGTGGCTTGTGTTCCGCAGGTGGCATAGGGCACTGCCTGCATCGCCTGCCTATGCAAATTTACCCGCCATCTTTGCTGAGTTGATTTGCATATCACTCCTGATTGGCTGGGGACGTAGCAGAGGTACGGTCAATTAGCATTTTCCTCTTTTATTAGTGTAGATATGTCCACAAGTAACTTTGGAAAAAGAAAAAAAAGATTTGTACATGCTATAACTGTATCTTTAGAAAACCTAAGTGATCACAACCAGAGCACTTTTAACACCTAATGAACCAAATACATTAATGAACAAAAATAGATCCAGAGACACAGATGCATGAACAGACTGTGAAACCTCAGAGGGAAGGTGGTTGGAGGGTGGATTGGTGGGTAGGAAGAGATCAACCAATGGCCTTTCATGCATATATGCATCACCCCTGGACAAAGATAATGGGGTGGTGAGGCCTGGAGGAGCAGTAGGCTGGAAAAGGTTAGTGGAGGCTCTTTCCCAGCGGCTCGGCGTGAGGAGGCCCCCGAAGAGCTTTGGGATGGACGAAAGGGGAGTGTGGCAGCCCGCTGAGCCGCCCACCAGGAAGAAATTCCTCATTCCCCTAGACGAGGATGAGGTCCCTCCTGCTGGGGTTAAGCCCTTATTCAGACCCTCTCGGAGCCGTCCCGCCGCGGAGCCTGCAGCCCAGGCAGCCCCTCAGGCCTACTCGGAGTGTGCTATCTCGGGACCTGCAGGAGGGGCTAGAGCTACACCCCCCACTGGGTCAGAATCCCGGGCAGGAGAAACCCCCAACCAGGTTCCCAAACCAGGGGCAAAATCCAACAGCATCATTGTGAGCCCTAGGCAGAGAGGCAACCCCGTGCTGAAGTTTGTGCGCAACGTGCCCTGGGAATTTGGCGACGTGGTTCCTGACTATGTGCTGGGTCAGAGCACCTGCGCCCTCTTCCTCAGCCTCCGCTACCACAACCTCCACCCAGACTACATCCATGAGTGGCTGCAGAGCCTGGGGAAGAGCTTCGCCCTGCGGGTCCTGCTTGTGCAGGTGGATGTGAAAGATCCTCAGAAGGCCCTCAAGGAGCTGGCTAAGATGTGCATCCTGGCAGACTGCACGCTGGTCCTTGCCTGGAGGTTGACGCTCAACCACTGAGCCATGCCAGCTGGGCTCCTTCACCTCTCTAAAGTCAATTAAAAAAATAGAGAGAGAGGGAATCCAAGATGGCGGCATAGGTAAACACCTACACTGCTGCCTCACACAACAATTTCAAAACTACAACTAAAAGACAGAACGGACATCATCCAGAACCACAGGAAAACTGGCTGAGTGGAAGTTCTACAACTAGAGGGAAAGAGAGGGGCTCACGGAGACCCAGAGGAGCTGCAAAAAGCTGAGGTATGGAGACGCGCGCAAGAAGAGAGCGGGTGCCGGAGTACCTGGCTGGCTTTCTCTGGTGGGAGGGAAACGGAGACTCTCAAAGGCATTGAACCCCTTATCCTAGGACACTAAACCCCAGATCCAGCCGAAACAAATACGGGGGGAGTTTGGACTGTGAAAAGGGAGAAGTGCACGGAAATTTAGGGGAGTCGCAAAAGATCAAAGGCCTGTAGGACAGACTGCTGATTGTGACGCTGGCTTTCGCGAGTGGGCGGGAGACAGAGCCTCCCAACTGTGCCACTTCTGACTCCACTAAGCCCCTGTTTCGGACGAAACCCTGGGGACCCAGACTCCTGTGGTCCTGGTGTGCAGGGGAGCTGGAAAGGCAGCGGTTAGAGGCACTGCGGGCGAGTGCACAAGGACCACTCCAGCCATTACCCAGTCACGTGAGACTCAGAGGCCGTGGAGGGCGGGGCCGACTGGAAGGCAAGGTGATCCCTTAAGCCCTGAGCCTCCACCCCTCCCAAGCTCAACCGTGAGGCTTCTGCGGCTTTGCACGTCTGGTATCATAAGGCTGAATCCAACACAGAAGTTTCCCCGGCATAGTGAAAATGCCGAGACAAGGGAAGGGATTACAAACAAAAGAAATGGAGGGAAAAAAACGACTGGATATAGAGTTCAAAACCACGCTTATAAGGTTTTTCAAGAATATGCTAAAAAAGTTGGATAAATTTAGTGAGACCCAAGAGGAGATGAAAAAGGACCAACTAGAGATGCAAAAGATTCAACTAGAGATGGAAAAGGTCCAACTAAAGATGAAAAAAGACCAACTAGAAATTAAACATACACTGACTGAAATAAAAACTATTATACAGAGTCCTAACAGCAGATTAGAGAAAGGCAAGGATCAAGTCAAAAATTTGAAATATAAAGAAGCAGAGCCAAAACCGGTTTGGCTCAGTGGAGAGAGCATCGGCCTGCGGACTGAAGGGTCCCAGGTTCGATTCCGGTCAAGGGCATGTACTTTTGTTGCGGGTACATCTCCGGTAGGAGGTGTGCAGGAGGCAGCTGATGGATGTCTCTCTCTCTTCAATGTTTCTAACTCTCTATCCCTTTCCCTTCCTCTCTGTGAAATATCAATAAAATATATTAAAAAAAAAAGAAGCAGAAAACATTCAACTGGAAAAGCAAGAAGAGAAAAGAATCCAAAAATGTGAAGATAATGTAAGGAGCCTCTGGGACAGCTTCAAGCGTACCAACATCAGAATTGTGGGGGGTGCCAGAAGAAGAGAGAGAGCAAGATACTGAAAACCTATTGAAAGAAATAATGACTGAAAACTTCCCACATCTGGTAAAAGAAATAGACTTACAAGTCCAGGAAGCACACAGAACCCCAAATAAAAGGAATCCAAAGAGGACCACACCAAGACACATCATAATTAAAATAACAAGAGCAAAAGACAAAGAGAGAATATTAAAAGCAGCAAGAGAAAAACAGTTCATTACCTACAAGGGAGCACCCATACGACTGTCAGCTGATTTCTCAACAGAAACGATGCAGGCCAGACGGGAGTGGCAAGAAATATTCAACGTGATGGACAGCAAGAACCTACAACCAAGAATAATCTATCCAGCAAAGCTATCATTCAGAATTGAAGGGCACATAAAGAACTTCACAGAGAAGAAAAAGCTAAAGGAGTTCATCAACTCCAAACCAGTATTATATGAAATGCTGAAAGGTACTCTTTTAGAAGAGGAAGAAGAAAAAGGTAAAAGACAAAAAATTATGAACAACAAATACATATCTATCAACAAGTGAATCTAAAAATTAAGTGAATTAAAAATTTGATCAACAGAATAAACTGGTGAATATAATAGAATCAGGAGCACAGAAAGGGAGTAGACTGATAATTCTCAGGAGGACAAAAATCATAAAGCATCAAACAGACTGTGAAATTACAGCAGAAAGATTAAGGTTAGGTGAGGTAGATAAGTGATCAATCAAAGGACTTGTATGCATGCTTATAAGCATAACCAATGATCACAGACACTCGGGGGTCGGGGTATGCCTGGGAGGGAGGGGGGGCAATGGGGAGATATGTATAAAAAATTAATAAAAATTATTAAAAAAGAAAAGGTTAGTGGAGGAAAAGAGGACCTATGTAAACCTTTCAACAATAATAAAAAGAGTAAAAGAAAAGTAAGTAAAAGTCAAGAATAACTGCCCTGGCTTGGTGGCTAGGGACCTGTTGGGGGCATGGTGCGGAGTCCAGGGCCTCTAGCCTGCTGCCATGGGAAGTCTCCCTCTTCCCAGAGTTAGGAGCACCAGCCCAGGTCTACTCAGCGGCCTGGACACAAGCTTTATCCTGTACATTGAAAGGTTACAGGTTTGAACCCGGGTCAGGGTGTGTGTAGGAGGCCACTGAGAAAGTGGTGCCTGAAGGAGGGAGGCTAAACACAGTCCAGGCTTCGCCCATGATCCTAGGCCCATCCTCTGGTGAGTGATACCAGACCTTCCAGCTTCCTGTGGAGTCCCTGGTCTCTGAGCCAAAAGACCACTTCCCCATTTTTCCCAGAATGCACTGCTCAGTAACCATCTATACTAATAGAAGGGTAGTATGCTAATTAGACAGGTGACCAGACATCTTTTGGATGTCTGAATTCCTTTTGGACAAAAGTCATGGAGGTGGGGCCAAGGCAGAGGCAGTTAGGGGTGATTAGGCGGGCTGGGGAGGGCATATGGACCATCAGGCTGGCAAGGGAGGGCAGTTGGGGGCCATCAGGCCAGCAAGGAGGGCATTTGGGGGCCAGAAGGCCGGCAGGGGAGCAGTTAGGTGGTGATCACACTGGCAGGCAGGCAAGCAGTTAGGAGCTAGCAGTCCTGGATTGCAAGAGGGATGTTCTACTGCCAGTTTAGGACCTATCCCGCAGGGATCCTAGATTGGAGAGGGTGCAGGCTGGGCTGAGGAAACCCCCACTCCCTGCCCCATGCATGAATTTCATGCACCGGGCCTCTAGTATTAAAATAAAAACTTCTGCACTTTAAAAGAAACCATTAACAAAATAACAAGAGAGCCCACTACATGGGAGAACATATTGGCTAATGAAACATCTGATAAGGGTTTAATCCCAAAAATATATTAGGAAACTCATACAACTTAACAAAATGAAGATAAATAATCTAATTTAAAAGTGGGCAAAAGGCCTATATAGACACTTTTCCAAAGTGGATATATAGAAAGCCAAAGGACATATGACAAATTACTGAAAGTCACCAATCATCTGAGCAATTCAAATCAAAATGACAATGAGATATCACCTCACACCTGTCAGAATTTCTATCATGAACAAATGACAAGTGTCGGTGAGGTTTATGGAGAAAAGGGAACCCTAGTGCACTAATGGTGGAAATGCAGACTTGTTTAGCCACTGTAGAAAATAGTATGGAGTTTCCTTGAAAAATTAAAATGGAACTCCCATTTGACTCAGTGATATCACTTCCAGGAACATATCCCAAGAAACCAAAAAACACTCATCATAAAGAATATATGCACCCCTATCTTCATAGCAGCACAATTTATAATAGCTAATATTTGGAAATAGCCTGAGTGCTATCAGCAGATGAGTGGATTAAAAAACTGTGGTACATCTACACAATGGAATACTACACAGCAACAAAAATGAAAGAACTCTTACCATTTGCAACAGCATGGATGGACCTAGAGAGTATTATGCTGAGCAAAATAAGCTATTCTGAGAAAGATAAGTATCACATAATCTCACTCATATGTGGAATCAAATGAACCAAATAAACTGATGATCAAAAATAGACTCAGAGACATGGAAGCATGAACAGACTGTTGAACCTCAGATGGACAGCACTGGAGTGTGGGTGGGAAGAGATCAACCAATGAATATGTATGCATATATGCATAACCCATGGACAGACAATGTGGTGAGGTCCTGTAGGCATGGATGGGAGTGGGCTATAAGAGGTTAATAGGGGGAAAAGGGGGACCTATGTGATACTTTAAACAATAAAGATTAATGAAAAGAACACCAGTGAGATTTTCTGGTACTGCCTCTCAGTTTGGAAGCATCACAATCCCTTAAAGGTCTTATTATCAAAGAAATTGTGAGGCCCCCCTCCCAGGATGTCTGATTCCATAGGCCTGGGTGGGACCATGAAGTTGTATTTCTAAGTTCACAGGTAATACTGGGTGCTGCTGGTCCTACTACCACAGTTTGAGAATCACTACATATTTAAAAAATATATTTTACTATATGACTTTTTAGGGCCCTTAAAATATATTTAACGTATATTTGTAAATCTCCAAAAAAGGAACATGACACATGCATTTGACATTTATTTGAGTATAGTACCCTTTTGAAGGGGATATTTCACTGAATTAACAACTTCCTAGCCATTGTTCTTATTTATAACCTCCTCTATATAACAAGGTCAACTAATACATAAAGAGAGTAAATGATTTCCATTAAGTCTTATATTTTCCAGGATAAATACATCTAGTTCCTTCATCCATTGCTCATAAAAGTATCTACATCATATTTATCTTATAAAATAATGTCATGTATTGAGTATGATACTCTAACTGTGGTCTGAGAAGTCTAAAAGTGATCAGAACTATCTATCTGCTTCCTTGTAATAAAACATAATAGATATGTTAATGTAGTCTAACATATCCCTGGCTTTTGGGACAGTTTTTTTGAAGATAAACCAAATAATAATATATACTAAGTGGCCAAATTATTATGATCTCTGAATGCACAATAATCTGGCCACTTAGTATGTGTGTGTGTGTGTGTGTGTGTGTATATATATATATATATATATATATATATATATATATATGTTTATATTTATATTTATATATTTATATTTGTATTTATATATATTAGAGGCCCAGTGCATGAATTTGTGCATGGGTGGGGTCTGGCCAGCCTGGCCAGGGGGAGGGGACATGGGCAGTTGGCCGACCGTCCTGTTGGTTGAACTCCTGGTTGAGGGGACAATTTGCATATTAGCCTTTTATTATATAGGATATACACTGAGTGGCCAGATTATTATGCGTTCAGAGGTCATAATAATCTGGCCACTCAGTCAGTGTGTGTGTGTGTGTGTGTGTGTGTGTGTGTGTGTGTGTTACATATATACATAGTCTTTTACCTGGCCTTTAGCCTTTACCCCTCCACTTTCTCCTCACTACCCCAAAATGGAGGGGCAAAGGCCATGTGGAAAGTTACTTACAATAGACCTGGTTAATAAATAATGAAATTATGCATTAGAATGGTGGAAATAGGAATGGAAAGAAAGGGACAAACTTGAAGGATGCAGATATTGGGTGATTTCTTTGGCCACTACACTCACCATGCACCTTATTCCTCAGTCAAACCGAAACTTACCATTCTCCAAACAAGCTCTTTAATACCACCATAATTTTGTACTTAATATTTCCTCTGTCAAGTGAAATGTTATTTCATCTATCTATCTATCTATCTATCTAAAAAGGTAGTGTCCGTCACAACCAGGATGACCAAAGGACTGACCAGACACCTCCCCCCAGCCCATAGGGGACTGGCGAGCTGCAGTGGGTGGCAAGCAGCAATTGGCTTGTGCTGGGTCAGTCCCTACTTTCACCTGCCAGTGGTGCAGTGGAGCCTGTGCCAGGTGGAGAAAGGAGAGGCACATCTCGCACCCCGCCAGGTTCTCAGATCCCCATGCCAGCATTGAGGCCTTGGATGCCAATGCTTTGTTTTCCTCCAAACTCTGTGACCCTAAATGCTGCCCAGGCAGAATTTTTGCATGCCTCACCTATCTGACCCAGGGCCAGATTCTCCACGTACTCTTGCCACCTGCTGCCTGTCCGTTGCTTAGACACTCAAGCCAGGGACTCGCTGTGGGGTGGGGCTAAATGCTCCTTCCTGCCCCCAAGGGTCTGGTGCCTTGGAAGCACCTGAGCCTGTGACCTGCTCCTGAGAGAGTGGGTCTGGACTAGATATCCACAGCCCCTCCCTCCACAACATCTTACCCAGAAGTGGGGGAGGGGGTACCCTCTTTCCTTTCCAGCTCCATCCCAGAGCAGAGGCTGTGGCATGTCTCTGCCCCCAATACCCACCAAAACCCTGGGAAGAAGTGCCCGCCCACCCAGCTAAGACTAGTGTCTCAGGCTCCCCACTCTCCTGAGACCACACCTGGCCTTGCCAATGGCCGCTGTTCCCCTCAGCCATCAGCCCACTAGCATGGGAGGAGAGGATAGGAGGAGGGAAGCTGTTGGTGTGACTATGTTGGGTTTAGCTGGCCTGTCTGAAAGCTCTCCCCATGTGCCTCCCTGCTCTGCCTCTGCAGAGGAAACCCTGCCCCTGACACACATTCATCAGGGTTGCTGCCATCTTGGAAAGGTCAACACCTGACTGACTGCAAGATGCCCTATGGTCGTCATGACAAAGAGCTCATGGAGGGTCAAGACATTGCCTCTGGTTGAAACAGGTGCTGTGGGAGAAAAGGGACCAAAAAAATGGTTATGGTTATGTCCAACAGCCCTTTAACTCCACATGTGGTGTGAGAATTAGTCATTGTTAGAACTGAATTCAGTACTGGTATGTCCCATTTTAAGCAGATCCCCCAAATAGACTTACCATGTTGATAATTCACTTTACTACAGAAAGAATGCACAAAGATTCTTGAAATAAGCAAAATATTTTGCACCTCATAGTACGAAATGTTTAAAAATCTTTAAAAATAATCTCTATGCGTAAAGGGAGCTGATATTAGCAAAATTTAATATAGCCAATGCAAAATGTCATTCAGAAATGCATCTACTATGTAAAATCAAAGTATGGGATCTATGGTTTGGAAATAGTAACTTTACTCCACTCTACCTGCTCATCCCCTCAGCCTTATGATTTGCCCAAAAGTTTCAATAAAGAGATGGAGCAGAAGAAAAAGTAATGCCTCATGACACTGAAATTTATCAGTTTCTTCAACAGATATTTATAAAAGTTGTATTAACTTTGTGCCTGTTTTATCTTCAAAGGGCTTAAAATTTTTGTAAGTTTCTGGTAAGGTAAACCTGTCAACAGCCAAGGAAGTAACAGGTTTCAATACAATTCTTATAAAAATTACTGAGTAAAAAACTGTCCTCACTCTTCTTCCAGAACAAGAATTAAAAGGAGCAAATAAATATAATGAATTAATCCAAACTTCTTTGGGGACCCCAACCCTCAGGGACTAACACAGGTTTCATGAGGCCTAAAATTTATTGAAACTAAAGGACTAATTTTAGGGGAGGGTGGCTTAATAAGATTCAAAAATGACTTTATTTGGAATAAGAAAATAAATTACAAATAACTGTAGGCTTGGGGAATCTGTCCCTTTCTCTTTTAAGTCATTTCAGGCAAGTTATCCAAAATACTGCTGGTTGCCACCTGCCTGCTCTCTCCCACAGAACAAATCTAGCCCTCAAGGGGCTCTGAAGTTTCCTTAGCTTTACCATAAAACAAAACAAAACAAAACAAAACAAAAGACATTTTAATAATACTCCTTTCTGTAGATACTTCATAATGCATCTTTTTTTTCTAATACGTGTGTAGTAGTGGTATGTCATTGTTGTTTTTATTCTATTGTTGACACTATTATAGATGTCTCCAATTTCTCCCCACTTTACTCTCATCAATCCAGCCCCCCCCCACCTCTGGCCATCACCACAGTTTTGTCTATGTCCATTCCCCTCCCCTCTGATCTCTGTCAGTCCCTCCCATCCTGTATAATAAAAGACTAATATGCAAATCGACCAAATAGTGGAACAACCAGTCTCTATGATGCACAATGATCATCAGGGGGCAGAAGCTTAATGCAGAAGCTGCCCCATGGTGGTCAGTGTGCTCCCACAGGGGGAGTGCCACTGAGTCAGAAGCCATGAGCTGGCAAGCACAGCAGCAGTGGTGGGAAACTCCCATGCCTCCATAGCAGAGCTAAGGATGTATGGCTGCTGGCTTAGGCTCACTCTCCCAAGGACATACCCTGAGGGCTCCCTGACTGCAACAGGGCATAGAGCAGGCTGAGGAATCCTAGCCATATGGGAGCAACCAAGCTGGCAGGGAAGGGCCATTAGGGGTGACCAGGCAGGCAGGCAGAGGCAGTTAGGGTGATCAGGCAGGCAGGTGAGTGATTAGGAGTCAGCAGTCCCAGATTGTGAGATGGATGTCTGATTGCCAATCCCAGCCTAATCCCTGGGATTGGGCCTAAACTGGCAGTCAGACATCCTCCGAGGGGGTCCCGGATTGGAGAGGGTTCAGGCCGGGCTGAGGGCCCTCTCTCCTCTTCACTCCCATGCACAAATTGTGTGCACCAGGCCTCTAGTCTCTCTCTATAAAAGCCTAAGTGACTGTTTAATTTCGACTGGTAGCTATGTTGCACACTGTCTACCAGGGGGCAGACACTCAACACAGGAGATGCACCCTGGTGGTCATTGCGCTCCCACAGCAGAAGCGCCTCTCAGCTGACCAATGGGCGCCAGACACTGGAATTACGGTTGTTGAGTGCAGCTGCGGATGTGTGAGGCTCTCCTGTGGACACTCCTCCTGAGTGTCCCTCCCCCATCTGAACCAGGACCGGCATTGGGACTGACTGGGCACAAGCCAGCAGCCGCTTCTTGGTCATGGGTGAGCTGATATCACTCTAGGACAGGCATGTGGAGACCACAGAGGACCAGCAGTGAGCCTACTGAGTGGTGGTGGTTTCAGGCACAGAGGGGCCAGGAAAAGCAGGAGCAGAGCCGTGTCTGTCCAGGGCTCAGGTTCCTCCCTGGCTGCATACCGCTTTGTGCACTACTACATCCCTCAGGAGATGTAAGATTGCTGGTTTTGGCTGATCCCCACAGACGAGGCCGAGGGACCCCACCAGTGCATGAATCCATGCACTGAATCTCTAGTTCAAATATAACATCCTCTATAAACCTTCCCCAGAGTGTACTCCCCACTTCATTAGACAGAGCTGTTATAGACTCAGTATTTACATATACCTAAATTACAGCAATTAATTAAACTATATTATGATGTTTAGTATGCTTATCTGGTTTTCCCTCAAGATTAAGGTTCTCAAAGGCAGGTCCCATGTCTTATTAATATTTTGATCCAATCTATGTCTTTCATACCACCTAGTAAATAACTTGGTACAAGATTAAGTTAGTATGTAATAAATGAAAAGGCAGAATTGGAGGAATTTGAAGGCTGAGTGACTCAAAGCTGGGAAACCATGGACCATGCCTCTAATTATGAAACAGTCTGACAAACTTACTATATGATTTTGAAATAAATACATTCACAACAACATTTCTATGGGGAGAGCATTTGAATATCCTATTTTTAACAAATGAAACTACCTTTTGAAATTTATATAATACTAGCATTTCTATTTGTGTTTTCCTTGTAACAGACATTTTTTGTTCTATAAGAACCACTTGACTTCCACTAATAGTTATGTGGAGGTAGATTAGCTGAATGCCTACCATTCTGGAAAGAGGATATAGCCAGATACCTTTTGGTTTAGCAAGGAACTAATACCTCGATCCCCAAAGTGTATACCCCCAAGGTGCATGTATAGCCTAATGTTGGTCTGCTTGCCAACATCAATCACAGCTCTTTCAAAGCAACTTATGTAATCCTTCTGAAAGCCCCCCTTTTCTGCCTTTATAAACTGTCTCTTTCCCCCCTTAGAACACAGTTGATGTTTCTACCCAAAATTGTGTTATCAGGATTGTGATTCCTAAAAAAGACCCCCAAATAAAGCTTCTGTTTACCCTGCAGTTCTTGGTCAAAAATTGGTTGACTACAGTTTATCATTAGATAATTCTACATTCATTTCCTTTGTAAAGCTATATTTTTTACTGTGATTTGAAAAAAGTGTTGTATGAAAAATCAATATGGAATAGGAAATGGAGATGGTATCCTCCTATATCCAATATCCTCCACTATCAAATCTGATCCCAAAGTTTGGAAAGTTGTACACAGCTCATCAGGTACATCTATCCAATTAGTAAGTAACTGCATTGCTATTTAAGGTTGGAATAAAAATATTGCTTTCTTGTAATTTGTTTAGATTATTTTTCAAATGGCTACTAAGCTTCTAGGATATAAATACTTAAGTTGTTTGGACATAACTATTTAATAAAAAGAACTATTAAGTATTTATTTCGGCCTTTAACTGCTACAAAAAAAATCACTGTGACAAGTAAGGACACTGTAAATCAGAAAGTTTGAGGACCTCAGACCTAGGGGTTCTGGAAACAGATGTACTCTGGTCACTCTCTTCCAAGTCCATTTGGCAGACCAAGCTTTTCCTTCTCTGAGAAAAGGGACCAAGATCTCATTTGAAAGTTCATAGTTATCAGAACTTGTCAGATAACTGGATTATTGCTGTCCTGATAAGAGTTACAAATATCAGGAAAAGTACACTTTGTAGTCCTCCACTACATTAGATCACTCAGTTGTTGGTTACTCTCAACTAGCTCTTCTGGTTCTATGAGCTTGAAGAAGAGACCAGGAATATTAAAACTGAAACAATAGGACCACCAATTAGCTGAAACATTGGGAAATAGGGCCTACTATGTTGTGAGCTAAAGTGAATGAAATGCTAGGTAAAAAGATGCCCTCCTTTTATCCAAGCCCAGCTGGGGAAACCTATATTTCAGTTACTGTGGTGATTCCTTTAGTGCCCTTGAACTGTTTTAGGTGCCATAAAGCCTGGTCTGGACTCCCTGGTTTTGATATAAGACTATATACCAGTAACAGTGGCAAGACATATAAGAGCAAGAGACAATGGGGACTTTCTATAAATTAATCTAACATTTCATTATCTTTCCTTCTATGTAAGAGTCAGAGCCCACTCCTGTAGACATAATATGCAATCCTAAATTTCTTGTATTTCTCATAGGAACAGGGCTGGATAGGGAAGGAAGAATGATATTCTTAAATTATAACCAAGGGCTATAGTTGTTTAATTTGAGTAACAAATGCAATCTGTAACAATCGTGATCTCTTTGGTATCCCAAGCTTATTAAGTGGTGCACCTAGGTAATACATTGTGAAAACAAAACAAAACAAAAAAGTTCTTAGAGAAAATAGCTATGTGAGAAAAGCAAAAACCATAAGCTTCCCTTCTTCATCTGTAAATTAGAATAACAGCACCAATCTCATAATTATAAATGAGGTGATGTACATAAAGTACTTTGATCAGGGTTTGGCAAAGAATAGATGTGTTGCCACTGTTATAATGATAATTATTCAGTAAATAGAAAAACACAATATTTACCAAGCTGATAATAAAAATGCACGTAGAAAATACAGAATAAATTAGTAAGGATAAGATTAATTTGCACTAACTTTGTATGTTAAACTCTAAGGATGCCTAAGAATTTAATCCCCTTGATCAAGTTTGAGGTGAAATGTGGTAGAGCTTTATAAAGTGCTTTTAAAGTCTTAAACCCCCTTGGATACACTCTATACTAGCTTGTTTATACTGTTTATTGAAAATGTATAGATTGTGGTTTGCATCTGATTTAATTGAGCATGCATCCTACTTTCAGCTACATAACCAGTGGGGTATCAAATATTCTTAGTAACCTGTGCCTTAGCTCCCCTGAAATCAATACTATCTTGCTCATACCTTGGTGGTTCACAATTAGAAGATAAAACATGAGAGAAAAAATGGTGGCAGAGTAGACAGACGCCTCTGGAGCTTTGTCGCTGGGTAGAGGGAGAGAGAGCAGCTGAAAGTCGTACTGGGAGTGTTTGTTGGCAAGTTAAGAGTCAGTTATCCTCCAGGAGAAGGTGAGGGTCTGCTGGACGGGACTCTCCTGGCCAGGCAGCCCCACTGACATGGGTTTTTTGTCTGCCGGAGCCACCAGCAAGAATGCAGAGACCACGCCATCTTGCAGAGGGAGGTGGATGTCTGCAGCAGTCTAAAAGCTGCAGCTGAAGCACCCACCGAACAGCCGGGGACCCAGAACACCGCTCTCCAATCGGCGCAGACACAGAGGAGATCAACAGGGCACACAGAAAGGTCAGATTTTGCCTGGGATAAGGTGAGGTCTCCTGTCCCACAGAGCAGAGACGCCCACACAGTGGGAGCCAGGCTGCGGGAGAGCTGCTTCTGGAGAGGTCCCCGGATATGGGGCAGGGCGTGAGCCCTAGGTGTGGAGGCACACTCTCGGAGCTGTTGACAGAGGGGAGCCCTGGAAAGCGACTCATTTTGATCTGAGTCAGAGGGACAGCCTGGGAGTTATTACACTGTCCCTGCTGAAAATCCCCACAAACCGGTTTTGAGAACCACAGAGTAGCAGGATCTGAGCACAGCCTAGAGAGGTCCTGTGCTTTGGCTCAGAGGTCAATTCCGAAACACTGCCACCCAGTGGACGACACACAAATTGACTCTCCCATAACCACAAAAGAATAAATAGATTAAAACACAAGTCAGCAATGGAACACAGGGAACTGTAATACTCTCCGGACTGGGAAACAGAAGTGCCAAACAGAACAATAGCAGAATTGAATGACCATTCTATTTTTTTTCTTTTTCTTTTTTTAATTTTTTTATTTAATTTTATATTTTTTATCATTTTTGCATGTTTTAATTAAAAAGCTATTTATTTTCTTTCCTCCTCAATTGATTTTATCTTTTTAATTATTACATTTTTGCTTTCAACTACTATTATTACTACTATTATTTTACCTTTTTGGAAAAAAACAAGTATCATTTTGTTTTCCCTTTATTTTACTTCGAGATTAGAGTACTATATTCTATTTTCATCTTTCCTTTAGCATAATTTTACTCTTTCTCAGTGCTACCTTTATGCCAACACTTTCCTCCTCACTTTCCCCATTTTGTTGTCTTGTTTCTCTTTCCCTTTTCCAACTTTAGATTATCCCTATTATTTCTCTTTACCTGGTTAAAATTTCACCCCATTTATATATCTAATTTCAAATCCCCTACTACAAGTCCACACAAACCTCTCTCTTCTTGTCTTCACTATCCAAAAAGTTGTTTTGATCTATGTCCTTTTGTTGCTGTTTGCCTGAATGGTGATTATATCGATTTTTTCTACCTTTTAGGTGAGATTGTTTTAGCTTATTCTACTTCTTTTATTTTGCTTTTTGTTTGCTTTGTTTTTTACCTCTCTGTTCCCCCACCTCCCTCGATACCAGTTGTTATTTATACTTTGTATTAATCTCCAGGTACCAGTTGCCTGCCTTTGTTGGGATTAGTGAATGTTCTATTGGTGTTTTCTCCTGACATCTATATTTTGTTACCTTTTCTCTCTTATCCTCTTTCTTTTCTCCTTGACTTTTTTTCTTTCTCTTTTCTTCTTCCTCTTCTCCTTTTTATTATTTTATTTTAGTTTAGTTTTTTGTGTTTATTTAATTTTTCCCCCCCTCTCCCAATTTGATTTTGGCATTTCTTTATTTTCTTTTTTCCTAATTTTCCTCTTCTTTTTTCTCTACTTACCACTAATCTGTCTTTCATTAGTGGTCACCTTATGTGTGATTATTAACATCCTGACTACATTTCTATTCAGTGCTTTGTGTACTGTACCTGGTAGTGTTGTAGTTTGTGCCTTTCAATCAACGTAGGAGAGAGAACTACATAACCAGACACCCGGAGAAGAAAGACCATGGGCAGAAAAAGAAACAGTCCACATAAGACAGAAAGGCAGGTTTCACCAGAAAAGGAAGTAAACTAAATAGAACCAGAAATAAGCCTGCCAGAGAAAGAGTTCAGACAAATGATAATAAGGTGTATGAAAAGAATGGAAGACAAAACCGACAATCTGAGTAAGAGCCAAGAGGAAATGAAGAAGACCCAAGAGGAAATGAAGAAGACCCAAGAGGAAATGAAGAAGACCCAAGAGGAAATGCAGAAGAAGCAAGAAGAAATGCAGAAAAAGAAAGGAGAAATGCAGAGGAGCAAGAAGAAATGCAGAAAAACATAAAAGAAATGCAGAATAATCAAGAAGAAATGAAAAATGACATCACTGCTATAAAGAACTCAATAGAAAGCATCAAAAGTAGACTAGAAGCAGCAGAGGACCGCATCAGTGAGATAGAAGACACGGTAGGAAAAAATACCCAAGTACAGCAGCCTCTAGAAAAAAAGTTAAAAAGCAAGAGGAGAATCTAAGGGAACTTTGGAATAACATGAAACAAAACAACATCCGCATAATTGCGGTTCCAGAAAGACTGGAAACTGAGCAAGAATTAGAGAACCTATTTGAAGAAATAATGACAGAAAATTTCCCATTATAGGAAAGAAAAAACCCACACAAATCCAAAAAGCTCACGGAGCCCCAAGCAAAATGAATCCCAACAAACCGACACCAAGACACATTAAAATTAAAATGGCCAACAAGAAACCCATCTCAGGAAAAGAGATGCACACAGATTGAGAACATCAGAGTAGCAGGATCTGAGCACAGCCTAGAGAGGTCCTGTGCTTTGTCTCAGAGATCATTTCCGAAACACTGCCACCCAATGGATGACACACAAATTGACTCTAGCATAACCAAAAAGAATAAAGAGATTAAAACACCAAGAGGGGAACACAGGGAACTGCAATAGCTTCCCTACTGGGAAACAGGATTGCCAAGCAGAATAATAGCGGAAGTGAAGGACCATTCTATTTTTTTTCTTTTTTTTAAATCTATTTTTATTTTTCATTTTTACATATTTTAATTAAAAAACTATTTTTTCTTTACCCCTCAATTGATTGTACCTTTTTAATTATTACATTTTTGTTCTAAACTAGTATTATTAATTACTACTAGTACTTTATCTTTTTGGAAAAAACACGTATCATTTTGTTTTCTCTTTATTTTGTTTCGGGATTAGAGTTCTACATTCTATTTTCATCTTTCCTGTAGCATAATTTTACTCCAACTCAACTCTACCTTTATGCCAACACTTTCCTCATTTTGTTGTATTGTTTATCTTTCCCTTTTCCAACTTTATATTATCCCTATTCTTTCTCTTTACCTGGTCAAAATTTCACCCCATTTATATATCTAATTTCAAAAACCTTACTACAAGTCCACACAAACCTCTCTCTTCTTGTCTTCACTAGCCAAAAGGTTGTTTTTTCTCTATGTCCTTTTGTTGCTATTTGCCTGAAAAGTGATTATATTGATTTTTTGAAATTTTTGGTGAGATTGTTTTAGTTTATTCTACTTGTTTTATTTTGCTTTTTGCTTGCTTTGTTTTTTACCTCTCTTTTCCCTCACCTCCCTCGATACCAGTTGCTATTTGGAGTTTGTATTAATCTCTAGGTACTGGTTGCTGGCCTTTATTGGGATTAGTGACTGTTCTATTGGAGTTGTCTCCTGACATCTATAGTTTGTTCCCCTTTTCTCTCTTATACACTTTCTTTTTTCGCTTTTTTCTCTTTCTCCTTTTCATTTTCTTATTTTATTTTATTTTATTTTTTGTTCATTTATTTATTTATTTTTCTCGCTCTTCCAATTTCATTTTGGCATTTCTTTATTTTCTTTTTTCTTCATTTTCCCCTTCTTATTTCTCTATTTACCCCTAATTTGTCTTTCATTGATGGTCACCTTATTTGTGATTACTAACATTCTGAATACATTTATACTCAGTGCCTTGTGTGCTGTACCTGGTCGTGTTGTAGTTTGTGCCTTTCAATCAACGTAGGAGAGAAAACTACATAACTAGACACCCGGAGAAAAAAGACCATGGGCAGAAAAAGAAACAGCCCACATAAGACAGAAAGGCAGGTTTCACCAGAAAAGGAAGTAAACCAAATAGAACCAGAAATAAGCCTGCCAGAGAAGGAGTTCAGAGAAATGATCATAAGGTGGATGAAAAGAATGTAGACAAAATCGACAATCTGAGTAAGAGCCAAGAGGAAATGAAGAAGACCCAAGAGGAGATGAAGAAGCAACAAGAAGAAATGCAGAAGAACCTAGAGGAGGTGCAGAATTAACAAGAAGAAATGAAAAATGACATCACTGCTATAAAGAACTCAATAGAAAGCATCAAAAGTAGACTAGAAGAAGCAGAAGACTGCATCAGTGAGCTAGAATACTCGGTATGAAAAAATACCCAAGAAAAGAAGCTTCTTGAAAAAAAAGTTAAAAAGCAAGAAGAGAACCTAAGGGAACTTTGCGATAACACGAAACAGAACAACATCCATATAATTGGGGTCCCAGAAAGAGTGGAAACTGAGCAAGGATTAGAGAACCTATTTGAAGAAATAAAGACAGAAAATTTCCCCAATATAGGAAAGAAAAAAACCACACAAATGTGCTCCTGTCACCACCACTCCCACCCGCTGACAGCACGGAGTGATTGAGGCCAGTGCCAGTAGTGGGTGAGAACTGTGGCTGCTGCCCTGATTGCCCCTCAAGAACAAGGGGAGGTGGAGAAGCCCTCAGGGGCGATCTGGGCCAGCAGCTACTGCTCACATCCACTGAAAGCGCTGAACAATCAGAACCGGCACTGGAAACCAGCAGCAGGTGCAACCTGTTGCTCCAGCCAACAATGGCACCTGCAGTGGTGAGAGTAGGGCCATTGCCAGTAGCAAGTGTAAGAGGCAGCTGCTGGCCCTGATCGCCCCTCAGGAGCGGGGGGGGGGGTAGAGAAGCCCTTAGAGATGATCAGGATGTGCAGCTGCCACTCACACCCACTGACAGCACTGAGCGATCAGGGCCAGCACTGGGTGCAAGCGGTGCCTCCAGCACTGGCAGCAGGAGTGAGCGGGGCCAGCACTGGCAGCAGTTGCAAGCACTGGGTGGGACCACAGTGTATGATAGCAAAGAATTTTCAGTAACCACCAAAGGCTCACCCCAATGACAGCGACCAGTGCCCTGCCTTGGTCTGGCACCCTGCTCATGTGCTCCACCATCCTGCCACAGCTCACACCCACCATGTTCCGCACTCTACCACCTGCTGATGATGCCCGCCAGGTTCTGCATGCACCTGCTTGTGGTCAGCACACATTATAGTGACTGGTTGTTTAGGGTTTATATATATAGCTTATCTCTAAAGACCTCCTTTCCTTTACACCAAATCAGTACTTCTCAGCCTTGGGTTATTTTACACTCTAGAAAACATTTGGCAGTGTCTAGACACATTTTTGGTTGTCAAAAGTTGGAGGGATAGGTGCTACTGGCATCTAATGGGGAGAGTCTAGGAATGCTGCTAAACATCTTACAATGCATAGGACATTCCCTTACAACAAAAAAATTATCTGGCCCAAAATGTCAACACTAATTCCTAGGTATATATCCAACCAATTGAAAGCAGACAGTGAAACAAAAACTTGTACATCAATGTTAACAGCAGCACTATTTATAATAGCCAGAAGGAGGAAATAACCTAAACGTCCAATAAGTGATGAATGGATAATAAAAATGTGGTATAATCATACAATGGGATATTTTTCAGTCATAAAAATGAATAAGGACTATTATTTCTTAGTAGTTGAGCATCAGCCCATGAACCAGGAGAACAAGGGTTGTGGGCTCATCCCCAGTAGAGGATGTGTAAGGAGGAAGCCAAGCAATGATTTCTCTCTCATTGATGTTTCTATTTCTCTATCCCTCTCCCTTCCTCTCTCTAAAATCAACAAAAATAAAAACATCACTCTCTGTGCCTCAGTTTCCTCATCTATTAAAACAAGGATAATACCATCTTCCTCACAAAGTTGTTTAAAAAAAGAATAAGGAACTAAACACATGAATAAACCTTAAAAATATGCTAAATGAATATGTGAGATACAAAAGGTCAGCATTATTGCATTTATATAAAATATTCAGAATAGGTAAATGCATAGAGACAGAAAGCAGACTACAAGGTGTCAGGGACCAGTGAGAGGAAGGAATAGTGACTGACCGTAATGGGTCCAGGTTCTCCTTTGGTGGTGATGAAAATGTCTTGGAACTAGATGCCTGCACAACATTGTGAATGTACTAAATGACACTGAACTATACACTTTAACATGGTAAATTCTATGTTATGTGATGTGTGCCAGAATTTAGTGCTGAGGTTGAGAAACCATTCTAAATGTATGTACCAAAGGTTATTTTCGTCTTAAAATCAGAAAGGACTGCATCAAAGACAAAAAGCATCAAACAATATAATGAGCTTTTTTCTTTTTAAGGCGTCTGACGCTTAAAGAGTTAATTACTGTCCCGCTGGTATAGCTCCTTGGTTGAGCATCAAGCTGTGCACCAGGAGGCAATAGTTTGATTCCTGGTCAGGTTGCCTGGATTGTGGAATTGATACCCAGTGCGTTTGCAGGAGGCAGTTGATCAAAGTTTCTCTCATCATTGATGTTTCTATCTTTCTTTCCCTCTTCCTTCCTCTCTGAAATCAATAAAATTATATATTTGTTAAAAAGTTAATTACTTCACTTCTTTTTTTCCTGATGGGAAAGACTTGCCAGGGGAAAAGACTGGCCCAAGCAGATTTTACATTAAGGCTATAAAATTATGAATATAATAATTTAAGATAAATTGGTGACATCATCTAAACAGCACAGGCATGAATATGCTACTGTAATAAAATAGATTATCATATTTAACAGAGGCCAGAATATGAAAAAATTAATTTTCTTTAAATGTGTGATTGCACTTGAAATATAAACCAGGGAGCTGTCAAATAAAATTAAGCACTAGATTATGAGATACTCACTTTATAAGGCTTATGAATATGAACATTCATTCCACATTTGAAAATATGGAGATGTATGCTCAGAGTTAAAATGTAGGATTGGCCTCAACTAAACAGTAGCTTGGTGGTGCATCAAAGAGCTTAGAGATTTACTGTGGTGGCTATAAACCATCTTTTTTACACAAAGTCTTGATAAATGGGGGACAAACTTGAGTTCCATGGGCTAAAGTAGCCAGGCACATTCAGGAACCCAAAGGAATTATGCTGCTATACACACACACACACACACACACACAAAGACTGTGCCTGAGAGCACTATCACTATTTCTCTACAGCATGGCAATATGTTCATGCATATTAGACCATCAAAAGCATGTCACCGTTAAGTATAGAAAATGAAAATGGAAACTGACTTTTCAGATTAAAATTTTTATAGACATAAGATTTTTTTACAGGCTAGGTAAAAGTTATTTCCAAAGACTAAATATGGATGAAGGAAAAACAAAAAAATGCTGTTACCTTCATATTTTTATCTTAATTATTCCCCACAAATCCTGTCAGTTTGCTATCACACAGGTCTTCCAGATATTATATTCTGTACAATAAAGTAAAATTCATCCTTTTGAAGATGAATTTTGGTTAAATTATTATTTCTATTTTTTAAATGTAGTGGCATAATGTGGTTAGTTATGATTGAAAGCATGATTAATTGCTTCCAGAAGCTGTGTTCTTAAGTTAAAGATAGTGAAATTAGCCATCAATAACTGCATATACTAGTAAATATGACAAATTACTGCTATAAAACTTAGAAAATGCACTAAGATAAAAAGAGAAAGCTTCTGCACAGTAAAAGAGACCATCAACAAAACAACAAGAAAGCCCACTGCATGAGAGAACATATTTGCCAATGTCATCACCAATAAGGGTTTAATCTCCAACATTTAAAGGGAACTGATACAACTTAACAAAAGGAAAATAAATAACCCAATCAAAATATGAGCAACCTAAATAGATACTGTCTGAAAGAGGACATAAGGAAGGCCAAGAGACATATGAAAACATGCTCAAAGTCATTAATCATCCAAGAGATGCAAATCAAAATGACAACATGGTACCATGTCACATCTGTCAGAATGGCTATCACCAACAAATCAACAAATAACAAGTTCTGGCGAGGATGCAGAGAAAAAGGAACCCTTGTACACTGCTGGTGGAAATACAGACTGGTGTAGCCACTATGAAAAACAATATGGTGTTTCCTCAAAAATTTAAAAATGGAACTCCCATTTGACCCAGTAATGCAACTTCTAGGAATATATCCCAAGAAACTAGAAAAACCAATCAAAAAGGATATATCCACCCCTATGCTCATAGCAGCACAATTTACCATAGGTAAGATTTAGAAACAGCCACAATGCCCATCAGCAGATGAGTGGATTAAAAAACTGTGGTACATCTACACAATGGAACACTACATTGCTATAAAAAAGAAGGAATTCTTACCATTTGCAACAACATAGGTGGAACTAGAGAGCATTTTGCTAAGCAAAATAAGCCCATCAGAGAAAGAAAAATATCACATGATCTCATTCATTTATGGAATATAATGAACAACATAAACTGATGAACAAAAACAGAGAAATAGAAGCATTGATCAGACTGTCAAACCACAGAGGGAAGGTAGGGGATGGTGGGGTAAGAGGAAAGATCAACCAAAGGACTTGTATGCATGCATATAATCCTAACCAATGGACACAGATACCAGAGCGGTGAGGGCATGAGTGGGGAGTGGGGCGCAATGGGGGGATAAAGACACATATGTGATACCTTAATCAATAAAAATAAAATGGTAAAAAAAAGAAATAAAGAAATACACTAAGAGAAGCATGTTCTGACATAGAAAAGTATTCAGATAGAAAACAGGTATGTTTTAAAAATCAAATTCTAGCCCAATGGTGTGGATCAGTGGTAGAGCACCAACCTATGAACCAGTGGGTTACATTTTGATTCCTGGTCAGGGCACATGTTCAAGTTTCGGGCTTGATCCCCAGTGTGGGGGCGTGCAGGAGGGAGCTGATCAATTATTCTCTCACTTCATGTTGATGTTTCTATCTCTCCCTTCCTCTCCCTTCCTCTCAGAAATCAATAAAAAATATTTTTAAAAATGAAATTCCATTCAAACATTGAAACAAAAACAATAACCCCAAATTTTGTAGCAAGAAATCTCCCAAGAAATTGCTTTGTGGATCACTCAAATTTTGTCATGAATATGCCAGTTGCTTGGGGGATGGTGAGGTAGGAATGAAAAGATAGGTTAAAGTTTTAATTTCCATCAGAAGATGATAAAAGATAAATACTCAAGTTTAAACATATATATTTGTAAAATCCTCACAGTCTTTCCTTTGTGAAAATGTTATTTCTCTACTAAAACTTACAAATAATTTAATCTATAAATGCCATTCTTTTTTTAATCTATAAATGCTGTTGGCTCACATTATATTATTTGTTAAGAAAAACCACAAAGGCAAAAACCTACTAATAAAGAAGGGTGACTTTCACCAGGTAAGTGTCTCTGGCCCCAATGTATAACAAGCTTCCGAGTAGAACTATCTTGTTATGTACCTTGGTGACTGCCAATCATCGCAACCATCTTTGCAGCCATGGACTACACAGCTCTGAGGATTTTGATATTTGAAGGAATATACTAACAGGTACATATGTCTTTTAGCTTTTACTATAAATCGTGATGAACACTGAGACATTTCTCTTTGCCTACCTGTCCAACCCTTGATGCTATGAGAAATTTATTCATCGTAGATCTTAGAAAATATTTTTTCACACCTTTTACTATAATAGTTCCTAAATTTTTATACACTACTGATAACTAGGATATTCAAAACATGGTTTATTGGAAGAAAATAAAAAATAGATATGGCATAAGGAGACCTAGGTTTATATTTTGGCACTGCTTTTATAGGCTACGGGCTTTACATACGATTTTTTTCATAACCCTCAGTTTGGTAATAAATGAAATGAAGATAATAATCCCTATTTACATCAAAGGGTTATCTTAGAACTCAAATAAAATAATATAGGAGAAATATCTGTGAGTCATGAATTGCTCTATGAATGTTAATATCAAAATAATTTTAATTAATATATTACATGTGTACATATTGTGCCCCCACCCCATTCCCATATATGCCTCACCCCTAGTGTATTCTGTCCATTGGTTATGCTTATATGCATGCATACAAGTCCTTCAGTTGATCTCTTATCTACACCACCTCTCCCTAACCTTCCTGCTTTGATTTGACAGTGTCTTTGATGCTTTACTGCCTCTGTATCTCTTTTTGTTCATCAGTTTATAATGTTCTTTATTATCCATAAATGAGTGAGATCATGTGGTATTTTGCTTTCATTGTCTGGCTTCTTTCACTTAGCATAATGCTCTCCAGTTCCACCCAGGTTGCTGCAAATGTTAAAAATGCCTTATTTTTAACACCAATCAGAAAGGATTTACGCACCCCGGTGTTCATAGCAGCACAATTTACAATAGGTACAATTTGGAAACAGCCTAAGTGCCCATCAACAGATGATTCGATCAGAAAACTATGGCACATCTACACAATGGGATTCTATGCTGCCATAAAAAAAGAAGAAATTCTTACCAGGCACCTAGCCTGTTTCCAAACAACTTTCTGATTGGTGTTTCTGGTTTCTTAGGATATATTCCTAGGAGTAGGATATTCAGTCAAAAGGGAGTAATGTTTTTAGTTTTTTGAGGAAACTCCATACTGTTCTCCACAGTGGCTGCACCAGTCTGCATTCCCACCAGAGGGTTCTTATTTCTCCGCATCCTCGCCAACACCTTTCCTTTGTTGATTTATTGATGATAGCCATTCTGAGAGGTATGACATGGCGTCGCATTGTCATTTTGATTTGCATCTCTCCAATAATTAGTGACTTTGAACATGTTTTCATGTGTCTATTGGCTTTCCTTCTGTCTTCTTTTGAAAAGATTCTATTAAGGTCCATAGCTTATTTTTTTTATTGGATCATTTATTTTCCTTTTATTAAGTTGCCTGTCGATGTTGGATTGTAAACCTTTATCAGTGATAACATTTGCAAATATGTTCTCCCATACAGTGGGCTTTCTTCTTGTTTGGTTGATGGTTTCTGGTGCTGTGCAAAACCTTTTTATTTTGATGTAGTCCCATTTGTGTATTTTCTCTTTAGCTTCCATTCCCTTAGGAGAAGTATCAGTGAAGAAGTTGAGATTTTGCTGCCTGTGGATTCCTCTAGTATTCCTCTAGTATTTTTATGGTTTCCCATCTTATGTTTCAGTCCTGTATCCATTTGGAGTTAATTTTTGTGTATGGTGTAAGTTGATGGTCTAGTTTCATTTTTTTGCATGTATCTGTCTAATTCTCCAAACACCATTTATTGAAGAGACTGTCTTGACTCCATTGTATGTTCATGCCTCCTTTGCCAAATATTGAGCATAATAGTGGTTTGGGTGGATATTTGGATTCTCTATTCTATTCCATTGATCTATCTGTCTGTTCTTGTCACAGTACCAAGCTCTTTTGAGAACAGTGGCTTTCTAATACAGCTTGAAATCTAGTATGGAGATCCCACCTACATTATTCTTCTTTCTCAGGATTGCTGTGGCTATTCAGGGTCTTTTTTTTTTTAATTACAGATTAATTTTTGAAGAGTTCTTTCTAGGTCTGTGAAATATGAAGTAGGTATTTTAATGGGGAGTGCATTGGATCTACAGATTGCTTTGGGAAGTATGAACATTTTAATGATGTTGATTCTCCCAATCCATGAACATGGTATGTTCTTCCATCTGTTTACATCTTCCTCTATGTCTTTTTTCAGTGTCCTATAGTTTTCTGCTTATAGGTCTTTTACCTACTCAGTTCAGTTTATTTCTAAGTATCTTAAAAAATTTTTTGTGTGATGGTAAACGGGATTGCTTTTTTTTTGGTCTCTCTTTCTGTTTGCTATTGCTGTATAGAAATGCCATAGATTTCTTAGTGTTAATTTTGTATCCTGCTACTTTGCCAAATTTATCCATTAACTCCATTATCTTTTTTGTTAGAGTCTTCCAGGTTTTTATATACAATAGATGTCATCAGCAAATAAGGAGAGTTTAATGTCTTCTTTTCAAATGTGGATGCTTATTTCTTCTTCTTGTCTAATTGCAATGGCTAATACTTCCTGTACTATGTCAAACAGGAGTGCCGAGAATGGGCATCCCTGTCTTGTTCCTGTTCTAAGGGTAACTGGTTATAGTTTTTGCAAAATGAGTATGATATTAGCTATGAGTTTATCATATATGGCTTTAATTATCTTGAGCTATGAGCCTTCTACAACCTTATTGACAGTTTTTATCAAGAAAGGGTGTTGGATTTTGTCAAATGCTTTTTCTGCATCACTTGATATGACTATGTGATTTTTATCTCTCAATTTGTTTATGTGATGTATCACGTTTATGGATTTTCAGACTGTACCATCCTTGCATTCCTAGGATAAATCCTACTTGGTCATGGTGTATGTACAGCTGGATCTGATTTGCTAGAATTTTGTTGAGGATATTAGGCTCTATGTTCATGAGGGATATTGGCCGGTAATTCTCTTGCATTGTGTTGTCTTTATCTGGTCTTGGTAGTAGAGTGATGCTGGTTTAATAAAAGGAGCTTGCAAGCGTTCCTTCTTGAATTTTTTGGAATAATCTCAGGAGAATAGGCTTTAATTATTCCTTGAATGTTTGGTAAAACTCCCTTGTGAAGACTTCTGGCTCCAGGATTTTCTTTGCTGAAAGCTTTTTGATGACTGCTTCAATTTCTTCAATAGTTATTGGACTATTGTGATCTTTAGATTCTTCCTGATTGAGTTTTGGAAGGTTATGTTTTTCTAGGAATATGTCCATTTCTGCCAGGTTGTCAAGTTAGTTGGAATAGAGTTATTCCTAGTATTTTTAAAGAAATCCTTTGTATTTAGGTGGGGTCTGGTGTTATTTCTCCTCTTTCATTTCTGATTTTGTTTATTTTAGTCTACTCTCTTTGCTTCTTGGTGAGCCTGGCTAGAGGACCATCAATCTTGTTTATCCTTTCAAAGAAACAGCTCTTGGTTTTGTTGATCTTTGGTATTGTTTCTTTGGTCTCTATGTCTTTTATTTCCTCTGTGAACATTAGCATTACCTTCCTTCTGCTTGCACTGGGATTTTCTTGTGGCTCTCTTTCTAACTCTTTGAGAAATAGAGTTGGGTAATTACCATTGTTTCTTGTTTCTTTTTTTGTTGTTATTGCTGTTTTTTGTGGTGTTATTTATTTCTTCACTAGGCTTGTAGAGATATAGACTTTCCTCTGAAGACTGCTTTCACTGTGTCCCATAGTTTTGGGATTGTTGTGTTTTAATTGTTGTTTTTTGCCATGATGTACTTATTTTTTTATTTTTTACTTGATCTCTCTGGTTATGCAGTCGTCGTTTAATAGCATGCTGTTTAGTCTCCATGTGTTTGATTTCTTTCTATTGTTTTTATGGTAGTTGATTTCCATTTTTATGCCACTGTGATCTGAGAAAATGCTTGATATGATTTCTGTCTTCTTAAATTTGAAGAGACTTTGCCTATGACCCAACATATGGTCTATCTTGGAAAATTACCCATGTGCATTTGAGAAGAATGTATATTCTGTGGCTTTGGGGTGAAATGTTCTGAAGATGTCAATTAATTCCATCTGGTCTAGTGAGTCATTTAGTATTGATGTTTCTTTGCTGATTTTTTGTTTAGAGGATTTGACCAGTGGTGATAGTGGGTAATTAAAGTCTTATACTATATACTATGATTGTATTGCTGTCAATCTCTCCCTTAATATTCTCCACGAGTTTTCTTATGTATTTGGGTGCTCCTACATTGGGTGTGTATATGTTTATCAGTTATTTCTTCTTGTTGGATTACTCTCTTTATTATTATGAAGTAGACTTCCTTGTCCCTTGTTATGTCCTTCATTTTGAGATCTAATTTGTCAGATATAAGTATTGCTACCCCAGCTTTTTCTTCATTTCCATTTGCCTGCAAAATATTTTTCCATCCCTTCACCTTCAGCCTGTGTGCATCTTTTTTTGTGAGGTGGGTTTCTTGTAAACAGCAGATATGTGGGTTGTGTTTTCTTATCCAATCCGTCACCCTATGTCTTCTGATTGCAGCATTTAATCCATTTACATTTAAACTTATTATTGATAGGTACTTATTTGTTGCCATTTTTATTCTTTACTCCTGTGTTCCTTCTTCACTTCCTTTTTTTTTTTTAAGCAGACCCTTTAGCATTTCTTGCATTGCTGGTTTCAGGGTAATAAATTCTCTCAGTACTTTTTTGTCTGTGAAGCTCCTGATTTCACCTCCAATTGTGACTGATAGCCTCCTGGATACAGTATTCTTGGATTCAGACCCTTCCTTTGCATAACTTATTATATTTCATTCCATTCCCTTCTGGACTGATGAATTTCTGTTGAGAAATCAGTTGCTAGTCTGATGCGCATTTCTTTGTGGGTAAGTTTCTGTCTCTCTCTGGCCACTTTTAAGATTCTTACTTTGTGGTTGTTATTTGCCAATTTAATTATTATGTGTCCTGGTGTTGGTCTTTGGGGGTTCATTTTGCTGGGATTCTATGAGCTTCCTGTATTTCTGTGGCTTTTTTCTTCCTTATATCAGGGAAGTTTCTGTCATTATTTCTTCAAACAGGTTTTCTATTCCTTGCTCAGTTTCCACCCCTATTATCTGGATGTTGTTTTGTTTCATGTTATCCCAAAGTTCCCCTAGGCTCTCTTCCTCCTCTTCAATTCTTTTTTTCCTAGAAGCTGCTCTACTTGGGTATTTTTTTCTGACCTTGTTTTCTAGCTAACTGATGTGCTCTTCTGCTTCTTCTAGCCTACCCTTGATGCTTTCTATTGAGTTCTTTACAGCAGCGATGCCATTTTTCATTTATTCTTGGTTCTTCTTCATTTCCTCTTGGTTCTTACTCATAGTGTTGAATTTGTCCTCCATTTTTTCAGCTACCTTATGACCATTTCTCTGAATTCTTTGTCTGGCAGGTTGCTTGCCTCCATTTTGTTTACTTCCTTTTCTGGTGATGCCTGCTTTTCTTTCATATGCAGACTCTTTCCTTGTCTCCCCATATTCTCTCTTTTCTGGGTGTCTGGTTATGTAGTTCTCTCTCCTGCCTTGATTTAAAGGCACAAAATACAACACAACCAGGTACAATTCACAAGGCACTGAACAGAAATGTATTCAAAATATTAACAACCCCAAATAAAGGTTACCACCAGAAAAAGGCAATTTATGGGATAGGAGAGAAAGAAGCAGAGAGAAAAAAATTGAAAAAAAAGAAAGAAAGGAGTGCCGAAATGAAATAGGGAGAAAAAAATGAGACAAAAGAAAGGGAATAAGAATAAGAAGGGGGGAACAAAGTGTGTGTGTGTGTGTGTGTGTGTGTGTGTGTGTGTGTGTGTGTATGAAAAGACCAATAGAACAGCCACTAATCCCAACTAATGCCAGCAACAATACCTGAAGATTAATACAAACTACACACAATAACTAATATCAAGCAAGGTGGGGAAAAGCAGAAGCAATAAACAAACAAAAACAAAGCAAACAAAAAAAAGAATAAGCTAAACAATCTCACCAAAAAGCATAAAAAAATGATATAATGATCATCATTAAAGCAAACAAAAACAATAGAACAGAGAGAAAAATAATGTTTGGATAGTGAAGACAGAGAAGAGAGAGGTGTGTATGGATTTGGAGCAGGGGATTAGAAATTAGATATATAAGTAGGGTGAAATTTTAACAAGGGGTAAAAAGAAAAAATGGGGAAAATCTAAAGTAGAAAAAGGGTAAGAGAAACAGGGAAACAAAAGGGGAAATGTTAGGAAGAGAGTGTTGGCATAAAGGTAGAGTTGAGATAGAGTAAAATGATGCTAAAGGAAAGATGAAAATCGAATGTAGAAAACAAATCCTAAAGTAAAATAAAGAGAAAATAAAATGACACTTTTTTAACAAAGAGGTAAAATAGTAGTAGTAATAATGCTGATTGAAAATAATCAAAAAGGTAAAATCAAGTGAGGAAAAAAGAAAAAAAAGTTTCTTAAGTATAAGATGAAAAAAATAAAAATAAAAAATAAAAAAATAGAATGTGCAGTACTGAAGGTCATTTACTTCCCCCATTTTTCTGTTTGGCATGCCTGTGTCCTAGTCAGGACAGTATTGCAGTTCGCTGCATTCCACTGCTCCTCAGTGTTGTAAGCCAGTCCTGATTTTTAAGGAGGAGTCGTATCTTAATTTCTTTATTCCTTTACTTGTGATTACCCAAGAGTCACTTTGTGATTCAGTCCCTGGGTGGCAGTGTTTCTGTATTGATCACCAATAGTATATGTCCTCTCTAGCACGTACTTAAATCCTGCTTTCTGTGTGGCACACAATACTGGTTTGTGGGAGTGATCTACCCCAGAGCTGGTTCTCCAATGGTCATTCCCCACTCTGATCCCCAGGTTCCAGAAAAACAACTTTCCCCTGCAGTCTCCTAGGTGTCCACAACTAGGTGGTCCTATGTATTGGGCTCAGCAATCAGAAGCAAGGATCTGAAGAGGAAAGAACACAAGTGCCTCAACTACCCTTCCCCCCTCGTGTCCAAGCAGCTGGCACACTTTTAAAATTCCAGGGCTGTTATTCTGCATCAGATCCAAATGGGTTGCTTTCTAGAGATCCCGTCTGTTAGCCGCTATGAGGACCCCCTTCCACATTCACGGATAATGCCAGCCCCAACAGACACAGATCTCTCCAGGCGCAGACTTTCCCCAGTCCTTCAGCTCCCACAGTTTACACGTTTCTCTGTCCTGCAAGACCACAGATCTCACCTCATCCCAGGCAAAATCTGAATTTCCGTGGTGGAGTGTAGAGCTGCTCTGAATCCATGTGTTTGTGCCAATTGAGTACTGGTGTTGTGGGGTTTGCAGCTCCTGGGTGGGTACAGCAGCTGTAGATTCTCAGGCTTCCGATAACATCCACCCTTTCATTCAAGATGGCATGGTCTCCATGTTCAAGCTGGCAGCTCCAGGAGGAAACCTAGCAGTAGTAGAGGCTGCCCAGTCAGGAAAACCCTGTCCAGGGTTCCCCCTTCACCTGGAGTATAGTTGTCCCTCAACTTGCCAACAAACACTCCCCGTGAATCCCTTAGCTGTTCCCTCTGTCAGCTCTGGGATAAGGCTCGGGACACATCCGTCTATTCCACTGCCATTATTTCCCCCTCCAGATTCTTTTTTTTTTTTCTGAGTATATTCACTTTATTTTCCTTTTTGGTCTTTTTTTTTTTAGTTTTTTTATTATTAATTTTTATACATATCTCCCCATTGCCCCCCCTCCCTCCCAGGCATACCACAAGCCCCCAGTGTCTATGTTCATTGGATATGCTTATATGCATGCATAAAAGTAATTTCATCTCTTATCTACCTCACCAAAATTTAATCTTCCTGCTGTAATTTCACAGTCTGTTTGAAGCTTTACTGTCTTTGTATCTATCCTTTTGTTCATCAGTTTATAATGTTCTTTATTATCCACAAATGAGTGAGATCATGGGATGCTTCTCCTTCATTGACTGGCTTATTTCACTAAGCATAAGGCTCTCCAGTTCCAACCAAGTTGCTGCAAATGGTAAGAATTCCTTCTTTTTAATGGCAGCATAGAATTCCATTGTGTAGATGTACCACAGTTTTCTGATCCACTCATCTGCTGACAGGCACCTAGGCTGTTTCCAAATTATAGCTATTGTAAATTGTGCTGCTATGAACATAGGGGTACATAAATCTTTTCTGATTGGTGTTTGTGATTTCTTAGGATAAATTCCAAAGAGTAGGATTACAGGGTCAAATGGGAGATCCATTTTTAGTTTTCTGAGGAAATTCCATGCTGTTCTCCACAGTGGCTGCACCAGTCTGCATTCCCACCAATAGTGCACAAGGGTAACTTTTTCTCCACATCCTCGCCAACACTTGTCGATTGTTGATTTGTTGATCATTGCCATTCTCACCGGTGTAAGATGGTATCACATTGTCATTTTGATTTACATCTCTCGGATGATTAGTGACTTTGATCATGTTTTCATGTGTCACTTGGCCTTCATTCTGTCATCTTTCAAAAAGGTTCTATTTACGTCCGTTGCCCATTTTTATTGGATCATTTATCTTCCTTTTATTAAGTTGTATAAGTTGGCTGTAGATTTTGAGATAGATAACATTTGCAAATATGTTCTCCCATACAGTGATCTTTCTTGTTGTTTTGTTGATGGTTTCTTTTGCTGTGCAAAAGCTTTTTATTTTGATGTAGTCCCATTTGTTTATTTTTTCTTTAGCTTCCATTGCCTTTGGAGGAGTATCAGTGAAGAGGCTCTTTCGGCATATATCTGAGCTTGTGCTGCCTGTGGATTCCTCTAGTATTTTTATGGTTTCCCTTTTAATGTTTAAGTCTTGTATCCATTTTGAGTTTATTTTTGTATTTGGTGTAAGTTGGTGGTCCAGTTTCATTTTTTTGCATACATCTGTCCAATTTTACCAACACCATTTATTGAAGAGGCTATTTTGGCTCCATTGAATCTTCATGCCTCGTTTGTCCAATATTAGTTGAGCATAGTGGTTTGGGTGGATAAATGGGTTCTCTATTCTCTTCCTTAGGTCTACATGCCTGTTCTTGTACCAGTACCAGGCTGTTTTGAGAACAGTTGCTTTGTAATAGAGCTTGAAATCTGGTATTGAGATCCCACCTACTTTACTCTTCTTTCTCAGAATTGCTGTACCTATTCGTGGTCTTTTTTGTTCCAGATGAATCTATAAAGAATTCTTTCTAGGTCTGTGAAATATATCCTTGGTATTTTAATGGGTAGTGCATTGAATCTATTGATTGCTTTGGGTAGTATGCACATTTTAATGATGTTGATTATCCCAATCCATGAGCATGGTATGCTATTCCATCTGTTAACATCTTATTCTATCTCTTTTTTCAGTGTCCTGTAGTTTTCGGCATATAGGTCTTTTACCTCTTTTGTTAGGTTTCTTCCTAAGTATCTTAATTTTTTTGGTGCGATGGTAAATGAGATTGCTTTTTTACTCTTTCTTTCTGTAATTTCACTATTAGTGTATAAAAATACCACAGACTTCCTAGCATTAATTTTGTATCCTGCTACATTGCTGAATTCATTAATTAAGTCAGTTAGTTGTGGAAAAGAGTCCTTTGGGTTTTTTATGTACAGTATCATGTCATCTACAAAAAAGAACAGCTTGACTTCTTCTTTTCCAATTTGGATGCCTTTTATCTTCTTTTTGTATAATTGCAATGCCTAATACTTCCACTACTATGTTGAACAGGAGAGGTGAGAGTGGGTATTCCTGTCTTGTTCCTGTTCTTAGGGGAATGTTTTTAGATTTGCTCATTGAGTAGGATGTTAGCTGTGGGTTTATCATATATGTTTTTTATGATGTTCAGGTATGATCCTTCTATTCCCACTTTGCTGAGAGTTTTTATCAAGAAAAGGTGTTGGATTTTGTCAAATGCTTTTTCTGCATCAATTGATATGACTATGTGATTTTTATCTCTCAATTTGTTTATGTGATGTATCACATTTATTGATTTGCGGATATTGAACCATCCCTGCATTCCTGGGATGAATCCTGCTTGGTCATGGTGTATGATCTTTCTGATGTACTGCTGCATCCGGTTTGCTAGAATTTTGTTGAGGATTTTGGCATGTATGTTCATGAGAGATATTGGCCTATAATTCTCTTTCATTGTGTTGTCTTTATCTGGTTTTGGTATTAGGGTGATGCTGGCTTCATAGAAGGTGTTTGGAAGTGTTCCTTCCTCTTGAATGTTTTTGAATAGTCTGAGGAGGATAGGTTTTAATTCTTCCTTGAATGTTTGGTAAAACTCTCCCGTGTAGCCATCTGATCCCGGGCTTTTATTTACTGGAAGGTTTTTGATTACGGCTTCAATTTCTTCCATAGTTATTGGATAATTGAGATGTTTGGCTTCCTCCTCATTGAGTTTTGGAAGGTTATATTTTTCTAGGAAAATGTCCATTTCTTGCAGGTTGTCCAATTTGTTGGAATAGAGTTGTTCATAGTATTTTTTAATAATCCTTTGTATTTCTTCAGGGTCTGTTGTTATTTCTCTTCTTTCATTTCTGATTTTGTTTATTTGTGTCTTTTCTCTTTGCTTCTTTGTGAGCCTGGCTAAAGGTCCATCAATCTTGTTTACCCTTTCAAAGAACAAGCTCTTGGTTTTGTTGATCTTTTGAATTGTTTCTTTGGTTTCCACGTTGTTTATCTCCGCTCTGATCTTCACTATTTCCTTCCTTCTAAGTACACTGGGCTTTTCTTTTTGCTCTCGTTCTAGCTCTTTCAGTGGTAGGGTTAGGAAATTTATTACCATTGTTGCCTGTTTTTTTGCAGTAGGCTTGTAGCGCTATGAACTTCCCTCTCAAGACTACTTTCACTGTGTCCCATCAATTTGGTATTGTTGTGTTGTCATTGTCATTTGTTGCCATAATATTTTTTATTTCCTCCTTGATCTCTCTGGTTACCCAGTCATTGTTTAATAGCATGCTGTTTGTCTCCATGTGTTTGATTTCTTCCTATTGTTTTTATTATAGTTTATTTGCAGTTTTATGCCACTGTGGTCTGAGAAAATGCTTGATATGTTTTCTATCTTCTTGAATTTGAAGAGACTTTTCTTATGACCCAGCATATGATTTACCTTTGAAAATGACCCATGTTCACTCAAGAAGAATGTATATTCCGTGTCTTTGGGGTGAAATGTTCTGAAGATGTCAATTAATTCCATCTCGTCTAGTGAGGCATTTAGGATCGATGTTTCTTTCCTGATTTTTTGTTTAGAGGATTTGCCCAGTGGTGACAGTGGGTTATTAAAGTCTTCTACTATGATTGTATTCCCGTCAATCTCTTCCTTAATATTCTCCAGGAGGTTTTTTTTATGTATTTAGGTGCTCCTATATTGGGAGCGTATATGTTTACCAGAGTTATATCTTCCTGTTGGATTGTTCCCTTTAGTATTATGAAATGGCCTTCTTTATCTTTTGTTATGTCCTTCACTTTGACATCTAAATTGTCAGATATAAGTATTGCAACTGCAGCTTTTTTTTCATTTCCATTTGTCTGAAATGCCATCTTCCATCCCTTCACCTTCAATCTGTATGCATCTCTTCCTGAGGTGGGTTTCTTGTATACATCAGATATGTGGATCATGTTTTCTTATCCAATCAATTACCCTATGTCTCTTGATTGGAGCATTTAATCCATTTACATTTAAAGTTATGATTGATAGGTATTTATCCGTCACCATATTTACTCTTTAGCCCAGAGTTCCTTCTTCCCTTCCTATTTCTTTTATTACAGCAGACCCTTTAACATTTTTTGCATTGCTGGTTTGGTCGTAATATATTCCCTTAGTCTTTTTTTGTCTGTGAAGGTTCTGATTTCACCTTCAATTTTGATTGAAAGCCTTGCAGGGTACAGTATTCTTGGATTCAGACCCTTCCTTTGCATGACTTTGTATATCTCATTCCATTCTCTTCTGGCCTGATGAGTTTCTGTTCAAAAATCAGTAGCTAGTCTTATGGGGGTTCCTTTGTAGGTAACTTTCTGTTTCTCTCTGGCCGCTTTTAAGATTCTTGCTTTGTCGTTGCTATTTGCCAATTTAATTATAATGTGCCTTGGTGTCAGTTTTATAGGGTTCATTTTGCTTGGGACTCTGAGCTTCTTGGATTTGTGTGGGTTTTTCCTTTCCTATATTGTGGAAATTTTCTGTCATTATTTCTTCAAACAGGTTCTCTAATCCTTGTTCAATTTCCACTCTTTCTGGAACTCCAATTATGGGAATGTTGTTTTTTTTTTGTTTGTTTGTTTTTTGTTATCCCAAAGTTCCCTTAGGCTCTCCTCTTGCTTTTTATTCTTTTTTTTTTCTAAAAGCTGCTGTACTTGGGTATTTTTTCCTACCGTGTCTTCTAGCTCACTGATGCGGTCCTCTGCTTCTTCTAGTCTACTTTTGATGCTTTCTATTGAGTTCTTTCAAGCCGTGATGTCATTTTTTTATTTCTTTGTGCATTTTTTCGTGCTTCTTCTTCATTTCCTCTTGGCTCTTACTCAGATTGTCGATTTCATCTTCCATTCTTTTCATCCATCTTATGATCATTTCTCTGAACTCTTTCTCTGACAGGCTTATTTCTGCTTCTATTTCGTTTACTTCCTTTTCTGGTGATACCTGCCTATCTGTTGTATGCAGGCTGTTTCTTCTTCTGCCCATGGTTTTTCTTCTCCGGGTGTCTAGTTCTCTCTCCTACGTTGATTCAAAGGCACAAACTACAACACGACCTGGTACAGCACACAAGGCACTTATCCTAGGCGAAATCTGACTTTTCTCTCTGACGTGTGGATCTCTGTCTGCCGCCTGCGTGTCTGTGCCGATTGGAGAGCGGTGTTCTGGATCTCCGGCTGTTCAGTGAGTGATTCAGCCCCAGCGTTCAGACTTCCCCAGACATTCACCTCCCTCTGCAAGATGTCGTGGTCTCCGCGTCTGTGATTATTTCTTCAAATAGGTTCTTGATCCCTTGCTGTCTCTTCTTTTACAACTCTGGATTCCTTGTATCTGTTGTGGCTCAGCTAAGTTGGATCTGTGCCTCCAGGAATACAATGTTTCTTTGGCTTGGCTGAAATTGTTCAGTTTTCAAATATATTCAGGAGACCTGCCTTGGTGGGAGAAGCTCACAGCACTGCAGCTGTCAGCAACTTGGGCGAGGTGGGTGGTGCCTCCTGATTCTTTTAAAAAAAACATTTTTATTGATTTTTAGAACAAGAAGAGGAGAGAAGGAGAGAGAGAAATATCAATACAAGATCAAAACAGAGATGGCTGCTTGCCGCAAGGCCCTAACTCCCACAACCAAGGCATATTCCCTTGACCAAGAATTGAATACAGCAACACTTCGGTGCACAGGATGACGCCCAACCAAGCCACACAGTCCAGGGCAATAATACATAGTATTAGTAGTAAGAGTCCTCAATACTAAGTCATAGCTCAATGGAATATATAATGGATACTGATGGTGGCCTAATAAATTAAAAATACAAGTCTGTTTTCATCCCAACCCCAATCATTTTAAGACTTTGTTTTTAATTTTTTCACGTCACATAAATGACTCATCTAACACATTTTATAATGTTTTCATCCAAAATCAAAGAATACTAAAAGAAATTCACCTCAATTTTAATTGATCGCCTACTCTGTATAGTTTTCCAGCTGTGCTATTTTCATGGCTCCATAATTAATGAGGTGTGTGCCATGTATTTGTGATATTTTCCTCTGTTGTCCCTTTGTATGACACAATGAGCTATGTTTGTAGGAAAGTTTACTAAATCCTATAAAAGTTTCATTGTACATTGCCAGAAAAGAAAAAAAAATAGCAACCAGTAATATTTTTCTTTTTACTAATAGTGTCAGCAATTAACAAGTGTTAACAAGCAAACTAAGTAAAGCTTGGAGAGTAAAGGATAGAGCCTTTGAGATTTACAACCATCAACAAAACAACAAGAAAGCCTACTGCATGGGAGCACATATTGGCCAATGTTATTACCAATAAGGATTTAACCTCCAACATTTACAGGGAACTCATACATTTTAACAAAAGGAAAATAAACAAGCCAATCAAAAAATGGGCAATGGATCTAAATAGACACTTCTCAAAAGAAGACAGAAGGAAGGCCAAGAGACATATAAAAATATGCTCAAAATCACTAATTATCCGAGATGCAAATCAAAACAACAATGCGGTACCATCTCACACCTGTCAAATCAACAAACAAGTGCTGGCTAGGATGCAGAGAAAAAGGAACCCTGGTGTACTGCTGGTGGGAATGCAGACTGGTGCAGCCACTGTTGAGAACAGTATGGAGTTTCCTCAAAAAAACTAAAAATGGAATTCCCATTTGACCCAGTGATCATACTTCTAGGAATATATCCCAAGAAACTAGAAACACCAATCAGAAAGGATATATGCACTCCTATGGTCATAGTGGCACAATTCAACATAGCTAAGATTTGGAAACAGCCTAAGTGCCCATCAGCAGATGAGTGGATTAAAAAACTGTAGTACATCTGCCGAAAACGGTTTGGCTCCGTGGAGAAAGCATTGGCCTGCGGACTTAGGGGTCCCAGGTTCTATTCCGGTCAAGGGCATGTATCCTGGTTGCGGGCACATTCCCAGTAGGGAGCATTCAGGAGGCGGCTGATCGATGTCTCTCTCCCATCAATGTTTCTAACTCTCT
Source organism: Lasiurus cinereus (assembly GCA_011751065.1). Taxonomy (NCBI): domain Eukaryota; kingdom Metazoa; phylum Chordata; class Mammalia; order Chiroptera; family Vespertilionidae; genus Lasiurus; species Lasiurus cinereus. The sequence goes on from JAAGEH010000037.1 coordinate 11,060,203, forward strand.
ATCCCTCTCCCTTCCTCTCTGTAAAAAAATCAATAAAATATATTTTTAAAAACTGTAGTACATCTAAAAAATAAGGAATTCTTACCATTTGCAACAGCATGGATGGAACTGGAGAGCATTATGCTAAGCAAAATAAGCCAGTCAGAGAAAGATAAATATCACATGATCTCAGTCATTTATGGAATATAATGAACAACATAAACTGATGAAAAAAACAGAGACATAGAAGCATCGATCAGACTGTCAAACCTCAGAGGGAAGGTAGGGGATGGTGAGAAAAAGGGGGAGAGATCAACCAAAGTACTTGTATACATGTATATAAGCCTAACCAATGGACACAGACAGAGGGTTGAGGACATGAGTGGGGGGTTGGGGGTTAATGGGAGGATAAGGACACATATATAATACCTTAATCAATAAAGAAATTAAAAAAAATAAAGTGGTCAAAACAAACAGTTGATCACTTTAGAAGCTTCTGTTTGTTTGTAAAAGTAAGACTTTTTGAAGCACTTCCCTTATCTCATTTCAAGGTTGAAAGTATGCCCAGCTTGTAGATTACATTACCATGCCCTGTGTTTTATCAAACATTCTATTAATTGACTGACCATTTAAATAAATACTTTCTTAGGAACCTTTTAAAGTAAGCACCTAATGATCTCTTTGCTAATGACCTGATGATTATTCTAAAAAAGGAAAAGAAGAAATTTGTTGCCCTTTCTCAGTGTAGCTCTCTTCTCCAAATACTACAGAAGCTTGGGATTAGGTGAAGACCAAACAGGATGAGTTACTTTGGAAACTTCTGTTGACAACTGACTTGGTGTTAGAACATGACATAGATTTGTCTGAAAATTGATGTTTTTAATTGATAAATTTTTTAAAATCTGTAAACAATCAGAGATTAGTATCTTTTGTGGAGTTTGGTAAAGAATCATCATCTCTGGAGTTAAACAATCTCCAAGCAAAGCCCCAGGGTAGCGGGGAGGAGGCAAAATCTGATTCAACAGGTTCAGGAAGATGTTTCCAATGATTATTCCAGGGCCTACCAAGGCCAATACTAAGCTGGGGCAAATAAGGTGCCTAGAGCTCAAAACATAAGGTGGAATTCTCTGTCACAACCCTAGTGAGCCCTGCTGATAAAAATAAATTTGTCTATTAGTCACTGACCCTAAATAGCCTTATAAGAAAGGAAAAATAATAAATGAAATCCATCTAATGGTTCTTAATCCCAGGCTTTAACATTTTAGGGGAAATCAAAACCATTTATAAATCAACCTCACAGATTAATTTTTAATACTGTCATTGGTTGCATGTTTTTATTTATGTTATTATCAACAAGGCTTAGAAACAATTAGAAGCATATTTTGCTTAGAGTTGTAAAGAAGCTGGGATTAGGGCAGGTCTATATAGTATCAAGTTTGAGCCTTCTCTCCTTTTGCTGGGAGGTGTTCAGAAAAGAGAAGAAGAAAAAAAAAAGACCCTTGCCAGTGAGCAATATGTGGTCTGTTGGTTTGTCTCTATATAGGCCTGCTTCACACAAAAACTTTCTAACACTAACCAGAAATATAATTTAAATATACCCCAAACATACACACACACACACAAAAAAAAAAACAAAAAACAAAAAAAACTTGGAGTTGCAAATCTAATTTCCTGGATACAGTGGATTAATATAGAGAGAGTCTAAATTATTTAAAAGTGAAGAGAAACTTACTTTTCTCCATGTTTTCGTGAGGTCTCTGGGAGGTCCCAGGATATGATTCCCTGTAAAAACACAGAACATACACACAGTCAGATTCACAGAGGCTGAGTCACTACATCAAATAAATTCCATTAAAGCTGATGATGTCAATATGAGAATTAATTTCAGTACATTCTAATCTTTCCCCTTTACATAAATGTTTTCCCCATCACAAATAGATATCTAACTTCAGAAGAAAGAAACAGATATCCTGGAAGCATAAGGTCTGTAGGAACTTACTATGACCTTGTTTATCTGGCATTAGTTTCTGCCCTTACCAAATAAAACTCATCAAATTGGTCACATGCTTATCTCTTAAGAGATGGCCATGATATCAATAAAAATGGTGGACAAAAATTCCAAAAGGCCAATTTAATAAACAAAGCTATCATATTATTAGTTTGCCTGGCTTCTCATCAATGTCATTCTGTCACAAATCCAATGCTCTCTATAGTGTAACATTTTCCTGAATGGTATTAAACAGTACTTCTAATGAAATTATTCCTGAAGCAAAGCAACCACAGAGTTATTACCCATAAACAGTATGAAGCAATGAGCCTGAACTACTAACCACAAAACTTTGGAGGAAAAAAACATATATTGGAAATGCAAGTATTGAGAAGGAGAAAATGGCGGCGAAGTAGACAGATGCGTCTGGAGCTTTGTCGCTGGGCAGAGGGAGAGAGAGCGGCTGAGAGTCACAATGGGAATGTTTGTTAGCAAGTTATCCTCCAGAAGGTGGGGGACTGCTGGACGGGGCTCTCCCGGCCAGGCAGCCCCACTGCCATGGGGATTTTGTCTGCCGGGGCCACCAGCGCAAACGCGGAGACCATGCCATCTTGCAGAGGGAGGTGGATGTCTGCAGCGGTCTGAAGCCTTCGGCTGGGGCACCCATTGAGCAGCCGGGGAGCCAGGGATCCAGAACTCCGCTCTCCAATCGGAGCAGACACGCAGCGGAATCAGATCCACAGAGCACAAGGAAAGGTCAGATTTCGCCTGAGATAAGAGGGAGGTGGATGTTTGCGGAGGTCTGAAAGCTGCAGCTGGCAGAGGCACCCACCGAACAGCCAGGGACCCAGAGCATGGCTCTCCAGGCAGCCCGGACTGAGGACGGCGGATTCGGATATCCACACGGTGCACGGAAAGGTCGAATTTCGCCTGGGTTAGAGTGAGGTCTCCTATCCGCACAGGGCAGAAATGCGCACGGTGTGAGAGCCGGGCTGCGGGACAGCTGGCTCTGGAGAGGTCCTCGGAGGTGGGCAGGGCGTGATCCCTGAGTATGGAGGCAGACACTCCGAGCTGTTGACAGAGGGGAGCTCTGGAAAACGACTCATTTTTTTTCTGGAGCAGAGGGACAGCCTGAGAGTTATTACAGTGTCCCAGCTGCAAAACCCCCACAAAATGGCATTGAGAACCACAGAGTAGCAGGATCTGAGCACAGCCTAGAGAGGTCCTGTGCTTTGTCTCAGAGATCAATTCCGAAACACTGCCACCCAGTGGATGACACACAAATTTACTCTAGCATAACCAAAAAAGAATAAAGAGATTGAAACACCAACAGGGGAACACAGGGAACTGCAATACCTTCCCTACTGGGAAACAGTAGAGACAAGCAGAATAATAGTGGAAGTAAATGACCATTCTATTTTTTTTCTTTTTTCTTTTTAATTTTTATTTTATTTTTCATTTTTACATATTTTAATTAAAAGACTATTTTTTTCTTTCCGCCTCAATTCATTTTACCGTTTTAATTATTACATTTTTGTTTTAAATTAGTATTATTAATTAGTACTAGTACTTTACATTTTTGGAAAAAAACCAGTGTCATTTTGTTTCCTCTTTATTTTATTTCGGGATTAGATTTCTACATTCTATTTTCAACTTTCCTTTAGCATATTTTTTCTCCAACTCAACTCTACCTTTATGCAAACACTTTCCTCCTAACTTTCTCCATTTTGTTATCTTTTTTCTCTTTCCCTTTTCCAACTTTAGATTCCCCCTATTCTTTCTTTTTACTTGTTTAAAATTCCACCTCATTTATATATCTAATTTCAAATCCCCTACAACAAGTCCATACAAACCTCTGTCTTTTTGTCTTCACTATCCAAAAAGTTGTTTTTTCTTTATGTCCTTTTGTTGCTATTTGCCTGAAAAGTTATTATATCGATTTTTTGAAATTTATGGTGAGATTGTTTAAGTTTATTCTACTTGTTTTATTTTGCTTTTTGCTTGCTTTGTTTTTTACCTCTCTTTTCCCTCACCTACCTCGATACCAGTCAGTTTCTATTAATCTCTAGGTACTGGTTGCTGGCCTTTATTGGGATTAGTGACTGTTCTATTGGAGTTGTCTCCTGACATCTATAGTTTGTTCCCCTTTTCTCTCTTATACGCTTTCTTTTCTCTCTCATTTTTTTCTCTTCCTCTTTTCTTCTCCTTCTTCTCCTTTTTATTTTCTTACTATATTTTAATTTTTTGTTCATTTATTATTTTTTCTCACACCCCAATTTGATTTTGGCATTTCTTTCTTTTCTTTTTTCCTCAGTTTCCTCTTCTTCTTTCTCTATTTACCCCTAAATTGTCTTTCATTCGTGGTCACCTTATTTGTGATTATTAGCATTTTGAATACATTTCTACTCTGTGCCTTGTGTGCTGTACCTGGTCGTGTTGTAGTTTCAATCAACGTAGGAGAGAGAACTACATAACCAGACACCCAGAGAAGAAAGACCATGGGCAGAAAAAGAAACAGCCCACATAAGACAGAAAGGCAGGTTTCACCAGAAAAGGAAGTAAACTAAATAGAACCAGAAATAAGCCTGCCAGAGAAAGAGTTCAGACTAATGATCATAAGGTGGATGAAAAGAATGGAAGACAAAATCGACAATCTGAGTAAGAGCCAAGAGGAAATGAAGAAGACCCAAGAGGAGATGAAGAAGCAGCAAGAAGAAATACAGAAGAACCTAGAGGAGGTGCAGAATAAACAAGAAGAAATGAATAATGACATCACTGCTATAAAGGACTCAATAGAAAGCATAAAAAGTAGACTAGAAGAAGCAGAGGACCGCATCAGTGAGCTAGAAGACACGGTAGGAAAAAATACCCAAGTACAGAAGCTTCTAGAAAAAAAAATTAAAAAGCAAGAGGAGAGCCTAAGGGAACTTTGGGATAACTTAAAAAAAAACATCCGCATAATTGGGGTTCCAGAAATCCTGGAAACTGAACAATGATTAGAGAACGTGTTTGAAGAAATAATGACAGAAAATTTCCTCCATATAGGAAAGCAAAAACCCACACAAATCCAAGAAGCTCACAGAGTCCAAAGCAAAATGAACCCCAACAAACCGACACAAAGGCACATTATAATTAAATTGGCAAACACCGATGACAAAGTAAGAATCTTAAAACCGGCCAGAGAGAAACAGAAAATTACCTACAAAGAAACCCCCATAAGACTAGCTACTGACTTCTCAACAGAAACTCGTCAGGCCAGAAGAGAATGGAATGAAAAATACAAAGTCATGCAAAGGAAGGGTCTGAATCCAAGAATACTGTACCCTGCAAGACTCTCAATCAAAACTGAAGGTGAAACCAAAAGCTTCACAGACAAAAAAGGACTAAGGGAAAATATTACCACCAAACAGCAATGCAAGAAATGTTAAAGGGTCTGCTGTAATAAAAGAAAGAGGAAGCAAAGAAGGAACTCGGGGGTAAGGACTAAAAATGGCAACAGATAAGTACTTATCAATAATAACTTTAAATGTAAACGGATTAAATGCTCCAATCAAAAGACATAGGGAAACCGATTGGATAAGAAAACATGATCCATATATCTGCTGTCTGCAAGAAACCCACCTCAGGAAAAGAGATGCACACAGATTGAGGGTGAAGGCATGGAACATGGTATTTCAGGCAAATGGAAATGAAAAAAAAGGTGGGGTTGCAATACTTATATCTGACAAATTAGATCTCAAAGTGAAGGACATAACAAGAGATAAAGAAGGCCACTTCATAATACAAAAGGAAACAATCCAACAAGAAGTAATAACTCTGGTAAACATATATGCACCCAATATAGGAGCACCTAAATACATAAAAAAACTCTTGGAGGATATTAAGGAACAGATTGACAGCAATACAATCATAGCAGGAGACTTTAATACCCCACTGTCACCATTGGACAAATCCTGTAAACAAAAAATCAGGAAAGAAACATCAATCCTAAATGACTCACTAGACCAGATGGAATTAATTGACATCTTCAGAACATTTCACCCCAAAGCCACAGAATATACATTCTTCTCCAGTGCACATGGGTCATTTTCAAAGACAGATCATATGTTGGGTCATAAGAAAAGTCTCTCAAATTCGAGAAGGTACAAATCATATCAAGCATTTTCTCAGACCAGAGTGGCATAAAACTGGAAATCAACTATAATAAAAACGATAGAAAGAAATCAAACACATGGAGACTAAACAGCATGCTTTTAAACAACGACTGGGTAACCAGAGAGATCAAGGAAGAAATAAAATACATCATGGCAACAAATGACAATGACAACAAAACAATACAAAATTTATGGGACACAGTGAAAGCACTCTTGAGAGGGAAGTTCATAGCCCTACAAGCCTACTGCAAAAAACAGGAAACAATGGTAATAAATCACCTAAACCTACAACTCAAAGAGCTAGAACGAGAGCAACAAGAAAAGCCCAGTGTAAGCAGAAGGAAGGAAACAGTGAAGATCAGAGCGGAGATAAACAACTTGGAGACCAAAGAAACAATTCAAAAGATCAACAAAACCAAGAGCTGGTTCTTTGAAAGGGTAAACAAGATTGATGGCCCCCTAGCTAGGCTCACCAAGAAGCAAAGAGAGAAGACCCAAATAAACAAAATCAGAAATGAAAGAGGAGAAATAACAACAGACCCTGTGGAAATACAAAGGATTGCTAAAAAATACTATGAACAACTCTATTCCAATAAATTGGTCAACCTGCAAGAAATGGACATTTTCCTAGAAAAATATAACCTCCCAAAACTCAATGAGGCAGAAGCCAAACATCTCAATAGTCCAATAACTATGGAAGAAATTGAAGCAGTAATCAAAAAGCTTCCAGCAAATAAAACCCCGGGTCCAGATGGCTACACAGGAGAGTTTTACCAAACATTCCAGGAAGAATTAAAACCTATCCTCCTCAGACAATTCAAAAACATTCAAGAGGAAGGAACACTTCCAAACACCTTCTATGAAGCCAGCATCACCCTAATACCAAAACCAGATAAAGACAACACAATGAAAGAGAACTATAGGCCAATATGTCTCATAAACATAGATGCCAAAATCCTCAACAAAATTCTAGCAAACCGGATCCAGCAGTACATCAGAAAGATCATACACCATGACCAAGCAGGATTCATCCCAGGAATGCAGGGATGGTTCAATATCTGCAAATCAATAAATGTGATACATCACATAAACAAATTGAGAGATAAAAATCACTTAGTCATATCAATTGATGCAGAAAAAGCATTTGACAAAATCCAACATCGTTTCTTGATAAAAACTTTCAGCAAAGTGGGAACAGAAGGATCATAACTCAACATCATAAAAGCCATATATGATAAACCCACAGCTAATATCCTACTCAATGGGCAAAAACTAAAACCATTTCCCCTAAGTACAGGAACAAGACAGGGATACCCACTCTCACCTCTCCTGTTCGACATAGTACTGGAAGTATTAGCCATTGCAATTAGACAACAAGAATAAATAAAAGGCATCCAAATTGGAAAAGAAGAAGTAAAGCTGTCCTTATTTCCAGATGACATGATATTGTACATAAAAAACCCAAAGGACTCCATTCCAAAACTAATTGACTTAATTAATGAATTTGGCAATGTAGCAGGATACAAATTTAATGCTAAGAAGTCTGTGGCATTTCTATACACTAACAGTGAAATTATAGAAAGAGAAACTAAAAAAAGCAATCCCATTTACCATCGCACCAAAAAAATTAAGATACCTTGGAATAATCCTAACTAAAGAGCTAAAAGACCTTTATGCAGAAAACTACAGGACACTAAAAAAAGAGATAGAGGAAGATGTTAACAGATGGAAGAGCATACCATGCTCATGGATTGGGAGAATCAACATCATTAAAATGTCCATACTACCCAAAGCAATCTACAGATTCAACGCACTACTCCTTAAAATACCATCGACATATTTCACAGACCTACAAAGAATTCTTCAGAGATTCATCTGGAAGAAAAAAAGACCACGGATAGCTACAGCAATTCTGAGAGAAAAGAATAAAGTAGGTGGGATCTCAATACCAGATTTCAAGCTATAGTACAAAGCAACTGTTCTCAAAACCGCCTGGTACTGGCACAAGATCAGACATATAGATCAATGGAATAGAATAGAGAACCCAGATATCCACCCAAACCACTATGCTCAATTAATATTTGACAAAGGAGGCATGAACGTTCAATGGAACCAAGATAGCATCTTCAATAAATGGTGTTGGGAAAATTGGACAGATACATGCAAAAAATTGAAACTGGACCACCAACTTACACCAAATACAAAAATAAACTCAAAATGGATACAGGACTTAATCATAAAATAGGAAACCATAAAAATACTAGAGGAATCCACAAGCAGAGTAATCTCAGACATATGCTGAAGCAATTTCTTCACAGATAGCGCTCCTAGGCCATGGAAACTAAAGAGAAAATAAACAAATGGGATTACATAAAAATTAAAAGCTTTTTTACAACAAAAGAAACCATCAAAAAAACAACAAGAAAGCCTACTTCTATGGGAGAACATATTTGCAAATGTTATCACTGATAAGGGTTTAATCTCCAACATTTACAGGGAATTCATACAACTCAACAAAAGGAAGATAAACAATCCAATCAAGAAATGGTCAATGGACCTAAATAGAAACTTTTTGAAATAAGACAGAAGGAAGGCCAAGAGCCATATGAAAGCATGCTCAAAGTCACTAATTATCACAGAGATGCAAGTCAAAATGACTGGTACCTTCTCACACCTGGCAGAATGACAATCATCAACAAATGAACAAATGACAAGTGCTTATTAGGATGGGGAGAAAAAGGAGCCCTCGTGCATTGCTGTTGGGAGTGCAGACAGGTACAGCCCCTGTGGAGAACAGTATGGAGTTTCCTCTAAAAATTAAAAATGGAACTCCTATTTGACCCAGTAACCCCACTTCTAGGAATATATCCCAAGAAACTAGAAACACCAACCAGAAAGGATATATGCACCCCTATGTTCATAGCAGCACAATTCATGATAGCTGAGATTTGGAAAGAGCCTAAATGCCCATTAGCAGATAAGTGGATTAGATAATCATGGTACATCTACACAATGGAATACTACACTGCTATAAAAAAGTAGGAGTTCTTACCATTTGCAGCATCATAGATAGGCCTGGAGAGCATTATATTAAGTGAAATAATCCAGGCAATGAAGGAAATATACAACATATTTCATTTATGGAAAATAAAGGACATTATAACCTGATGAACAAAAAGATCGATACACAGGCAATAATACACTGAACAGACTGTCAAATTTAATGTGAAGGCTGGGGAGTTTTGTGGAGGGGTGGAAAGAGATCAACCAAAAAACATGTATGCATGTATATAAGCATACCAGTGGACACAAAACACTAGGGAGAGGGGGATAAGGGCATGCGATAGGGTTTAGAGGAGGCTGGGTGAAGGTCGATGGGGAATAAAAAGGACATAGATATATATTATATTCAATACTTTAAATAAGGAGAGACATGTGGGCCTATAAATTTGTAAGTTTTCCATGTTGTTTTTTTTTTTGAAGTAGTACACTATTAACTAATGTACTCAGTAGTATATTATTAAGTGCATTGTGAAAAGTTATGTTGGGGGTGAACCCAAGATGGCGGCATAGGTAAACACCTACTCTGCTGCCTCGCACAACAATTTCGAAACTACAACTAAAAGACAGAACGGACATCATCCAGAACCACAGGAAAGCTGGCTGAGTGGAAGTTCTACAGCTAGAAGGAAAGAGAGAGGCTCACTGAAACCCAGAGGAGCTGCAAAATGCTGAGGTAAGGAGACGGGCGCGGAGAGAGCGGGTGCCCGAGTACCTGGTTGGCTTTCTCTGGCGGGAGGGAAACGGCGACTCTCAAAGGCATTGAACCCCTTATCCTATGACACTAAACCCCAGATCCAGCCGAAACTCATACGGGGGGAGTTTGGACTGTGAAAAGGGAGAGGTGCATGTAAATTTAGGAGAGTCACAAAAGATCGGAGGTCTGGTCGAGCACAGCACTGCACGAAGGACAGACTGCTGATTGTGCCCTTGGCTTTCGCAAGTGGGCAGGAGGCAGACCCTCCCAACTGTGGCACTTCTGAGTCCACTGGGCCTCTGTTTCGGGCGAAACCCTGGAGACCTAGACTCGTGCGGTCCTGGTGCGCAGGGGAGCTGGAAAGGCAGTGGTCTAGAGGCACTGCGGGCGCTGGGGTACAAGGACCGCTCCAGGGATTACCCAGTCACTTGAGACTCGGGGGCCGTTGAGGGCATGGCCGACTGGAAGGCAAGGCGGTCCCTTAAGCCCTGAGACTCCACCCCTCCCAAGCTCAACAGAGGCTTCTGTGGCTTTGCACGTCTGGTTTCAAAGCCCGAATTCAACACAGAAGTTTCCCCAACATAGTGAAAATGCCTAGACAAGGGAAAGGATCACAAACAAAAGAAATGGAGGAAAAAAACGACTGGATATAGAGTTCAAAACCACGCATGTAAGGTTTTTCAAGAATATGCTAGAAAAGTTGGATAAACTTAGCGAGAACCAAGAGGAGATGAAAAAGGACCAACTAGAGATGCAAAAGAGCCAACTAGAGATGGAAAAGGTCCAACTAAAGATGATAAAGGACCAACTAGAAATTAAACATACACTGACTGAAATAAAAAATATTATACAGAATCATAACAGCAAACTAGAGAAAGGCAAGAATCAAGTCAAAAATTTGAAATATAAAGAAGCAGAAAACACTCAACTGGAAAAGCAAGAAGAGAAAAGAATCCAAAAATGTGAACATAATGTAAGGAGACTCTGGGACAGCCTCAAGCATACCAACATCAGAATTGTGGGGGTGCCAGAAGAAGAGAGAGAACAAGATACTGAAATGTCAGGAGCCAGGAAATACAGCAAGGGTTGTGGAATTCTCCCCAAGGCCAGAACTGCATATTTGAAACCTCCCACAACCAGGAAAAGCATAACCGCCACATCTGCTATCAGCAGCCAGCATCTGGAACTAGCTTAGCCAATCCGCTTAGACCACATACCTTCTCGAGCCTTCTCCTTCCCCTTTCTGAGCGTATATAAGAAGAGCCACCAGAAATAAAATTTTGAGGCTTGATCAGAACACCATTTGTCTTGCCTCCTTTCTTCGTGTCCCTGTCTGTTTCTCAATCCCTTAGTTGCGTTGCCTCGCTGCCCCTGTTGAATGACCCCGCGGGCCGGGGCATAACTGGCGCCCAACGTGGGGCTCGAGGGTCGGCGCTCCAGGGAACATCTGCACACCCGTACAGCCGGATCCCCTCCTGAGCCGCCGAGGACTGCCGTGAGTGAAGGCTCATCTCCTGAGTCGCCGCGGACTACCATGAGTGAAGACTCGTCTTTTGATCTCCGCAGATAACTCATCTGTGAGTACGAACTTGGTTTCGATTTTGCAGATGATTTTGCAGACAGAACCCCTTTTTCAAAGCTTTGTTCATTGAAATTAAGAGAGATTTAGCCCTTCTTAGTTCTAATTCCCTTTCTCTAGTCCGCTAATAAGCACCCGACTCATCGACCCGGGAAGAGTTAAGGGTACCGTGTCCTGATTGAGCAGAACTCTGAATCACCCTGAGGAGCAGACGTTCATGGTTAATTTCCTTGTCAGGTCTCTCACAAACCCTGAGCTTACTACAAACTAAAGGTCGTCCACAGTAAGGGCGCACCCCGGAGAGCTGACTCCCGAAGGCAAGGCCAGAGGGTCCTAGCAGCTTCTCTGCCCAAGCGGAGCCGAGCAGGCGGATTATACCTGCCGACTGTTCACGTAAGCAGGGGCCTTTTCAGGCGAACAGAGACCACTGACGGGGCTATTGACCAGGACGCCCCGCACTCTGGGCTGACGTGGCACGGGGATTATATGTCCCAGAGGCTTACGCGGAAGAGAATACTTATTTACACCAACAGCCAATGGCTCCTCTCTTAGTTCCCATGAACTTTTCCTTAATGGTCTTAAAGAATCCCTCAGGACACGAGGAGTGAGAGTAAAGAAAAAGAATCTTAGACAATTTTTCTTGTTTATCCATGATACATTCCCCTGGTTTCCACTTGAGGGCACTATCGACTGCAGACGATGGCAGAGGGTAGGCGATGCCCTTCAAGATTTTTACCAAACTTTGGGCCCCGAAAAAATAGCCGTTACAACCTTCTCCTATTGGAATCTCATCCATGATATCCTTAAAGTCCACCATCAGGACCCGAATATAAAAGACATCATAAAAACAGGGGAAGCAGCCTTAAGGGAGGCTTCCCGCCCCTCTTCAACCTGTCCATCAGTCGCTATAGATATGCCTAATCACCCGCCCCAAAGGACACTGAAAAAGAAAGACCAGAGCCTATTAAAAACCCCCCCTCCAACGCTCAGATTCCAAAAATTTATCACTCCTTAAAAATAACAAATGACAATCCATTCGATGACAGCCTTTCCCCAGAGGACCAGGAGACCCTTGAAGACCAAGCCGCCCACTATCATGATAGGGACGACCCTTGGGGTCTTACTGCCCCCGCTCTCAAAAGACCACCGCCTTATAATCCCGTTCCCCTCATAAAACCCCCCTCCTTTTCTGGCCCTGCCTCTACATTCCCCAGTAACTATGATCCCCTCAGGCAAGCCAAGAAAAATCTTGCCCAAAACATATCCTCCTTAAAGGAAGTCCTTGAACAAAAGCGTGAACTGTCCAATTAATCAAAGAACTCCGAGCCCTTGAGGAAGAACTCACCACCCTCTCTACCACTCCAAAAGACCCTAAACCTCCTCAACCAAAATCAAAGACTATCCTCCATACCTTTCCTGTCACTCGTAGTCAGGGCCCCCTTCCTACGTCCCCCGAGGGGAACAGTAATGACAATCAGTCTGAACATCAGTCTGAACCACCTGATGCAGACTCAGAGGGCGAAACATCAGACACCGAGGAGCCCGACTCCACCCCAGTCAGTTCTAACCAGAAATATCGTAGACTCAATCTAAAACATCTCAAAGACCTCAAGGCTGCTGTTAAAGATTACGGCCCTACGGCGCCATTCACTGTCGCCCTCATTGAAAGTTTAAGTGATAGGTGGCTTACCCCTAATGACTGGTTATCTCTGGCCAGAGCCACCCTTTCGGGTGGGGATTTTGTTCTTTGGCGCACTGACTTTGTTGAAAACTGCCGAGAGACCGCACAGCGCAATAGTGAAAGTAAGGATTCCCGCTCTTGGACAAGAGACAAACTTTTAGGCAAACCCCCTTTTGAAACTAATGAGGTTCAAGCGAAATTTCCCCCTGGCTTACTGGCCCAGATTCAGGTTGCAGGGCTTAAAGCCTGGCGCCGTCTTCCTCCTAAGAGTTCTGCTACCACCTCGTTAGCCAAGATTCGTCAAGGGGCTGACGAACCTTACAGTGATTTCGTCAGCCGCCTCACCGATGCCGCTGAGAGACTAATGGGAGAAGGAGAGACGGAAAGCGCCTTTTTAAAACACTTAGCTTATGAGAATGCCAACCCTATTTGCCAAGAAACGATTAGACCCCATAGAGGTAACAGTCTCTCTGATTATATTAGACTCTGCTCGGGGATAGGCCACTCCCACACCATTGGTGCAGCTATCGGAGCGGCTTTAGAAAATTTCTCCCCAAAACAACCAAACATACAGAGCACACAACCCCAGAAAACTTGCTTCAATTGCAAACAGCCAGGCCATTTTGTTAATAACTGCCCCAATCCTAAACAGCCCCGGCCTCCTCCCAAGTCTGTCTGCCCACGCTGCCAGTGTGGCCTTCATTGGGCTAACGAGTGTCACTCCAAGACAGATAATGAGGGTAAAGTCCTTCCACCCCGGCAGGGAAACTCCTTAAGGGGCCAGCCCCTGGCCCTGAGAACAACACCGAACCAAGGGGCTATCAGGTTAGTTCCACAACAGATTCTTCCCACCCAGGCATCGATTCCCTTTCCCGTGCCACCCCAGGAAGCAAAGGATTGGACCTCTGTGCCACCTCCGACACAATATTAATACCAGAACAAGGAATACAGATCATTCCCACTGAAGTTTTTGGACCACTACCCCCACGAATGTTTGGCCTAGTTATAGGACGAGGTAGTTCCTGCCTGGCCGGTCTTCCCATTACGCTAGGAGTCATTGACAATGATTACACAGGACAAATTAACATTCTTGCCTCAGCCCCCTCAGGGCCCATATCCATTGCAAAAGGACAAAGAATAGCCCAGCTCATCTTGCTTCCCTTAGACACAACCAATAAGGCCTCCATTAACCAACGTAGGCTAAATTCCTCCTTCGGTTCTTCTAACATTTACTCGACCCAACAAATCACCTCTGAAAGACGCTTGCTTACCCTTAAACTTGACGAAAAGGCATTTAAAGGTTTAATTGACACAGGGGCGGACGCAACAGTAATTTCAACCGCATTCTGGCCCCCTAGTTGGCCTTGTGAAACCTCCATAACCCATCTCAAGGGTATTGGTCAATCCACCAATCCAAAACAAAGTTCGAAAATTCTGACTTGGCAGGACAGTGAGGGCAACTCAGGCCAGGTACAACCTTACATTGTCTCAGGACTACCCGTTAACCTATGGGGACGAGACATTCTATCTCAATTAAAGCTCATTATGTGTAGCCCCAATGAAATCATTACAAAACAAATGCTTAATCAGGGTTTTCTGCCAGGACAAGGACTAGGAAAAAATAACCAAGGAATTAAACAGCCACTTTCCATGACACCCAAAGAGGACCGATTAGGGTTTGGAAGCCAAATTTTTTCCTAACGGCCATTGACCTTCCTGTACCTCACGCAGATAAAATTAAGTGGAAGTCCGACTCCCCTGTGTGGGTAGATCAATGGCCATTAACTAGTGAAAAACTCACAGCCGCCTCAAAGTTAGTACAGGAACAATTGGCTGCTGGACATTTAGAACCCACAACCTCTCCATGGAATACCCCAATATTCATAATTAAAAAGAAATCTGGATCTTGGCGCCTCTTACAAGATCTTAGAGAAATTAACAAAACCATGATCACGATGGGAGCCCTTTAACCGGGCCTTCCTTCGCCTATTGCCATTCCTAATAATCATTTTAAAATTATTATAGACCTGAAGGACTGCTTTTTCACTATCCCTCTCCACCCCCTGGACAAAGAACGCTTTGCATTCAGCCTCCCAGTTACTAATTTTAAAGGCCCTATGCAACGTTATCAGTGGAAGGTCCTCCCTCAGGGAATGGCAAATAGCCCCACCTTATGTCAAAAATTTGTCGCACAGGCAGTAGACCCCCTCAGACCTCGCTGGCCCTCTATTTATATCATTCATTATATGGATGATATCTTATTAGCAGGAGCTGCACCCTCTGAGGTTCTAAAATGTAGCCAAGAACTAAACCAACAACTCTCTTCTCTTGGCCTACAGATTGCCCCTAACAAAATTCAGCTAAAAGACCCCTACTATTATCTTGGCTTTGAATTAAACTCAGACAGAATCACCACTCAAAAAATTCAACTCAAAACATCCCATTTACAGACCCTCAACGACTTTCAAAAATTCCTAGGCGACATTAATTGTCTTAGACCTTATCTTAAACTAACAACGGAAGAACTCAAACCCCTTTTCGAAATCCTACAGGGAGACCCTAACCCTTTATCTCCTCGTCAACTCTCCCCTGCTGCAAGGGAAACACTCCATATCATAGAAACAGCTATCAGGCAACAACAAATCACCTTTATCTCCTATGATAAACCCCTCCTATTCATCATCTGCCCAACACCCCACACACCCACAGGAGTCCTATGGCAGGACAATCCTCTCCTATGGGTTCATCTGCCTTCCTCCCCGTCTAAAGTTCTTGTTACATATCCTCAGTTAATCACGAAACTTATTAAATTAGGCAGAGAAAAAAGTCGCCAATACTTTGGTAAAGATCCTGACCAGATCACTCTCCCGTATACTAAAGAACAAATAAACTAGCTATCACAAAATGAAGATGACTGGGTCATAGACCTATCATCATTTCAAGGAATTATTGACAACCATTATCCCTCCGATAGACTTATTCAGTTTACCCGACTATACCCCTTTATTTTCCCTAAAGTCACATCCAATACTCCCTTACAGAACACTTCTTTGGTTTTCTCTGACGGCTCTTCCTCTGGCATAGCAGCATATGTCATAGATTCTCGATGTTATAGCATTAGATCCCCGTTCAAATCTGCACAGCTTGTAGAACTTTTTGCCATCATAGAGATATTTAAAACCTTAAACAACACTCCTTTCAACCTCTATACAGATAGTTCTTACATTGCACTCTCAGTTCCCCTACTCGAAATAGTTCCTCATATTAAGCCCTCCACCAACGCTGTCCCCCTTTTTCATGAACTTCAGTCCCTTATTTTACAAAGACAAAAACCATTCTACATCGGGCACCTGAGGGCTCATTCTGACCTCCCTGGCCCCCTCTCCCAAGGCAACTCTCTTGCAGATACAAGTACCCGCCTAATATATTCCCTTACTATTGATCCAGTAACCAGGGCTAAAAATTATCATGCTCTCCATCACCTTAATGCCCATACACTTCGCCTTTTATTCAAAATTACCCGAGAGCAAGCCAGACAAATTGTTAAAGACTGTCCAGGATGTCTCATCCACCTACCACTTCCTCATTTAGGAGTTAATCCAAGAGGCCTACTTCCCAACGAAATTTGGCAAATGGACGTTACCCATATCTCTGATTTTGGCAATCTCAAATATGTCCGGGTAATCATTGACACATATAGTGGATTTATCTTCGCCACCCTCCAGGGTGGCGAGGCCTCAAGAAACATCATAGCACACACTCTTCAATGTATCACTACCCTAGGTAAACCTCAGAAAATCAAAACAGACAACGGGCCTGGGTATACTTCCCAGGCATTCCAAGAATTCTGCCATCACTTCCAGATAAAACATATCACTGGCATTCCCTATAATCCTCAAGGGCAAGGCATAATAGAGAGGGCTCACCAAACTCTTAAAAATATCATAGCCAAACTCAAAACAAGTAGCGCTTACCCTACTAAGGGTTCTCCCCGCAATATCCTCAATCACACATTGTTTACCCTCAATTTTCTACAACTAGATATAAATGGTAAGTCTGCTGCAGATCACCTTTGGCATCAAGAAACAAAAAATCAATATGCTAAAGTCATGTGGAAAGACTCATTAACTTCCAAATGGCACGGTTCTGACCCAGTCCTCATTTGGGGACGAGGATCCACTTGTGTATATGACACACAAAAAGAAGGACCGCGATGTTTACCTGAACGCCTTATAAAACCTATCAATCCCCCAAAGGAAAAATAACCTAACTATCCAGGGGAACCCTCCCTGAGACAATTTTCTCCTTTCTCCTTCACAGGCCATGCAAAAAATCACGGAGTTCTTACTTCTTATCCTACTACCCATGAGTCACTGCGGCCTCGGATCCCCTGGGGAAACCCAGCTCAAAATTTTTGGCCCGCCCTGCGATTGTAAAAAAGAGGATGACCTCTATAGTTTTCCCCAAGTTTCCGAGTTTATGAGACATGTTGACTGCGGGACCAAAATTGCTTTCCTCATGAGGAACCCACGGAGGCCAGGAAAAGATGGTAATAGACAAAGATGGCAGTGTTTTAACAAACCCAAGCCTATTCCCCCAGTTAACGGACGACCAGAACCTTGCCCCATAGATTGTCAGCAGGTAAATGCACTCCACTCGAGCTGCTACAGCACTTACCAGCAGTGCACAAAAACAGACGGGAAGATTTCTCTAACTGCCATTCTTGAGAGGACAAAATTAGGAACCATGGGAGGCGATTGGGACTTCAGCAGTCCTTTAGGGCCTAACAAATACGCCCAAGCCTCATGTACCGGAGAGGTTGGCCGGCCCGTCTGTTGGCCTCCACGAGCACCAATCCATATATCAGATGGTGGCAGGCCGTCTGATATGGTAAGAGAATCAATAGTCCAGAAAGCCATTGAAGAAATCATTAAAACTATATATCCTCCCCTTCAATATCATCCCCTTGCCTTACCCAAGGCTCGTGATATAGACCTTGACGCCCAGACTAATAACATCCTAGAAGCCACCCTCATGGCCCTAAATACCTCTAACCCTAACCTCGCTAAAGACTGCTGGTTATGCATGACTGTAGGGACTCCCATGCCTACAGCTCTTCCAACATCGAATTCCTCCATCACTAGCAACTGTACCTTTAATATCCCCTTTAGAGTACAGCCTGTAGGCTTTAACTTTTCTGTCTGTTTTCAGGGACCAGCCCAAAACAATAGTTATGACATAGATCTAGGATTTATAACCTTTCCCAACTGCTCCACGATCACTAACTCCACTGGGCTTTTATGCCCTGCCCCTGGACAAGTTTTCATTTGTGGAAATAACCTAGCCTATACGGCGCTTCCAACAAATTGGACTGGCTTATGTTTACAGGCCACTATTCTCCCGGACATTTCTATTATTCCAGGAGACGAGCCCGTTCCTTTACCTGCTCTTGACTATATTGCTGGACGCAGTAAACGAGCTGTTCAGTTTATCCCTCTCCTTGTTGGACTAGGGATTTCTGGTGCCATAGCCTCTGGTAGCGCAGGGCTTGGAGTAGCAATACATTCCTATCATAAACTATCCAATCAGCTAATTGATGACGTCCAGGCCCTATCAGGCACCATTAATGATCTACAGGACCAGATTGATTCCTTAGCTGAGGTAGTCTTACAGAACAGAAGGGGCCTAGATTTACTGACAGCAGAGCAGGGAGGGATTTGCTTAGCTTTACAGGAAAAATGCTGCTTCTACGCCAACAAGTCTGGTGTCGTCCGAGACAAAATCAAGAAACTTCAAGAAGACCTCATCAAGAGACGGAAGGAGCTGTTTGAAAATCTGCTCTGGAGTGGATTTAATGGACTTCTCCCTTATCTTCTCCCCATCCTTGGTCCCCTCATAGGCTTCCTCCTTATCATAACCTTTGGCCCTTGGGCATTCAAAACCATCACCTCACTAGTGAAACAGCAAATAGAAGCTGCCTTAGCCAGACCCATTCAGGTTCATTACCAGCGCTTGGAAATGACTGACCCAGACTACCACAACCCTCAACGCCATCAACCCCAGAATGGCTCCTTCCCCGCAGGGACAGCATCTTAACCAGAGGGATGCTAACCTTTGCTTAAAAAGCAAGCAAAAGATTTGGGTACCGAGCTGAGTGTAAAGCAAAAGCATTGCAAGGGAAGATTAATTTTCAAAAATCTCCTCTGGGTTTCCCTGAGAACACACCTGGTTTGCATAGAGGTTGACATCCAAAAATTAAAACCTAAGGCTCTGCCTCTCCTCCCCAAAAGATGTCAAGAGCCACATAGTGGACAAAATGAGGTCCACGGGAGGAACCAGGTCAATGTCTCCTCAGCCGGTCAAAGCCCACTCCCATAAAAGGAAAAGGGAGGAGATGTCAGGAGCCAGGAAATACAGCAAGGGTTGTGGAATTCTCCCCAAGGCCAGAACTGCATACTTGAAACCTCCCCCAACCAGGAAAAGCATAACCGCCACATCCACTATCAGCAGCCAGCATCTGGAACTAGCTTAGCCAATCCGCTTAGACCACATACCTCCTCGAGCCTTTCTTCCCCTTCCCCTTTCTGAGCGTATATAAGAAGAGCCACCAGAAATAAAATTTTGAGGCTTGATCAGAACACCATTTGTCTTGCCTCCTTTCTTCGTGTCCCTGTCTGTTTCTCATTCCCTTAGGTGTGTCGCCTCGCTGCCCCTGTTGAATGACCCCGCAGGCCGGGGCACTGAAAACCTATTTAAAGGAATAATGACTGAAAACTTCCCACATCTGGTAAAAGAAATAGACTTACAAGTCCAGGAAGCACACAGAACCCCATATAAAAGGAATCCAAAGAGGACCACACCAAGACACATCATAATTAAAATACCAAGAGCAAAAGACAAAGAGAGAATATTAAAAGCAGCAAGAGAAAAACAGTTTATTACCTACAAGGGAGCACCCATACGACTGACAGCTGATTTCTCAACAGAAATGATTCAGGCCAGACGGGAGTGGCAAGAAATATTCAACGTGATGAATAGCAAGAACCTACAACCAAGAATAATCTATCCAGCAAAGCTAACATTCAGAATTGAAGGGCAGATAAAGAGCTTCACAGATAAGAAAAAGCTAAAGGAGTTCAACTCCAAACCAGTATTATATGAAATGCTGAAAGGTACTCTTTTAGAAGAGGAAGAAGAAAAAGGTAAAAGACAAAAAATTATGAACAACCAATACATATCTATCAACAAGTGAATCTAAAAATTAAGTGAATTAAAAATTTGATGAACAGAATAAACTGGTGAATATAATAGAATCAGGAGCACAGAAAGAGAATGGACTGATAATTCTCAGAGGAAAAGGTGAGGGGTGTACAGGGAGAGACTGGACAAAAATCATACACCTATGGATGAGATCAATGGGAGGGGGTGGGAGCTGGGTGGAGGGGTGCTATGGAGTGGGAAAAAGAGAAACAAATGTAATAATCTGAATAATAAAGATTTAATTTAAAAAAAAGAGAGCAAACCTGTGTGAGATGGTTACTTATGGAAAATGCATATAAATATGCATTAAGATCATTTGTATGTTATTAATAAAAATGTGGGATATTTATGAAAAAAGAAAAGAAAAGTTATGTTTGTATATCATTATGCCTAGTACAGCAACTATAAAAATGGTAAAAAACACATACAGATAAAATAATATTAGGCCTAAGCCCAATCATGTCAGAAAATACATTAAAGATTATTGGATTAAAAATATCTTCATTTAAGAAGCAGAGATTGCCCTAACCAGTTTGCCTCAGTGGATAGAGCATCGGCCTGCGGACTGAAGGGTCCTAGGTTTGATTCCGGTCAAGGGCATGTACCTTGTTTGCGGGCACATCCTCAGTAGGGGGTGTGCAGGAGGCATCTGGTCGATATTTCTCTGTCATCGATGTTTCTAACTCTCGATCCCTCTCCCTTCCTCTCTGCAAAAAAATCAATAAAATATATTAAAAAAAAGAAGCAGAGTTTGTCAGAAGGCAAAAATCAAACAAAGACACAAGGATACACTGTTTAAAGACACTCATTTTAAATTGATATATACAGAGAGACTACAAATGAACAGATAAAAAATATATACCTTGAAAAAAGTGAGCAAAAGACTGGTATGGCCATTAAAATCACAAGATAAATTTAAAACCCAAATGCATTATCAGAGAAAAAATCATGGTTCTTCATAATCATAAAAGGGTCAATTCAACAGGAAGATATTATTCCAAATGTGTATATATCACACAATAGAGTTTTAAAATATACAAAACAGGAATTCACAAAATTGAATGGAGAAAAAAAAGAATTCCCCAGAGGTGGGGACTTTAACATTCCTGTCTCAGCAATGGACTAACCTAGGGGGGAAAATCTGCAGAAACATAGATCTGAACAGCATTATCATCCATTTTACCTAATTGATGTTTATAGAAAAACTAGAGGCCCATTGCACAAAATTCGTGCATGGGGGTGGGGGGGTGTCCCTCAGCCCAGACTGCACCCTCTCCAATCTGGGACCCCTCGAGGGATGTCCAACTGCCTGTTTAGGCCCGATCCTGATAGGATAGGGCCTAAACGGGAAGTTGGATATCCCTCTCACAATCCAGGATTGCTGGCTTCAACTGCTCACCTGCCTGCTTCCTGATTGCCCCTAACTGCTTCTACCTGCCAGCCTGATTACCCCCTAATCAGTCCCCTGGCAGCCTGATTGATGCCTAACTGCTCCCCTGCCAGCCTGTTTTCCCCTAACTGCTCTACCCTCTAGGCCTGGTCCCTCACAACTGCTCTGCCCTGGAGGCCTGGGTCCCCCTCCCCACAACTGCCCTTCCCTGCAGGCCCAGTTGCCTCCAACTTCCTTCCTCTGCCAGCCTAGTCACCTCTAACTGCACCCCCCTTCAGGCTTGATCTCCCCCAACTGCCCTCCCTTGCAGGCCTGATCCCTCCCAAATGCCTCCCCTGCTGACTATTTTGTGGTGGCCATATTATCTCCATATGGGGGCAGCAATCTTGTGTGTTGGAGTGATGGTCAACTTGCATATTACTTTTATTAGATAGGATAGAGGCCTGATGCATGGGTCGGGGCCAGCTCGTTTGCCCTGAAGGGTGTCCCGGATCAGGGTGAGGGTTCTCTTGGGGCCTGGGGTGGCCTGGGCGAGGGGCCTGTGGTGGTTTGCAGGCTGGCCACGCCACCCCAGTGACCCAATCGGAGGCCCTGGTATCTGGGATTTATTTATCTTCTATAATTGAAACTTTATAGCCTTGAGTGGAGCCAACCCTCCTGCTCGCTCAGTGGCCACACCCATTTTTGTTGGGATTTATTTATCTTCTATTATTGAAACTTTGTAGCCTTGAGTGGAGGCCAAGGCAGGCCAGGGCTACAGAGGTTGGCTTCCTCCATCACCGGGGGCAACCCATGCCTCCTGCTCTCTCCAGCTCCATGGCTGATGCATTTTTGTTGGGATTTATTTATCTTTTATAATCGAAACTTTGTAGTCTTGAATGGAAGACTAGGCTGGCCAGGGTATGTATAAAGCTTGGCTTCCTCCATTCCCGGGAAAACCCAAACCTCCATGGCCGCTCCATGGCCGTAGCCATCTTGGTTGGGTTAATTTGTGTGCTTGCTCCTGATTGGCTGGTGGGCGTGGCTTTTGGGTATAGCAGAGTGATGGTTAATTTGCATATTGCTCTTTTATTAAATAAGATATACCCAATAATAGTAGAATATACATTCCTTTCAGATTTACCTGGTACACTTAGCAAGAGAGACCACATTGTAGGTTGTAAAACAAGTCTCAATACTTTTTTTAAAAAAAACTGAAGTCATTATGTATGTTCTCTGACCACAATAGAATTAAATTATTATATAGTTTTAGGACACATTGGACAACCCTCAACTTTCTGGTTCACCAGAAGAACTCAATGGTAATTATTCTCAAGACTAAGATTCATTTATCACAGCAAAGGTATAAGAGTAAAAGCAGCAGAAAAATGATATGCATTGGATGGAGTGCAGACAGGTCAGACACAGGCTTCTTATACGTGCTTTCTCTCTAGTAGCAAAATACAGGGACATGTACAAAATATCTCATATTAGAGCAGAAAGGGCATTTGTACTTCAGTGTTCATGGCTCCAGGGCTGGCATATCCTGCTATGCAACAAGCTATACTAACTAAAAGCTCAGGACCACAACAATGTACACATCATCAATCTGGATGTTTGTACAAAGTAATTCTGACAAAAATGTACAGCATGGTCTATTACTCCTGGTGTATAAAACAAAAATCAACCATGAACAAAAAAACATTCAGAGGGCTACATCCTAAGAAGTTAACCAAGAGTCATTCGTGTTTCTAGGTTCCCTTAGAGACAATAAAGGAGTTAGCAACCACACCTGCTAGGTTAACATTTTCCCCATTAGTACCAAAATGGAAACCAGAAAAACCATACATATTTAGAAAATAAACAATAAAACTCTAAATATTAACCACTGGATCAAATAATAAACTATAATATAAGTTAGACAATATTTTTAATGAAATGGTAATAAAAACACAATATTAAAATCTGTGAAAAGTAGTTAAAGTAGTGCTTAGAAGAAAATGTATCTCCTTAAATGTCTAAATTTAAGAAGATCATAATATAAAATCAACAAATACTATAGAAAACTTCAAAAAAATATATAAATAGCCCTACCTGTTTGGCTCAGTAGATAGAGCATTGGCCTGCAGACTGAGGGTCCTGAGTTTGATTCTGGTCAAGGGCACATGCCTGTATTGCAGGCTTGATTCCCAGTAGGAGATGTGCAGGAGGCAACCAATAGATGACTCTCTCTCATCAATGATGTTTCTATCTCTCTCTCCCTTTCCCTTCCTCTCTGAAATCAATACACACACACACACACACACACACACACACACACACACGTGTTAGAGACCCAGTGCATGAATTCGTGCATGGGTGGGGTCCTGCCAGCCTGGCCAGGGGGAGGGGACATAGGCGGTTGGCTGGCCTGCCTGCTGGTTGAACTCTTAATCGAGGGGACAATTTGCATATTAGCCTTTTATTATATAGGATATACACTGAATGGCCATATTATTATGCGTTCAGAGATCATAATAATCTGGCCCCTCAGTGTGTGTGTGTGTGTGTATGTGTGTGTGTGTGTACTACCTTCCATGTTGTCTTCTATTCTTCCCAGATCTAATAACAAAATAAGAATGTTTTATAGATGCTTGTATGGGGAAACATTTGTTTTCTTTGGAAACCAAAATTCCACAGATAGATGAGACCACAGGATCTATGAGCAGGAGGAAACCACCTCCTGAGTAGGAATGCACCCTTCTGCCCTAGGAGGTTTGGCTCAGTATATAGAGAGAGCATCAGCCTGCAGACTGAAGGGTCCTGGATTTTATTCTGGTCAAGAACACATACCATGGTTGCACATTTCTTCCTGGTGCTGGTTGGGCTCCTGTAGGAAGCAACCAATCAATATTTCTCTCTGTCTTTCCCTCTCTAAAAATCAATGGAAAAATATCCTCGTGTGAGGATTAAATAAATAAAGTATATCATTCTAAGTAGGCTCAAACACTGATTAGGCTTTGTTTCCTATCACACTTAGGTGTGTGTATAGTGGAAAGCTTCAGAATTTGTGTGGTCTTCCTAATTGTATAAATAAGATTTTCCAATGAGCAGGGTTTGTTATTTTTCCCTGAACTTGCAATGTGATAAGAGGATAATTCCAATAGAAAACACTGGCTTCTGTTCACCTGAAAACTGGAAGCTTGCTCCATTCTGCCCAGAGACAAGTAGAAGATTCAAAGAACATGTCATGGTACAAGTAGCAGCTATTGTTTGGCCAGTGAAAGTTCCTCTGTGACACAGAGATAAACATTCCCAAAGCAGCAGCACAGTAGCTAATAGGGCCACAAGTACCACACTTCCATAGTTTCAGTTGATAAGGTGATAATGCACTCAAATGGATTCAGACAATTTATTACTTATATAATATGACAGCAAAAGCAAAATCAGCATGATGTCAGTAAACAAAGTCTCTAGTTCACATGATGACATCAATAGCAGAGACCATATAACAGATGGCCCAAGGGATGTGGCATGCTGCTGTTGATGATCCACCTCTAAACTAAACCCAAGCAGTTTTATAGACTTACATATACCTGAAGTTGTACCCCACAGAGTATAAGGTAGAAAGTCCTGCACTCAACTGAAACTAGAAAATGAATGAGAAAGGGCCTTATGGCAGTTTCCCACAGATCTGTTACGAGAAACTGCTTCATGTCAGCTCCTCACTAGGCTGCTTATTTCCCCTTTGCTCTAAGAGGAATTACAGGGCAGTTTGCCTTGATTTGAGTCAGACTACAGTCAAACATTGTCCAGATGGTCTGAATGAAGATGAGTAAGATTGCCACAGAGTTTTCCTACAATATATTAAACTTGATTGCTTCTCCACAAACCAGAATTACTGGAATGATATCCAATGCCAAAATTCCTGAAGCACTTAGTAAGAGGTCACACTGAACCTGACCAGTTTGGCTCAGTGGATAGTGTCGACCTTCGGACTGAAAGGTTCCAGGTTCAATTCTGGTCAAGGGCACATGTCTGGATTGCGGGATTAACCCCCACTGGGGGGTGTGCAGGAGGCAGCCAAACAATGATTCTCCCTTATCATTGATGTTTCTATCTCTCTCTCCCTCTCCCTTCCTCTCTGAAATCAATAAAAATGTATTAAAAAAAAAAGGTGTCAGTGAGTATTTCATCTGGGCCCTGAATTAATGAAAAGAAAGTGATGGTGGAGTAGGTAAGTGTGAAATCTTTAACAGAATAATCCTCTGTCTTCTACCCATACAGAATAATGTAATTAACCACTCCAAATACAGGAGGCTGATCTGTGGGAAGTATGTGTAGTGCACCATGAAGAAAGTACTGTACTAGATATATGAATTCCCTAATCAATGACCTTTGGTCCTAGAAAAGGGCCTGGTAATACTCTCAGGAATTAATGCTGCTGCTTCTGGTCAAATAGAGTATGGTCAGGCCAAAGGTTATGGTTCTAAAACATTCATTGTACAGAATGAAACTAAAGTCATGGAAATGGATGGTATTATATATGGAAAGGGCAGAAGCCAAAACAGGAATTTTAGAAAGTGAATGAGTAAGAGGTCTAGTAAGAGGTCTACTTCTAAAAGTAGAGTTGATATGAATTATTCTTTAGAGCAGTGGTTCACAAACTGTGGGTCGTGACCCCTTTGGGGGTAGAACGACTCTTTCACAGGGGTCGCCTAAGACTATCAGAAAACACATATTTCCCATAGCCTTAGGAACCAACAGACCACTCCTTGGTGTAGCAAAGTGTAGCAATGTAGTTTACTGTTGTCATAATAAGACTGTCACCCAAGCTACACCATGATTCAAGACAAAATTTCATTTATTTGTAATTAGAAATAAATATTTCGAGGAGGTTGGAAACTGATGGCGGAATAGACAGACACGTCTGGAGCTATGTCAATGGGCAGAGGGAGAGAGAGCAGCTGAGACTCACGCAGGGAGTGTTTGTTGGCAAGATAGGAGTCAGTTGTCCTCCAGGGGAAGGCGGGGAACTGCTGGAAGGGGCTCTCCCGGCCAGGCAGCACCACTGCCATGGGGATTTTGTCGGCCGGAACCGCAAGCACGAACATGGAGACCTAGCCTTCTTGCAGAGGGAGGTGGATGTCTGCAGCCACCTGAAAGCTGCAGCTGACTGAAACACCCACCGAACAGCGGGAGACCCAGAACATCACTCTCCAATCGGCACAGACACGCAGCGTATTCAGAGATCCACACGGCACACGGAAAGGTCAGATTTTGCCTGGGATAAGGTGAGGTCTCTTGCCCCTCAGAACAGAGACGCACACACTGTGGGAGCTGGGCTGCGGGAAAGATGCTTCTGGAGAGGTCCGCGGAGGTGGGCAGGGCGTGATCCCTAAGTGTGGAGGCAAACTCTCAGAGCTGTTGACAGAGGGGAGCTCTAGAAAACGACTCGTTTTTTATCTGAGGCAGAGGGACAGCCTGGCAGTTATTACAGTGTCCCGGCTGCAAAATTCCCACAAACCAGCTTTCAGAACCACAGAGTAGCAGGATCTGAGCACAGCCTGGAGAGGTCCTGTGCTTTCTCTCAGAGATCAATTCCAAAACACTGCCACCCAGTGGATGACACACAAATTGACTCTCGCATAACCACAAAAAAATAAAGAGATTAAAATGTAAACAGTGCAACACAGGGAACCGCAATACCTTCCCTACTGTGAAACAGGAGTGCCTAGCAGAATAATAGTGGAAGTGAATGACCACTCTATTTTCTTTTCTTTTTCCTTTTTTCTTTTTATTTTTTTTCATTTTTCATTTTTACATATTTTAATTATTGCCTCAATCGATTTTACCTTTTTGATTATTACATTTTCCTTTTCAACTAGTACTATTAATTACTACTAGTATTTTACCTTTTTGGACATTCTATTTTCATCTTTCCTTTAGCATAATTTTACTCCAACTCAACTCTACCTTTATGCCAACACTTTCCTCCTAATTTTCCCCATTTTGTTGTCTTGTTTTTCTTTCCCTTTTCCAACTTTAGTTTCCCCCTATTCTTTCTCTTTACCTGGTTAAAATTTCACCCCACTTATATATCTAATTTCAAATCCCCTACTACAAGTCCATACAAACCTCTCTCCACTTGTCTTCACCAGCCAAAAAGTTGTTTTTTCTCTATGTCCTTTTGTTACTATTGGCCTGAACAGTGATTATATCGATTTTTTGAACTTTTTCGTGAGATTGTTTTAGCGTATTCTAATTGTTTTATTTTGCTTTTCGATTGCTTTGTTTTTTACCTCTCTTCTCCCTCGCCTCCCTCGATACCAGTTGTTATCTGCAGTTTGTATTAATCTCTAGGTACTGGTGGCTGGCCTTTATCGGGATTAGTGACTGTTCTATTGGAGTTTTCTCCTGACAGCTATATTTTGTTCCCCTTTTCTCTCTTATCGGCTTTCTTTTCTCTCTGACTTTTTTCTCTTTCTCTTCTCCTTCTTTTAAATTTTATTTTATTTTATTTTTAATTCATTCATTTATTTATTTTTTTCTCCCTCTCCCAATTTGATTTTGGCACTTCTTTCCTTTCTTTTTCCCTCAATTTCCTCTTCCTCTTTCTCTACTTACCCCTAATTTGTCTTTCATTGGTGCTCACCTTATTGGTGATTATTAACATCGTGAATATATTTCTGTTCAGTGCCTTGTGTGCTGTACCGAGTCGTGTTGTAGTTTGTGCCTTTAAATCAACGTAGGAGAGAGAACTACATAACCAGACACCCAGAGAAGAAAAACCATGGGTAGAAGAAGAAACAGCCCGCATACGACAGATAGGCAGGTATCATCACAAAAGGAAGAAAACAAATAGAAGCAGAAATAAGCCTGCCAGAGAAAGAGTTCAGAGAAATGATCTTAAGGTGGATGAACAGAATGGAAGACAAAATCGACAATGTAAGAGCCAAGAGGAAATGAAGAAGAAGCAAGAAGAAATGCAGAAGCAGCAAGAAGAAATGCAGAAGCAGCAAGAAGAAATGCATAAGAAGCACGAAGAAATGCGGAAGAACCTAAAAGAAATGCAGAATAATCAAGAAGAAATGAAAAATTACATAACTGCTACAAAGAACTCAATAGAAAGCATCAAAAGTAGACTAGAAGAAGCAGAGGACTGCAGCAGTGAGCTAGAAGACACGGTAGGAAAAAATACCCAAGTACAGCAGCTTCTATAAAGAAAAGTAAAAAAGCAAGAAGAGAGCCTAAGAAAACTTTGGGATAACATGAAACAAAACAACATCCACATAATTGGGATTCCAGAAAGAGTGGAAACCAAACAAGGAATAGAGAAGCTGTTTGAAGAAATAATGATAGAAAATTTCCCCAATATAGGAAAGAAAAAGCCCACACAAATTCAAGAAGCTCACAGAGTCCCAAGCAAAATGAACCCCAACAAACTGAAACCAAGGCACATTATAATTAAATTACCAAACACCGACGACAAAGTAAGAATCTTAAAAGCGGCCAGAGAGAAACAGAAAGTTACCTACAAAGGAACCCCCATAACACTAGCTACTGACTTCTCAACAGAAACTCATCAAGCCAGAAGGGAATGGAATGAAATACACAGTCATGCAAAGGAAGGGTCGAATCCAAGAATACTGTACCCTGCAAGACTCTCAATCAAAATTGAAGGTGAAATAAGAAGCTTCACAGGCAAAAAAAGGACTAAGGGAATATATTACCACCAAACCAGCATTGCAAGAAATGTTAAAGGGTCTGCTGTAATAAAAAGAAAGAGGAAGCAAAGAAGGAACTCGGGGGTAAGGACTAAAAATGGCAACAGATAAGTACTTATCAATAATAAATTTAAATGTAAACGGATTAAATGCTCCAATCAAAAGACATAGGGTAACCGAATGGATAAGAAAACATGATCCATATATCTGCTGTCTGCAAGAAACCCACCTTAGGAAAAGAGATGCACACAGATTGAGGGTGAAGGGATGGAACATGGTATTTCAGGCAAATGGAAATGAAAAAAAAAAGCTGGGGTTGCAATACTTATATCTGACAGATTAGATCTCAAAGTGAAGGACATAACAAGAGATAAAGAAGGCCACTTCATAATACTAAAGGGAACAATCCAACAAGAAGAAATAACTCTGGAAAAATATATGCACCCAATATAGGAGCACCTAAATACATAAAAAAAAAAACTCTTGGAGGATATTAAGGGAGAGATTGACACCAATACAATCATTGTAGGAGAGTTTAATACTCCACTGTCACCATTGGACAAATCCTCTAAACAAAAAATCAGCAAAGAAACATCAATCCTAAATGACACACTAGACCATATTGAATTAATTGACATCTTCAGAACATTTCACCCCAAAGCCACAGAATATACATTCTTCTCTAGTGCACATGGGTCATTTTCAAAGACAGATTAAATGTTGGGTAATAAGAAAAGTCTCTTCAAATTCAAGAAGATAGAAATCATGTCAAGCATCTTCTCAGACTACATTGGCATAAAAATGAAAATCAACTATAATAAAAACGATAGAAAGAAATCAAACACATGGAGACTAAACAGCATGCTATTACACAACGAATGGGTAACCAGAGAGATCAAGGAAGAAATAAAAAACATCACGGCAACAAATGACAATGACAACACAACAATCCAAAATTTATGGGACACAGTGAAAGCACTCTTGAGAAGGAAGTTCATAGCCCTACAAGCCTACTGCAAAAAACAGGAAACAATGGTAATAAATTACCTAAAGCTACATCTCAAAGAGCTAGAACGAGAGCAACAAGAAAAGCCCAGTGTAAGCAGAAGGAAGGAAATAGTGAAGATCAGAGCGGAGATACACAACTTGGAGACCAAAGAAACAATTCAAAAGATCAACAAAACCAAGAGCTGGTTTAAAGGATAAACAAGATTGAGGGACCTCTAGCCAGGCTCAGCAAGAAGCAAAGAAAGAAGACCCAAATAAACAAAATCAGAAATGAAAGAGGAGAAATAACAGACCCTGTGGAAATAGAAAGGATTGTTAAAGAATACTATGAACAACTCTATTCCAACAAATTGGACATCCTGCAAGAAATGGACATATTCCTAGAAAAAAACAACCTTCCAAAACTCAATGAGGAGGAATCTAAACATCTAAATAGTCCAATAACTATGGAAAAAATTGAAGCAGTCATCAAAAAGCTTCCAGCAAATAAAAGCTCGGGACCAGATGGCTACACAGGAGAGTTTTACCAAACATTCCAGGAAGAATTAAAACCTATCCTCCTCAGAATATACAAAAACATTCAAGAAGAAGAAATACTTCCAAAACACTTTCTATGAAGCCAATATCACCCTAATACCAAAACCAGATAAAGACAACACAATGAAACAGAATTATAGGCCAATATCTCTCATGAACATAGGTGCCCAAATCCTCAACAAAATTCTAGCAAATTGGATCCAGCAGTACATCAGAAAGATCATACACCATGACCAAGTAGAATTCATCCCAGGAATGCAGGGATGGTACAATATACGGAAATCAATAAACGTGATACATCACATAAAGAAATTGAGAGATAAAAATCACACAGTCATATCAATTGATGCAGAAAAAGCATTTGACAAAATTAAACACCCTTTCTTGATAAAAACTCTCAGCAAAGTGGGAATAGAAGGATCATACCTCAACATCATAAAAGCCATATATGATAAACCCACAGCTAACATCATACTCATTGGGCAAACACTAAAACCATTTCCCCTAAGAAGAGGAACAAGACAGGGATGCCCACTCCCACCTCTCCTGTTTGACATAGTACTGGAAGTATTAGCCATTGCAATTACACAAGAAGAAGAAATAAAAGCATCCAAATTGGAAAAGAAGAACTAAAGCTGTCCTTATTTCCAGATGACATGATATTGCACATAAAAACTCAAAGGACTCCATTCCAAAACTAATCGACTCAATTAATGAATTTGGCAAGGTATCCCGATACAAAATTAATGCTAAGAAGTCTGTGGCATTTCTATACACTAATACGAAATTACAGAAAGAGAGACTAAAAAAGCAATCCCATTTACCATCACACCAAAAAAATTAAGATACCTAAGAATAAACCAAACTAAAGAAATAAAAGACCTATATGTAGAAAACTACAGGACACTGAAAAAAGAGATAGAGGAATATGTTAACAGATGGAAGAGCATACTGTGCTCATGGATTGGGAGAAACAACATCATTAAAATGTCCATACTACCCAAAGCAATCTATAGATTCAATGCACTACCCATTAAAATACCAACGACATATTTCACAGACCTAGAAAGAATTCTTCATAGATTCATCTGGAACAAAAAAAGACCACGAATAGCTACAGCAATTCTGAGAAAGAAGAATAAAATAGGTGGGATCTCAATACCAGATTTCAAGCTATACTACAAAACAACTGTTCTCAAAACATCCTGGTACTGGCACAAGAGCAGAGATATAGACCAATGGAATAGAATAGAGAACCCAGATATCCACCCAAACCACTATGCTCAACTAATATTTGACAAAGGAGGCATGTACATTCAAGATACCCTCTTCAATAAATGGTGTTGGGAAAACTGGACAGATACATGCAAAAAAAGAAACTGAACCACCAACTTACACCAAATACAAAAATAAACTCAAAAGGGATACAGGACTTAAACATTAGAAGGGAAACCATAAAAATACTAGAGGAATACACAGGCAGCACAATCTCAGATATATGCTGAAAGAACTTATTTACTCATACTGCTCCAAAGGCAATTGAAGCTAAAGAAAAAAATAAACAAATGGGACAGCATCAAAATAAAAAGCTTTTGCACAGCAAAAGAAACCATCAACAAAACAACAAGAAAGATCACTGTATGGGAGAACGTATTTGCAAATGATATCACTGATAAAGGTTTAATCTCCAAAATCTACAGCCAACTTATACAAGTTAATAAAAGGAAGATAAACGATCCAATAAAAAAATGGGCAATGGACCTAAATAGAACCTTTTCGAAAGACGACAGAAGGAAGGCCAAGAGACATGAAAACATGTTCAAAGTCACTAATCATCCAAGAGATGTAAATCAAAATGACAATACGATACCATCCTACACTGTTCAGAATGGCAATCATCAACAAATCAACAAAGTATTGGCGAGGATGCGGAGAAAAAGGAACCCTTGTGCACTGTTGGTGGGAATGCAGACTGGTGCAGCCACATTGGAGAACAGTATGGAGTTTCCTCAAAACACTAAAAATGGATCTCCCATTTGACCCTGTAATCCCACTCTTAGGAATTTATCCTAAGAAATCACAAACACCAATCAGAAAGGATTTATGCACCCCTATGTTCATAGCAGCACAATTTACAATAGCTACAATTTGGAAACAGCCTAGGTGCCCTTGAGCAGATGAGTGGATCAGAAAACTGTGGTACATCTACACAATGGAATTCTATGCTGCCATTAAAAAGAAGGAATTCTTAGCATTTGCAGCAACCTGGTTGGAACTGGAGAGCCTTATGCTTAGTGAAATAAGCCAGTCAATGATGGAGAAGCATCACATGATCTCACTCATTTGTGGATAATAAAGAACATTATAAACTGATGAACAAAAGGATAGATAAAGAGGCAGTAAAGCATCTGACTGTGAAATTACAGCAGGAAGATTAAAGTTAGGTGAGGTAGATAAGAGATCAATCAAAGGACTTGTATGCATGCATATAAGCATAACCAATGAACACAGACACTGGGGAGTTGGGTTATGCCTGGGAGGGAAGAGGGGTGGCAATTGGGAGATATGTATAAAAATTAATAAAGAAAGAATGAAATATTTCACAATTTGTAATTACATATTGTTTTTGAGAGTAATCACTATGCTTTAATTATGTTCAATTTGTAACAATGAAAATACATCCTGCATATCAGATATTTACCTTACAGTTCATAACAGTAGCAAAATTACAGTTATGAAGTAGCATCAAAAATAATTTTATGGTTGGGGGTCACCACAACTTGAGGAACTGTATTAAAGGGTTGCGGCATTAGGAAGGTTGAGAACCACTGCTTTAGAGGAATGCAAAGGAAAAAGAATCCATTAAAATCCATCTTTTCTTCACAAAAAGACTAGATCTATGACTCAAATACTTATATTCACCATCATTTGTATTAATAAAAGTACAATTGATAATCTAATTAATTCAATGACATTTGAATGGATAAGCTCATGAATTCAACAAATATTTTCAGCATCTACCATATGCTTGCCACTGTTAAACTAAGGGCAAATACCTTTTCTAACTAATTTACATGGTATCTTCTCATTAATTCAACATTCATTAAGCACTTAATGCTTGCTACATCATGTTTAATGCTGGAAATGCACACATAGTGCTTCTCTTCTTAAACACAGTTTCACTGTGTGTTTACTGTGTAAAACGCACCCCAAAAGCATGCTTCATGCAATGGGGCCTCCTGAACAAAGCTCCAAGATTTAGTGTCAAATAGATCTAGATTAGAATTCCAACTCCACCACATACCTCAAAGTGAACTGGATCACTTAACCTCTCTGAATTGCAGTGTCCTCCCTATAAAATAGGGATAAATGTGATGTACCACACAAGGTAATAAAAATAATGAAAGTTAAATATCTGGTACAATTTAGCAGGGTTATTGTCATTGCTGTTGTTGTTATTATTACTACTAGAGGCCTGATGCAAGAAATCCATGCAAGAGTAGGCCTTCGCAGCCCCGGCTTCATCCAGAAGGTCCTCCAGATGGTCGTTCTGCTGTTCAGCCATTCAGTCGATTTGCATATTATGCTTTTATTATTAGAGACTAGAGGACCGATGCATGAAATTTGTGCATGGGGGTGTGTGTCCCTCAGCCCAGCCTGCATCCTCTCCAATTTGGGACCCTTCGAGGGATGTCCAACTGCCCGTTTAGGCATGATCTAGGTAGGATTTGGCCTAAACAGGCAGTCAGACATCCCTCTCACAATCCAGGACTGTTGGATCCCAACTCCTCACCTACCTGCCTTCCTGATTGCCCCTAACCGCTTCTATCTGCCAGCCTGATCACCCCCTAACCACTTCCGACAGCCTGATTGATGTCTAACTGCTCCCCTGCCAGCCTGTTTTCCCCTAACTGCCTTCTCCTGCAGGCCTGGTCACCCCTAACTTCCCTTCCCTGTAGGCCTGGTCACCCCTAACTGTCCTTCCCTGTAGACCTGGTCACCCCTAACTGTCCTCCCCTGCAGGCCTGGGTCCCCCCAACTGCCCTCCCCTGCAGGCTTGATCGCCCCAACTGCCCTCCCTTGCAGGCCTGGTCTTTCCCAACTGCCCTTCTCTGCTGACCATCTTGTGGTGGCCATCTTGTGTCCACATGGGGGCAACCATCTTTGACCACACAAGGGCAGGCATCTTGTGTGTTGGAGTGATGGTCAATTTGCATATTACTCTTTTATTAGATAGGATAGAGGCCTGGTACACAAGTCAGGGCCAGCTGATTTGCCTGAAAGGTGTCCCAGATCAGGGTGGGGGTTTCCTTGGGGTATGGGGCAGCATGGGCAAGGGGCCTGTGGTGGTTTGCAGGCTGGCCATGCCCCCAGGTGATCCAAGCAGAGGCTCTGGTATCTGGGATTTTTTTATCTTCTATAATTAAAACTTTGTAGCCTTGAGTGGAGGCCTGGGCTGGCCAGGGTCTGTGGAAATCTTGGCTTCCTCCATTGCCAGGGGCAACCCAAC
This sequence comes from Lasiurus cinereus, assembly GCA_011751065.1. Lineage (NCBI taxonomy): Eukaryota > Metazoa > Chordata > Mammalia > Chiroptera > Vespertilionidae > Lasiurus > Lasiurus cinereus. The sequence continues at coordinate 11,095,730 of JAAGEH010000037.1, forward strand.
TCTCCTATTTGCTCTGGTGTAAAATACAACAGATTTTTCCTAAAGAAATCCTAAGTTCTAAATTTCAAGGTACTGAAAAATGTACCTAAGAAGTTCAAATCCTTATTTAAATTCTGACCCATTTAATTGACAAACCTTTCAAATTCTTCATCAGTATGTGAATGAGCTTAAAAATAAGTATATCACTTACTACCACTCAATAATAGAGAAGGTAGAGCAACTATTGAACATTTTTAATATTTTTTAATTAGTTTTTAGAGAGAAGGACTTCCTCTACTAGGGATCAAGCCTGCCACCCTGGGTGTGTGCTCTGACCAGGAATCAAACCAGGGGACTCTCAGTTCATGGATCAATGGTCAACCACTGAGCCACACCCGCTGGGCCCATTGAGCATTTTTAAAAGCTCTGATTATCCCTGCCTTGTGGCACTTTAATTCTCAACTCATTGGGCTCAATAACATTTATGTTTTTACTTTAAAAAGGGAAAAACCAGTATACACACCCCTTACACAGCAAAGGTACTCAGTAAATGTTGAGTTAAAGCAAGACTGTAAAAGTCAACTGCGCTGACAATATTATTTCTATGGTCCCCAAGGTTTTCAGGATAACCAAACACTGCGCATAGTATTTCCTGTCAAAATCCCTTAAAAAAAAGCTTTACATCTTGTCTGTTACTTCCATACATACCTAAGTAAGAACACACATGCACACATTTGCACCAATTTTTCCTTTTTAATTTTTCCTTACCTATGTTCATGTTGACCAATGTCAACCCAAATTTAATAAATAAAATTAAAAATTGGAAAAAAAAACAAAAATAAATGAATGGAACTATATTAAACAAAAAAGCTTCTGCTCAGCAAAAGAAACTGGCTATAAAACAGAGGCAACCAACCATATGGGAAAAGATATTTGCAAACAGTAGCTCCGAAAAAGGTTTAATTTCCAAAATATATAAAGAATTCATAAAACTCAACACCAAACAAACAAATAATCCAGTGGGTAGAGAATCTGAAAATACACCTCTCACAGGAAGACATATAAACAGCTAATAGATATATGAAAAGATGTTCAAACTCACTGGCAATTAGGGAAATGAAAATCAAAACTACAATGATATATCACCTCACACTTGTTAGAGTGGACATTATCAACAAGACAAGCAATCACACATGTGGGAGAGGTTGTGGGAAAAAAGGGAACCCTCACTCACTGATGGCAGGAATTTAGACTGGTATAGCAATTATGGAAAGCAGTCTGGAAATTCCTCAAAAAATTAAGAAAAGAACTACCACACAACCCAGCAATCCCTGTTCTGGGTTTATACTCAAAATTATGTATTCACAAAGATATATGTGCCCCTATGTTCATTGCAGCATTATGCACAGTGGCCAAGACATGGAAACAACCAAAATGTCCCATGATAGAGGACTGGATAAAGAAGATGTGGTACATATACACAATGGAATAGTACTTAGTCATATGAAAGGATAAAATGGGACCATTTGCAACAACATGAATGGACCTTGAAAATATTATGCCAAGTGAAATGTCAGTCAGAAAAAGCTAAGAACTAAATGATTTCGCTAATATGTGGAATATAAAACTGAAACTTGTGAACACAAACAGCAGTGTGGTGACTGTCAGATGGAAGGAGGTTTGTGTAGGGGGTGGTAGGGAGAGTCTTAATATATGGTGATAGGAGAATATTTGACTTTGGGTGATGGGCACATGGTGCAATATTTTTTAACACAGAAGACCACACCTGAAACCTATACGTTAATGTTGAGCAATGTCACCCCAATAAGAACCATTATCTCAAATACCTGTCATATATGTTTTTCTAGTCATAATAATGACAATGTTCCACCAACTGGACTGTATAATTAAATCAACCCTCTGTATCCAACACACACCAAAAACAAACAAAAAGTCTCCTGGTCACCAAATCCAGCTGTGTTCTCTTAGAGCTATCCTTTCCAAGCTTTACATGATATCTGATACAATCAGTTTTAAGCACACTCCTCTCTTAACTTCAATAACTTTTTGGCTTTTTGGTCTCTTCCTTCTTCCCTGCCAACTTGTCTGAATGCCATTTGATCAGCAACACTCAGTGTGACCTGAGGGCCAGCAGCTATCATTTGGAAACTTGTTAGTAAAGAAAAGTCTCAGGCCGCATCCCATACAATAGAAACTGTGAGCATGGGGCCCAGAGATCTGCACATTTTTATGATTATTGTGCACACTGATGTTTGAAAACCACTGTACTAAACCACTTATTGAAGGTATATGGGAGGAATATACAAATATAGGACTGGAACTCGAACAGGATGGGAGATGTTAATACATCCACATTTTTAAGTTAATTGCTACTGAAATTGTTTCTTATAAGAAACAGCAAATAAAATAGCTACTTTTTTAGGTATTATGTTGTCACACTTTGATTTAATGATAAGATGTTAATATACCTGATATCTGTTATCAGATATTATAATTACATTTTATAGATGAAGAAAATGACACTTAGAAAAGGAAGTTTAATATGTTGCCTTCAAATTCCATACCCCTGACCACCATATTATTGTCTCTTGCATAAAGTGGGAAAAAAAGTATTGGACAGAACCCTAAGAAGAAGACTCAGTAGAAATGACTGAAGTTGACTAGTCAAAGAATTGAGGAAAACACAGAAATATGGGGGGGGGGGGGAACTCTAGGTGAGGAAAGTTTTAAGAAGGAAATTATAATCACAGTGTTGTTTTGGGTTTGTGTGTGTGTGTGTGTGTGTGTGTGTGTGTGTGTGTGTTTTCAATGAGTCTAAAGACCACAGAAAATGTAGAACTTAAAAAAAAGTTCTTTGAAGAAAAAGTGCTTTTACATTTAGGTAGAAAAGGGATAAATTAAGTGAGGGGGGAGAAAACAGAAATTACTAACAGCCAGGATAGGTTTTCTGCTTTTCAGGCACAGAAACCTGTTCACTTAATGCTTGAGTTGGAGGGAATTGAGCCTTTAAATACATTTCAGATCTGAAAGTATATGTTTCTAAAACAGAATCCACAACCAAGGGAAAGGGGTGGAGGAGGAGGAAGTTAAATTTTTGTTGTATTAAGTTAAACAAATGAGTAAAAAATCAACATCCATGCTTGAGAGCACATATATTATTTTTCATAACGATGCTAAGCCTGAAAATGAAAGCCATAGAACCTAATCAAATATTACAACATTTGCCCTAGTGTTTTGTATTGCCAAAATCATTTTAAGGGTTCAAAAGTGAGTCTGCCCAAGAACTTGGCAGCACCTACACACACCTACCTACACACACACACACACACACACACACACACACAATAATCCACTCTTGATTGAAACAATCAACAGCACCCTAATCAACTTTTCACTTACCCTGACTGGAGCACCTTCATATACTTCAAAGTCTAGCTTTATTTATATTATAGCTATCACAAGGCATTAATTTAGCTCTAAGTTTTAACACCATTTCTTCACCCTTTCCTTCAATTATTTCCTCTTAAATGGCATTAGTTTCGCTTTTCTCCTGAAGGGACATTTAAAGACTACCTCAACAGCCCAATGACAAAACCAGAGGCTGCAGCCTGAGTCTGAATATAAATTCCCAATCCTATCTCCCTCTCAAGACTGTTCCTACCACTAATCAATATCAGCGGACCAGGAAGTGGGGGTGTGGGGAAGAAAACTGAAGCAAGATTGTTCCCTTCTTTCCACTTCCCTCATGCCTGTTACCCTGCTCCCCAAAGCCCAGGGCCAAAGAAGGACCTCATTCTAACCCCATCCACAACCTGCCTCCGCTGTCACCCGCCACAGCTTAGAAAACAGTCATCGCCTTTGTTAAAATGTCCATGACCACAATGCACCAGAAGATGGGCACATTCTCTGGGACCGGGAGAAGGAAAGTCACAAAAATTCTGTGCTCTCCTTGGCACTAGCCTGGGGTGATAGCCCACGTCCCCTAAATCCTCTCCTCAGTGATGAAGATTGTTTCTGCTAACTCTGCACTGAGATGACAGAGCGGGGGAAGGGATGGCCCAGGACACCGCTCAGGGGCACCAAGCAGGGGTACTGAACTTGAAGCTAGGACACTCTCCAGCCCCCTTAAACAAGCCTCGCGGTCATGCCAAATCTAAGTACACACTTCCAGCCTGTGGAGCCCTTTCTTTAATTTTTCTCCTCACCCTTATCCCCACCCGCTCCCGCCACCAGGCTTTCCGCTTCCCAAGAGGCCTGTCCCCTGAACACTCCCACACAACGCAGCCAACCCTGCTGCCGCCTGTATGGCCGATTTCTCCTTACAGGACCCAAGCTTCCCGAAACAGTCGCCCGCACACACCTCAAACCCTCTCGTGAAGCTCAACCTGAACCTCGTTCCTCAGCTGCGAGCCTCCAAGGCCACCTCACTCACCCGGGCGTCCCGCGCCGCTAGTCCGTGCTTGGCGAATCACCAGCTGCGCCTGCGCACTCCCAATGCCTCCCAGCCCTGTTGCAGTCCTGAGCCTGGAGCTGTGGGGCGGGGGGGTGGGTGGGTTGGGGGGGGTTAGGAGGGGGGCTGTGCCAAACTGGAGGAAACGAAGGGGCGGGGCCTCCGCTGTGTTATTGTGGAAGACTAAGGGTTCTAGGATTCTGGCTTGAGATTTATAACACTGGCAGAGAAGTCATAGAGGTTCCCTGCACACTCAGTGTTTAGAAAGCTTGGCTAAGTTTAGACACCTGGAGCCACCTTGGATCCTCCCTAGTCTTTCATTCCTTTGCATGCCTATTTCCCCACACCTTATCCACCTAACCCCAGGGAATTCTCCTTATCTTTGGCAGCCCTCAGCCATCCAGAGGTGAGGAGCTTGGAGACTTTTCACCCACAAATTGCCTGTGCAGTGCATCCTCGTTAAGATGTCTTTGCTGTATGAGAGCCCAGAACTTGGTTAGTGACCACACAACCACAACCCAGAGTTACAACTCAGCCCTTACCCTGAAAACAAATTATATTGCTGCTCTTTTTGGACTTGTGGTGACAGTGATCTGCTTTTTTATTAAAAAGAGTTTTGAACATATCTGAATATCTTGGGAAGAAGACCATGAATTGTCAAATAGGATCTATCTTTGACCATGTACTTCTGGCATTTAGCATTTTAGGAAGTCTAACTTGATTGTTATTCCATCCTGCATGTGTGCATAGTTTTTAAGTTTTATAATTTTATGTTCAGAATCTGGTTAGCTGTGGGATCTCACATGCCTTCAGAATAGCTATTAAAAGAAATACACCTGAGTGAATCCAAAGTGAATTGACCTGTGGGCCTGAAGTGATTTCTTCTAAATTATTTTCCCTTCTTCTTTTTACTTTAGTTATGATGAAATTGAGAAACATTTGGCTTATTAAGAATGAAGGAATTGCCACCAACAGTCCTTCCAAGCAAGTATTTTGGCTGTAATGGGAGCATTTCGGGGTTGGGGGGGGGGAACAGAGAGCATGGTAATTACCATTAAATATGTGAATATCTTGAAATTCTTCCCATTAAACATTTGTGGTCCCTTGCATTTCTGTATTTTATGAACCAGGCTTTCTTTCTTTTTTTTTTTTTTTCAAATCCTCACTTAAGGATATTTCTACTGCTGAGAGAAAGAGAGAGAGAAAGAAATTGATTGGCTGCCTCTCACATGAGCCTGGACAGGGGACTCAAATCTGCAACCTAGGAATATGCCTTGACTGGGAATTGAACCTGCATCCTTTTGGTGTATGGAGAACTTGACACTCTAACCAACTGAGCGACCTGGCCAGAGCTGAACCAGACTTTCTTGAGCTCATTTTTATTTCCCATCCTATATAATAAGCAGGTAATATGCAAATTGACCCTCATACCCTAACAAAATGGCTGCCTATGACCAGGCCAGCAGGCGGGTTAGTGAGGGACAACCAAACGACTAAATAGCAGGTTGTGTGGGGCAACCAGGCAAGCAGGGGGGGGGGGGTGTCAGTAAGGGGTGACAAGGCCGGCAGGCGGGGAAGTTAGGAGCAATCAGGCTAACAGGGAGAGGGAAGTTGGGTGACCTGGTCAGCAGCTGGGGGCAGTAAGGGGCAACCAGGCTGGCAGGCAGGTGAGTAATTAAGAGCCAAGGTGCCAGGATTGACAGAGGGATGTCCGGCTGCTGGTTTAGGCCTGATTCCCGGGATTGGGCCTAAACTGGCAGCTGGACATCCCCCAAGGGGTGCCAGATTCGAGAAGGTACAGGCTGGGCTGAGTGATCCCCCACACACACACACACACACGCACAAATTTCATGCTCTGGGCCTCTAGAATGTCAAATAAGCATAAGGAATTGCAGTGAGGACATGTATACTGTATTTACCAATACAGTATACATGCAAGAAGGTATGTATACTGTATTGGTAAATGTAGATAAACTCTGGAGGGTGATGAAGAAATCAATCTTTGTCAGGAGTGGGGCCTTGTCCTATTCATTTCACCAATAAAATGTTTCACATACAGAAAGTGCTATAAAAAAGAACATTGAGTTAATAGGTAATTTTTGCATTCATTTTAAAATGTATATTGTTTATTGATTACTGAAAGGGAGAGGGAGAAAGACAGAAACATCAATGAGAGAATCATTGACCAAATGCTTCCTGCATGCCCCCTACTGGGAATCCAGCCCACAACTCAGGCATGTCCCTTGACTAGGAATCAAACCGTGACCTCTGGGTTCGTAAGTTAATGCTCAACTATTGAGCTACACCAAATGGGCAATTCTTAATAAGTGTGATTACTGGGTTTATTTTTTTATTTTATGTATGAGTTTATCAGAATATTTTTTTGAAGTGACCAAAGTAAAATGAAGTGCCTTAGGCAAAAAGAGAAAGTTATTATGTAACCCAAAGTTTCAAAAGGCCAAGTGTATGATTGGCCTTAGGAATAAACTAAACTAGTAAATGGAATGCTTAAAATTCCAGGTTAGACTTTCAACCTGGCTTCTCCCAGTAGAGTCATTCTTTCAGAACCTCAATGTCATGTTCTGTAGGCTTAGAACCATAACCTCTGACAAATCGAGAGCTCACACCAAGTTGTAAACAGAAAGTCCCTCTCTTCCATCAGTTCCAATTTCTATACCACCATATAAAGAGTAAGATTGGGTGAGACTGTGTAACAACCATTGTTCGAGAAAAAGTGCACGTATGACATAAGAATGATACCACTAGTGGAACCATATAGTTGGAGAAAAATATGGTAGAGAGAAAATTCCTAAATGAAAACAGAGTGCGGGGAGAGATGATCTTTCAGAAGGAGAAAAGTGCTAGAGACACACACACACAAAATGTTCACTATGGAACACCTCCATTCAAGAAATACAACATTGGAATTATCGTTTATCTCTCTTGTATTCAAATACTAACCAGCCTTCTTTTTTTTTAAATATATTTTATTGATTTTTTACAGAGAGGAAGGAAGAGGGATAGAGAGTTAGAAACATCGATGAGAGAGAGACATCGATCAGCCTCCTCCTGCATGCCCCCCACTGGGGATGTGCCCGCAACCAATGTACATGCCCTTGACCGGAATCGAACCTGGGACCTTTCAGTCCGCAGGCTGACACTCTATCCACTGAGCCACACCGGTTTCGGCCCAGCCTTCTTAACAATGTCTCTATATTGGTTTTCTGTGGCTGCTATAAAAAGATTTGTTGGTAGGGAAAATGGGGAGAGATCAACAGAGGGACTTTCATACATGCATATGAGCATAATCAGTGGATACAGACAATGGGGGATGGGGCATGAGAGGAAGCGGGGGGGGAGCGGGTAATGGGAGAATAAGGACACAAGTAAAAAATTAAATTAAAAAATTATTATAATAAAACATTAAATCTAATCGATACAGTGGTCACCATAACCTTAAGAGAAATTGTTTCATGTGACAAAGATATTTAAATGAAACTCTGTCGCATGAAAATCATTTTGGAAGGAAATAAAGAGAAGTTTTCTTCAAATGTCGTAAGGATTGTAATTGAAACTCAATATATTTGGCCTCTTGAGCTAAGGTAAGTAATCTGTGTTTTTGCCTCCCTGAAAAAGTTTATATAAAGTTACAAAAAGAAAGTGACAGCCAGTGTGAAATTGAATTGCCATGACCTAGAGCAAAGAATATCCTTACATAATATTATCCTACAATGTCATTTAATTTTTGATATTTCACAACAGCATGTTGTACAATTATCCCAAACAAAATTACAAACTAATTCTTCGAATGTTTGGCAGCAATTTAAAAAGAGAAAAAGAAAGGATTTAATACCTTTCAGAAGGAATTAAGGCACTGGGAAGGCACTTGAGCATTCTATGCTGGCCTGTCTTACTTACCTCTTTTGCCAAGAAGGACCCTCTTCTCACAATCCAATGGCCCTCAGCTGTAGCCTGAGCTTTCTATTCACTCTGAAGTTGAAGCCTTGAGGTGGCTGGTATAATGGGTCTGTCTCTCACCAAATGGTGTGAGCTGGGCCCTCCCTGGAGAAGGATCCTGAATTCCCAGAGATAAATGTTCAGTGCTGGGGCCCCACCAGCAGGCGAGGGAATCCCAAAGCAGGTGCTAGGCGTGGAGGCCAAGGGGGGCATAGGCTACCATGGAGACAGAACTGAACCTCACAACACCCTGCTTGGCCCTGGAGGATGACTGGTTAGCCAGAGCTGGGTAAGATTCCTCAGGGAAGGAACAACCTAAGACAGACACAGTCCCAGAGGGGCCATCAAGAGAGAATTTGGGGGTCAACAGAGGTGAGACACAGACCCTCATCTCCCCCCTCAACCTTGCAGGGGTTTGAACCCTAACCCCTTCTGAAAGAGGTCTCCTGCCCCCATGGCTGCTTCGCTTCCCATGCTCAGCTCAGATCAGGACCCAGGTAACAGACAGAAACTTGGCCAACAGCAGCTGCCCTATATCTAAATTCAGCCTAGCACTAGGAATGCTCAGTGCCTACTCAAAAATGCAAATAAACCTTTCCAGTAATATTTTAATCTAAAACTGTTGGTAGAGTATTAAATTTGACAGTAAAAGAGTAATCAAGCTTTCAGATTAATTTAAATTGGCGAATTGAAATTAGTAAGTACCCAAGAAAATTTAAGTGCACTGGACAAAAAGCTGTTTCTAAAGTATTAACTAAAATTTCTATTGATAATTCATCTCATGGTAAAATTGCTTAACATGCAATGAACATAAAATTGTCATATTTGTGTGCAAAAAATTAAAATTTAAAGTTATCAAGATTGCATTAAAATTTTACAAAATTCTCCATTAATCAAAAAAGGGGGATAGTAGGATACTATCATGTAAGGAGAAATATCCGGTAAGTAAATTACATTTAGAAAATATTTACTTTAGAAAATTAATTTTCATTTGTAATACTAACAGCAAGACACCCATAAAAAACACACATGGTGTCAAAATAAGCCAAAGGAAAATCAGGCAAAAATAAAAAGCACCCCCAAATTTTTAATTTTATAGAAAAGATTCCTTTATTAACTTTTGGTCGAGAATATGTTTATATACTTTGAGGAAACAACTCCAAAACCAAGTGGACTCCTGCAACAGGTCTGCTCTAAAAACAAAGACAAGAGGAGAAACTGTCCAGAGATGGAAGATGCTGACTATGCCTTGCCATAGGAGCAGTCAGCAGCTGTGCATCGCTACAGGATACCTGGGACAAACCTGAGAGGGTTGGACCTGCATTGCCACTATTTGTCCACTATCCAGATACCATTGATGAGATGTATACATAAGAAACTGTTTGACACTGAAACTGGGACTCATAACTATTGGACTTTGAAATTGGGACTCAAACATTTTTTGTTCTTATAAGTTTATTTCTAGCCTACAAAGGCAAGATGTTTTTAAAGAAAAAAATCAGGAGGGGAAAAGAGTCAGAGGCAAAGAAGCAATGAACAGACTGTCATACTACAGTGGGAAAGCACGGGAGGTTGGGGGGGAGGGGGAATCAGGTGAAGGGGGCAATGGGGAGAAAAAGGGTACATCTGTA